>JBAKBP010001025.1:154268-209268 GCA_037953745.1 Lithodes maja
GTTATGTCGCCCACAACAAACATACTTTTTTTTACATAGGACAGCCTCTATTGATCAGAAGAAAGTAGTAAGACAGCAGTTGTATTGATATTGAAGCCATATAATTGCATTTGTGAAAGCATCATTATACCATTCTATACCTCGCAACTCTGGCCCCTTTGAAGTACAATCGCCGACACAAGAAGCTGGTACGCTATTACATAATAAATTTGAGACAGTGACCACTAAATGGGGGTTAACCCTGGCTTAGGCATGTGTTTAAAGTTAATATTTCAAAATAGTTTCACCTATGTGTCAGAAATATTCAAGACATTTTTTACCACCTTTCGCTGCATGCGATTCTACAGTCCCTGTCATTAATTCTGATATATTTTGAAACCTCAAACAATTTAAAGGAACCTCCAGAATCCAAATACCAGGTAAATAATTAATAGAGTTTCAACTTAATCCGAAACAGCTTCGAAAATGTATGTATTAGCATTAAAGACCGCGACTGTACATTGTGCAGTTTTGATCACAATGTAATAAATATATTGAAACATTAAAGACAGTTCAGAGAAGAGTTAATAACATTATACCAATGTTAAGAAAATATCACAAAAAGGGAGTTAGCAATTTTTGTTAAAAGCAATAAATTATGGGTAATACAACGTTAGGCTAGGGAGTAATAGGAAGTTCTATAGAAATTACCTCGGAGGATATGACCCCTCAATACATTATCCTAAGCACCTAACATATAGAGTTCTAAGGCCTTGGAAAACTATATAGTGGTCAAAGGATATTGTTATGCCCTGATTCTATTCAGGTTTAGCTATTGGTTGAGGTGAGTTCTTTCAAACCTGGGACTTCAGAGTTCATACAATACATGCAAAGAAGACAGTAGAGGATACATATAACACCAAAGAAGACAGTAGAGGATACATATAACACCAAAGAAGACAGTAGAGGATACATATAACACCAAAGAAGACAGTAGAGGATACATATAACACCAAAGAAGACAGTAGAGGATACATATAACACCAAAGAAGACAGTAGAGGATACATATAACACCGAAATATAGTTTATAGAATAGTTTTTTCACTTAATCTCTACGGACACATATTTGAGAATGAATATATAAGCACGATACAATAACATATATACATCTGAATCACTGTTCTTCCAGCACGATCGAGGATCTAGATGGAGCTCAGGTATAATAAGTTAGTTTAGTGATAATCTGTTATACAGTAACTGATTTGCGTATCGTTAGGGAAAATGTATTGAGAAGTAAAATACAGAGAAAAAGGAAAACGTGTAAAGAGGGAGAGAAGCAGAAACAAACAAAACAAGGACGGGAAGAAGAAAAGAAACCAGAACAGAAGGGAACAACGAGCGACAACATGACCCCGCCCAGGACGGGAATGTCAAGGTCACTCTCCGCGGCCGTGACCCGCAGGGATGCCCGACTCGCTACCGTGAGGGAGACTTGCCCTATCACACCAGGAAAGAAAATTTGCCTGGGGGTACCACCAGCCACGACAAGGAGGGTTATATTCTCCCAAACTTTTTAAATTACAATCTTGTAAATATACTGTACTACCGGTATGTCTAATATTAAGGAAAGATTTTTTTTTTTTTAAACCATTATGTAAAGAGTGTGATTAATATTAGGTCTAACATGTCGCAAGACAGATTCACTAGGTAACCAGATAGTGAACAGAATATAACCTATGTTGAAGGATCTCGTCAGAATACGAGAGTTCTAAAAATCATCTCGCAGAGATGCTTCCATCTTTCGAAGAAATAATAAACACCTATGTACACGCCTTCCCTAGTAATAGTTTCTCTATTTTAATTTCAAACAAAACACATATGCTTCCTTCCCGGCTTGGGCCAACGAACTTTTGCCTTTTTCAGATAAGCAAAGTGACCACCAGAAATGTCAACCCAAAAGGTCACCAGCTACAACCCCTAGTAACATTATAGAATTGTTCTTACGTATGCTTTCTATATAAGAGATATCAGCCTTATGTATTAATTAACTCTAGCATGATTAGAGATTATGATGCCCCATAATAATTGCTGTAGACCCATTTGTCTGCAAACCTACTACTTCCTAACACAAGGGAAGCTGGACACGTGACCCAGTGGAAACGCACTATTGCCAATTCAGACTCCAACCTTGCGAATATTATAAACTTTTATAAACATGTTTTGTATATATTTTAAGCTAGAAACTATACAGGTTCACTCTGCTAAAGTAAACCTAACATTGCTAGCTACTCTGAAGATTACTAGGAAGGCTACAGGCCTTGTTTAAAACTCAGTAGGAAAACCAAGCGCGCGAGGCTAGGACCCACGCGACCCTACCATGACCCCCAAGAATACCAACTTAATCCTATTGCCGACCAGACTGTATTTTTATATAAAAGGTATGTTCTCTATACCCAACACCTAAAATAACAATTAACAATAACTCCAGAAGTAAAAGCTAACCTTCTAATAATTATACCTCTCTCCAACAATAACAGTGTCTAACTCCTATAGAAATAAATAGTACCTTCATGCTGTGGGGCAACATCCAGTACATCCCCCCTTGAACTCTCACGCTCAGAGATCACCTAGAAATCACCCTCAAAACTCTGTATTAAAGCTCTATTATCATCGTGCCCTTTGAGTTCTACCAATAACTTAGACAGATAAGTAAAATTTTGATTTGCATAACACCTGCCCATTATATTGTTTCGAATGACTCTTCAAGGATAGTAGAGTATTGTCATACGATAATTAACACCTTACGAGCGGGCCCGTCAGTTTTTTTCCACTATGCGCCCAGCGTTTTTTTTTAACCCTAAATGGCCTTGTTTCCGTGCTCTTTTTCATGCATAAACAAGAGCCAGAGCGTAATACAATTATGTATCCCTGAAAGGGCGTAAATTGAGCTTTCCAATGACACCAGAACCATCCTTCTACGACCACGCGTTCTCTTGCAACGATCGTGCAACACAAGTGCAAAAACCCTAAAATACGGTAATTTCCTTATATAATTCCCTGTGTGGCGAGGTAGGGAGGGTGGAGTAGTGTGGAGTAGATGTCAGTAGGCGCGCGGGGTCCGTGCCGAGCGGTCATGAGGCAACCTACGCTCCTCCCGTCGCTCGTCTCTCTCTTACAGCCATTCTTGCTCAAAAATTGCACACAGACTTAAGTCGGTCCCCGCCACATAGTCCAGGTTTTTAGATATGGACTTAAGTCAGGCCCCACTAATTAGGGGTTAAGATTCACCCCCCTAGGAGAAGAAGGACTTCTTGTCTTACTAAATAGTGCACACACAAGTCCTTACTACCCTTCGACAGAGCATGGGTACTCTCCAGTACTGGTGCACATTAGGCCAGGGAAGTTTGAAGGAAATTAAGTGGATATAAGCTTTCTTGAGATCGGCACCCCGCTCTGAGGAAATATTATTTTGACCCTTCATAAATAGTTATTGATAACGGCAACCCAAAGTCCTTATACTATCTGTGAATATAAAAACCCAATTCTAGGATCTTTGTTACTTGTGGCAACCCAATCATTTAACATAGAGACCTCTAATAGTTTGTATCTTTTATATTAAAATATTAAGTTAGCAGGCAACCCTTCACTTATATTTTAATATCTTTAATACAACAACAGTGACCTATATAAAAGTAAATTTATTATTTCTGGCAACCCAGGAATTAATTTAATTACTTTCATCAGTTATATTTCTTTATAGTTAAAAGGTTGGAAGACACAGGCAACCCTACCTTTCAAATTTTTTACTATTGGAGATTACACTACCATTACTCACAGAAGATCCCAGTTCTAAAACGATCTTTTGTGTTTTAAGGGTTTAGCGAGACACCTTCAAGGAGACTCTGCATATATAAATCCTAGGCACAAATTGTCTGTGGCACCCCACCAGGATTTGTGACTGAAAGGTTAACACCGCCCTGAGTTCTTTGAACCTCTTATAACGGTTAAGACAGTCAAGAAGAGCAATACCTTTACTCTTCTTGCGTTAGTCTGATATTGTGTTAATCCGGCAACCCTGAGACACAACATTTAAAACCTTATTTCAAGAGAACCTTAACAGAACTTCATCAACGGTTAATATAAAGGTCAGGATAGTCGAGTATTTGTTTGAAGTTATATGCCTAGAATACTCGCGTTAGTCCGATATGGTGACCAACTGTTTCATTACTAGTTACGGAACCATATTCAAGACCTCAAGCCCATTAACCCAACTGTAACTAAACTTCACACGACCGGCCAACCTGGACGGCCCACGGAGCATCAGAAGAAATCTTCAACTAAGTGCACCTCTCTTCCAAGAAAAGAAATAGTATAGAAACTACCAAAATTCAGTATCAGTGACGAGATACAATAAAAGTTAGAGTTCAAAGTGACCGAAATTAACAAAGTTCTTAATACCTCGAAATACGTGAAAAGTTTGTAAAAGTGTTCCACTAAGTTAATCTATAGAAAAAGATTAATATTAAGACGCACTAGAAATAACCCTCTTTAGCACGACGGTCTAACTCAATAAATAACAAATATACCAAAATAAGACGGATTTTAAGCATCCATCAACTCTGCCATATTTTCGCCAAGTGAAAAATAAACAGACTCCGTCAAACTTAAATCTTGAGTTAAAGAAACTAAGTGTTACAGTAATTCAGTGAATATAACAATACTAATAATCTACGTGTTCACCAATAAATACGTCTTGAGTACTTTTATTACGAAACTAGTGAATTTATACAAAATAAGAGGATTTCCACACCTTCAGGAACTCTGAAAAATAATCTCAGTCAGTGCCATAATATTTCAGAGTCCACAAACTTGAACGCAAACTGAAAAAGTTCACCAATGCTTAAGCTTCCATAATTCGTGCTAAGAAATAATTATAGGAACGTGTATCACATGGTCCACTATTATCCACGAATAGAAGTTAAGCCAAGAGATATCGTGAATACAAATAGAAACAATTTTAGTAACTTTATTATAACCTTTCGAGAAGAGAATAGTGCGTATAGTTCTCTAGAAGATTACCTATCCAAGTTGAATTGAATATACCTGATCTTCATTTAGATCCGCGATCGTGCTGGGAGAAATTAAATAGAGTTGTACCACTTACGAGTTTCCATATTTAGTGTTTGTGATTATATCTGTGTAACTAGTGATTAAGTGAATAAAGCTGTACTACAAATTATATTTCAATATTATACATATCCTCTATTGTGTTATTTATATGTACTTGCCTAAACTCAGATATCCCTGTCTCGAAAGAACACACCTTAACTAATCGTTAAACCTGAATAAAATCAGGGCATAACAAGAAGTAGTCGAATACATGAATAATAATGTTATATCGAGGTATGATATTTGTAAGTAATTTATAAATGACGAGGACAATATTATACAGAGATAAATGTACTATTACTCTGTTCTTATATTTCACCTTGTGCACTGGTGTGAATCTTGAAAGTGGAGTCAAGATTTGTGGACGCTAGTTATATATCACTTGTACAATTTGGGTAGAGTCAATGTGTTTTACACTTTGAGTAATGATGACAGAGTCGAGATTTTGTGGACTCTCGCTATTTTAACACTTGTACAATTTATGGTAGAGTCAATATGTGAGGACTTTATGCTCTTTAACACTTTGAGTAATTATGACTGAGTTGATAGCTTGTGGACTCTAACTATTTTAGCAATAGTACAATTTAGGGTAGAGTCAATGTGTGTGGACTCTAACTATTTTCTTAGACACCTGCGCACTGGTGTAATTTAACAGAGTTAATACTTATAGACTCTGAATGATTTAGCCTCGTCACTGGCCTTGACTAAGTACAATTTTTCTATATTGATTCCAATATGCACTGGGAATTCACCAACAGCTTGTAGTCTTCTGGGTCACCGTCGGCCGTCTAGGTGGGCCTGTCGTGTGAAGTAAGTTACAGAGGGGTTGATGAGCTTGAGGTCTTAGATATGGCTCCATAACTATAATTAAATAGATGGGCACCGCATCGGACTAACGCGAGCATATATAGCCTATAGCTCAGGGATACTCGACTATCGTGACCGTTATATCAACCGGTGATGAAGTCCTGTTCAGGTACTCTTGGATTAGGGTCTTAAATATAGTGCCTCAGTTATGACGAAATAGCACTATATCGGGCTAACGCGAGAAGACGGGTAATTTGTCTTTCTCGACTGCCTCTGACCGTTGTAAGAGGTTCAAGGGACTCGGGGTGGTGTTTAAACCTTTTTAGTTGCAAAGTCTAATGGTATGCCACAGACAAAATGCACCTAGGACTTTTATATGCAGAGTGCCTGTGAAGGTATCTCACAAAGCCCTTACTTTCACAAGTGACCGTGGTATGCCAAGATCCCTTGTGAGGAGTCAGAGTGCAGTTTTAATAGTAGAGCGTTGAGGGGTAGGTATGCCTGGATCCCTTAACTTCCTACTATTAAAGCAGAACCTAAGAAATTAAGGCGTCTATGTTAACTAATGGTATGCCACTAGTAACAAAGATCCTCTGATAGGATGCAGTGGTTGCGTTTCAAATAGTAAAACTTTGAAGGGTAGGTATGCCTGGATACTTCAAACTTTTACTATTCAAGGTGCAGCCTATTAAAGGTGTCTATGTTAGCTGATGGCATGCCACAACTAACAAGGATCCCTCAATAAGATTTAAACTCCTCAGACAAGTAGACTTTCAGTGTGCCGTCTATCTCCTTGAATGGGAGGGTAATCCTGAAGATTCTCAACTTGGTATGCCAGGGATCTAGAAGCCTCAGAATTGCTTACCCTGCCTAGATTTCACTGACATGGTATTGGCGATTACTGCGTGGTACCCGTTCACCCCTTGAGTACAGCAAGGGTGCGAGCGTGCATCCTCCTGTTGTTGGGAGGAGTTCTTCTTACGCTGGTGGGAACTTCGTCTGTTTTAGTTTTTATTATAGTACTCAATTATAAGGGAGTGCTATATACTGTATACAGTAGACTGTGGTTGACATTGCATGATGGTAATAAAGTGCTTATATTAAGATCAGAAAAAGAAGACGAGAGAATATGGTTCTCAGTAATAATAAAACAATAGTACATGGAAAAGCATTCTGAGGTTTGAATTTACGGCGAGCGTATGTCGTTGCAAGGAGTGGCAGGCAGAACAAGTGAATGTGGGGATGCGCAGTAAACATAACGCAGTGTTTGGAATATAGTGAACATAGTATCTAATTTCGACAATGGAGCTGCTTTTGTCGTTATAACAATATAGTAGTGAGGTATTCAAATTCGATGATGGGGGAAAATTAAGGATTGATTTTATCCACTCCTTAGTATATTATTAGAGCATAAATAAGGGTAAGGGGTATAGCATAGATGACATGAGATATTTTAGTTTATCATTATTAATTTTAACAGAAGAAATTATAATCAGATTAATACATAAGTAAAAGTGTTCTAGTTTTCATACTTAACCCCTGTCCAACGGGGATGTTTGTAACTTTTACGACCTGTGTGGCGGGCAGATTTACCCTAAACGAGCATCATTCCATGCTCTTTTTCATGCATAAACAAGAGCCAGAGCGTAATACAATTATGTATCCGTGAAAGGGCGATAATAGAGCTTTCCAATGACACCAGAATCATCCTTGTACGACAACAGGTTCGCTTGCAACTATGTTGCAACGCGAGTACAAAAACCCTAAAATACGGTAATTTCCCAAGATTTTACCCTATCTAACGAGACGAGGGATATGTACACAAGTTGTGGTGATATCAGTGGCGGGACTAGGTCCACGCTGAACAGTCAGAGCCCGCCTACAGTCCTCCCACCCCGTGGACTCTCTCATAATGCCGATAATCTGCGCAACATCCCTTGCTACTTAAGTTGTCCGCCGCTCTTTGGGCCTAGGTTCTCTAATGTTACTCAAGTCGTCAGCCGCTCTTTGAGGGTTAATATTAAGAGTATTACGGTGAGCTATCCTGTTACAAGGAATGGTAAACAGAATAAGCGAAGGTGGGAATGCGTGGTACACGTCCAAGGTATCTGGAAGGTAGTGAACACTGTATTTAAGTAGGATAATGTGGTTCATTTATCAGTGCAATAGTACAGTAGTGAGATCACTTAAATTAAGGTTGTGGAAAATTTAAGGAATAAGTTTGGTCTACTCTTGGTATATTATTATAGCATACTGATGATAGTTTGGTCTACTCTTGGTATATTATTATAGCATACTGATGATAGTTTGGTCTACTCTTGGTATATTATTATAGCATACTGATGATAGTTTGGTCTACTCTTGGTATATTATTATAGCATACTGATGATAGTTTGGTCTACTCTTGGTATATTATTATAGCATACTGATGATAGTTTGGTCTACTCTTGGTATATTATTATAGCATACTGATGATAGTTTGGTCTACTCTTGGTATATTATTATAGCATACTGATGATAGTTTGGTCTACTCTTGGTATATTATTATAGCATACTGATGATAGTTTGGTCTACTCTTGGTATATTATTATAGCATACTGATGATAGTTTCTGTATCATAGAGGACATGAGGTATTTTTAGTTGATCGTGTAAATCATACAAAAATAAATAGTAATCAAGTTAGTACATATTAAGTAATGTACTCGATTTCTTATAACTAACATTAGTATACTGTAAGTTAAAGGTATGTCTGCTGGTGATCCTTACATTAATAATGGTGAGACAGTTTCTTGGCCATTATAAATGTATTTATACACAAAGGAATATGTATTGTTGTTTATAATTTTTACAGGGTAATAACCGTGGGCCTTAAAACTAATTGTATATGGAAATTAACATAGATGTTCTAGCTAGTGATCGTCTAGCAGGATAGCATAATTTGGATCATTTCATCAGTAACATTACACGTATGTGTTCATCATTAGTATTTCAGTGGGTAAGAGTCTTCTTCCCTTTTCTATCTGCGGGGTGTTGGGTAGTTTGTGGCAACTTCTCCTCTTTAGCTACGATCGATCGTGGTGTTGGCAAGTTTCTATTTCAGTTCTCCCTTTCTTCTGTCTTCCCGTTTGTTCTGTCTCGTTTTCCTTTGGTGCCTTTCGTTTCCTGTTTATGGGTAACTTCCTCATTCTCGTTATTTTAGATATACAGTATATCACGTGGTCTGGAGTGGTATGAGTTAGTCCAGGGGCTACGGGCAGGCCAGGTTTGAGGAAACACAACAAATAAGGTGTCTAAGCGGAATCTAATGAGAAAGAGAGTGTGTGTGCGGCATCTCTTGGTGAGTTTTAAGGGCACCTCGGGTGGTATGACCACCTGCTATGGCCCTCGCGGCGTCTCTATCAACAAAGATGTCTCGCCTGAGGCTTGGTTCCTTTCAACCAATACAATATCAAAATACCCCATTAACCCGGGAGCTGCGGGGAGACTCATAAGAGTTCCCCCGACGGACTGCAGGGAGACTCTTAAGAGCAGAGCTTTTGAACGTGTACCAAAACCGTGCGTTTATAGCCAGGCGGCTGAAAATTGGTGTGGGTATAGTACTACATGTCAACTCTCGACACCACCCCGCCAAACGCTCGCCCCGCACTCGTGCAAGCACCACCGCGCCAGTAACCACGCACTAGTCATGGAGCCCACACGTCCCTCACGCTCGCTCCCTGATGACACAACCAGCCCTCCTTCTGGTGGTGTTAGCCGCCGTGGAAGGCAGAGGGTGGCTGCTAAAGATCCTAGCTACCAGTACGACACGCCCTACAGCTCGGAGGACGAAACACCAGCACCCAAAGCACGGAAAACACGTGCAAGCAGGGCAATGGCACAGAGGTCATTGGTCTTTCGTGACACTGCCACCACGACCCAGGCCACTGCAACAACCACTACCACCACCACTGCCACCACTGCCACCCCTGCCACCCCTGCCACCGGTACCAGCGACACAGGAGGCCGCCCTAGGGCTGCAGAACCTGCGGGGGCAGGAAAAATTAAAGGCACGGGCGTAGGGAAGAGAACCCGTACGCCAGCCACAGTGCCCCTACCACCACCACCACCACCAGCCGCCCCTGGCCCGGCTGCCCCTGCCGCCCCTGCCACCAGTACCAGCGACGCAGGAGGCCGCCCTAGGGCTGCAGAACCTGCGGGGGCAGGAAAAATTAAAGGCACGGGCGTAGGGAAGAGAACCCGTACGCCAGCCACAGTGCCCCTACCACCACCACCACCACCACCAGCCGCCCCTGGCCCGGCTGCCCCTGCCGCCCCTGCTGCCCCTGCCGCCCCTGCCGCCCCTGCCCAAGGAACAGGGAAGGGGAAGGGGAAGGGGAAAGGGAGAGGGAAAGCGACTGCTGGCCCTGCTGGCCCTGGTGTCCCTGCCGGCCCTGCTGCCCCTGTTGCCCCTGCCGCCCATGCCGCCCCTGCCCAAGGAACAGAGAGAAGGGCGACAGGCACCACCATCATCTTGCCATCAAGGCCACACACCACTGCTGCCCCTGCCGCCGCCCCTGCCACCGCCTCTGCTGTCCCTGTCCATAAGACACCCGCACGTGCAAAAGTGACCCGGAAAACTCTGACACCATCAAAGTATGCCGCCCTGCTGTTTGATGGTGATTCGCAGGACATTGGCAGCCCAGGTTTCGACGACGAAGCCCTAGTACGGGACCAAGGGTGGGGGGATTTGGGAGTGGACAGTGGGAGTGAGTCCGACGTCGGTGACGAAAATGAGGAAGGGCATCGTCTGTCAAGTGAAGAGGAGGGTGATGATGATGAAGTGCTGTATCGCGACCATGGAAGCGATATTTCAGACGATGAAGCAGACGCAGACGACATTCCGATCCCTGAGCTGCCTTCGTTCGATTGGTCTGACGGGGTCAATTTTGTACCTGACGTGCCCCAGTTCAATCCTGGGATGTCAGGAACAACTGACGACTGGCCCTGTGACGATCAAGCGAACGAAAGCGACTTCTTCCTCGCTTTTTTCGACATGGAGGTAATGACGTACATCGTTGCCCAAACAAACGCCTACTACAGGTGGGTGTTTGGCAGATTGGACGTCCTTTCTCCAAAAGCGAGAATACGAGGCTGGGTGGATACGACTGTGGAAGAATTTATGACGTTCTTTGCCTTGTTGTTCCTCATGCCTCTGATCAAGAAGCATGTGTTGCAACACTATTGGAAGCACGACCCTCTCATCGCCACCCCAACTTTCAATAAGTTTATGACTCGTGACAGATTTTTGTTGCTGCTAAGATTTATGCACTTTGCAGACAACGAAAATCCTAACAGGATTGACAGGATATGGAAAGTTCGGGATGTGTTCACCATGTTGTTGGAGAGGTATAGGAAATACTTTTACCTCTTCCTCAATTTGGTGATTGATGAGTCGCTCGTGCTCTTCAAAGGACGTCTTGTTTTCAAACAGTATATCCCCTTGAAAAGGCATAGGTTCGGAATCAAGCTCTTCGTTTTGTGTGACTGCGAAACTGGAATAGTGCTTGACATGATCGTGTACACAGGTACTGACATTGACATACCGAAAGCCGCTGCCAATGACCCCATGGGCATGTCAGGTGCCATCGTCAGGAAAATGTTGGCACCTTACCTGGGCAAAGGCCACATCATCTACACTGACAACTGGTATACTTCTCCTGCTCTCTGCCAGTTTCTTCATGACAACCAAACGGGGTCATGTGGGACTGTCAGAAAGACAAGAAAGTGTATGCCAAAGTTCACAGGTAATGTCATTCCTCTCACAGATGCCTCTTCCAGTGACACACCTTCAGAAGATGACCTGGCCCAGGAACACCGCGAGAGGCATGTGCGAAGAAGGCGACGAAAGGGGCAGAAATACAAGCAGCTCGAGAAGTGTGGGAAAGTGATAGCCCTGAAGTGGAAGGATAAGCGAGACGTCCACCTGCTTTCCACCGTCCACACAGGTGCCCAGGTGGATTCTGGCAAAATCCACTACCGAACCAGGAAGACAATCTACAAGCCCGACATGGTAGTGGACTACACTAAGAACATGCGCCTGGTGGACAAGTCTGACTGTCAGCTGTCAGGCGTTGAGTGTCTGAGGAAGACTGTGAAGTGGTATCACAAGCTCTTCCTCCACCAAGTTGATATAACGATGCTGAATGCCTACAACTTGTGGTTGGTGAAAAAGGATATGGCCCCAAACCAGAAGCTGAAATTCTGGGAGTTCGTCTACAACGTCTCATACCAACTCCTGGAGAAGTATGGCACCACCACTCAGACGTACGGCATGGCGTGGGGATCACATTCCTGACCGCATCCAGCTGGGTGTCGAAAGACACTACCCCATCAACACTGAGATGCTTGGCACTCGTCACAGGCAGGCGCAGTGCACCGTCTGCAGCTCCAGTGTCAGGAAACCCCATGTCACCAAAAGAGTCACCTCAATGTGCGCCGAGTGCAAAGTTCCACTCTGCCTGGGTGACTGCTTCAGGGACTACCACACCTTCAAGAATTATTGAGTGTCGCCCTGCCCTGCCCTGCCCTGGACTCGCCCCGTGCCCTGCCCTGGACTCGCCCCCTGCCCCGCCCTGTCCTGGACTCGCGCCCTACCTTACCTGACCTGACCTAATTGATCACTCTACCTCATAATGTAACATATATATTATATAATGTATAAGTTCCAAAGATGTCCCTGTGATATAGCTTTTACATTATATAATTGTATGTTTCATTATTTAGTTTATAAGTTTCAAAGATTTACATGTAATATGCCTTATTTTTTTAGTATATCAATATATATGTATATAATTATTTTCTTACCTCAAATGAATTGTACACAAATAAATATGTTTCAATAAATCCTGTCAAACCTACTAAGATAATAAAATAAAACAATAAAAAAACAAAACAAAAAGGTCGTCATTGTATTCTTACAATATGATATATTCTATGAATATTTCATATTGTTTGAATACAATGGCATGATCTTGTAAAAAATTTTTTTTATCAAAAATGTTCTAGACAATATAAAACCTTCCCCATAACCCCCTCCTGGATTCGATCACACAACCCTAGCACACTTTGAGTTTTCCAGTCCGCGACCTTACCAACCATGCCACAGGAGCTCATACCAAATATCACTCAAAACTTCGTGTCTACAATCGAAATGACAATATACAAAAAAAAAATGAATTATCCCACCAATTTATGTTTGTAAATTGATGGGATTATCAATTATATCATGCCAAGGTTTATAAAAGTTTGTCTCTGTCAAGAATTAGTAATTATATAACTTTATTCTGTCAAAAATTGCCCAAACACTCAGCAAAATTGCCCCTCTCAGTGCGACTCCACTCATTTTCACACGGTCAAGCAGTGACCCTTGCCGCTCCTTTATGCCCCAGCTACACCAGCCACAGCAGCTCTGTCTGGGAACAAAATTTGTATAAATACAATAATGGATAAAATACTTTTCACAAATACATTTGTATTGTATAATATTGTAAATAAAAAAGAATAATAACTGTGTGAGTGTCGAAAATTGCTCAACCAGCTTTCTTATGTCTCGCCTACGCGCGTATATTGGATTATACATAGTCATGACTGTCATACAAATAATTGCAGTAGGTCTCGAATATACATTTAGATTGCATATTACTTGGAAATAAATAAGTAAACGTTTCTCTGGTGGCAATCTACCCTTTCGCAAGTGTAAGGAGACACCATTCTATATTTAGCCCTTTATCACAAAAGGCAATCTGCCTGTGTTTACTGACCACCGTCGCTGGTGGTCTATAATATAGTACTTTATTTACAGTCAATGGCCTACATGTTTCTGTGGTACTTCACATGTGTCTAAAATGCAATGTCTGCTTGCATAAAAATGCAATTCTGAAGTCCATTTATACGTACGACATACGCATGTCTCAGTTTCTATCTCTCTCTCTCTCTCTCTCTCTCTCTCTCTCTCTCTCTCTCTCTCTCTCTCTCTCTCTCTCTCTCTCTCTCCATTCCTGACTCATGTTATTGTAAAACTCTTGGTGGCAACAAACACCAGACACCTGGTAGACATAAGGTTCAAAATCCCAAGACATCAATACGCCTCGGGCGCCTCCACAATTGTCACACAGCTGGCTATCTATCTAGAGATCTGCCTGCCTTCCTTCTCTCCATGACTCACTCACTCCCTCCCTGCTAGCCTCCCTCCTACCCAGCCAACCCCACCCACCCTTTCAGGCTTCCGTCTGCTAGAAACACATTCACAATTTGCGTAAATATCGCATCAATTGGGCTATATGCGGTATATTCCTTGTTATATGGGACGCCTACATACGTACACGTCTTTATTATAGCATGACAGTGCTCTAAATACAAGATTTACGTGATATGTATGGCGTAACACACCCTCTCCCCCTTTCATTCCCAGCACAACTCACTCACACCTTGGTTCACGCATAGAAACTCATTGATAATGTGCGTAAATATCGCATGAATTGGTCTATATGCGGTATATATTTTGATATATGGCACGTATACATACGTACAAGTCTGTATTATAGCATGACAGTGCTCTACGTACAAGATATACGTGATATGTATGGCGTAAACCACACTCTCAGCTCATAAATTGCCGCCAAACCTCCAACACATCTTCATTCCCGCCTAAAAATTCTCTTATAATTCCCTTATATATTGCAATTTTTGGTCACTATGAGGCATATTCATTGTTAGATGGGTGGCCTACACACGTATACATACTCTACATAGCCTAAAAGGGCTCAAAAAAGGAGATATACGTGATAATACGCGGTAACCCACCCCCTCCTCCCTCTCCTTCTATCCCCTGGGCGCGTAAAAATTCGGCAGGGAAATCTCGCCGCTCGATGACAATCTAGCCGCGCGGTGCCATTCGCTCCACATTTTTCAACTACGGACCGTTCCCCCACCCCCCCCAGACATTTTTTGGGGTGTCAAATATATATGGGCCGATGCACGCAAACATTCCCTACACGATGATGTACTTTTTATCGAAATTTGCAATAGGTCCCAAAATCATCATACGTGCGCAGAGTCTTACCCTGTAGAAAACCCCCTGTGCGCCGCGGAGAGGTTAACTGATACCTTCACCAAAGGATTATATATATTTGATATAATCTACTTACGAATCCCATTAAATCCAAATGAAGGAAATAAGTAAAGGAGCCCTCACACAGTCAGGAGTGCGCGCAAGAATCACTAGGAGTGTCGACTCCTAGTGATTCCTGCAAATATGACCGCGAGTGTCCGAAATTCCACGTGCCCTCACGACACAGTAGGAGTCAGCGGGAGTGTACCTGCGAGTCACTGGGAGTTACCAGGAGTCACTGGAATAAAACCGTGAATGAAGTGCGAGTTATTGAAAAAAATAAAAATAACAGTCGTTTTCGGATTAGTGCAATATACGAGTCAATACGAGTAATACAGGAGTCACTGCGAGTCAAGATGAGTTATATTCGAGTCACTGGGAGTCACCGAGAATCACTGCGAGGTGTTAGGAATGAGATGCGAGTATGCCAGGCATGGCCCCCATTGTGCACAGCCCCTATATAAGGGGCCCCAAGCTCTCCCCCGCCGCACACATACTCACCACCGCCACACAGACACCCTACAGCACCCACACAACATGTCGAGGATGAGGCAGCTTGACCTGGTGAGGCTGCACCTACTAGAACTCGAGCTGCAGGTGCGGGACCTGGAGGAGGAGGAAGAGCATCAACGCCAGGCTGTCGACCAACATCGCCAACAACGAACACCAAGGATAGTGTGGGCAAGGAGCTGGCTGCAGCGGCGTCCCAAACTAAAGATGTATGAGCAGCTGATGGGTGAGCTGGAGCGCGAGGATTTCAGGGGCTTCAGGAACTTGTTGCGCATCGGCTGTGCCATGTTTCGGGAGTTGGTGGCTCGTGTTGGTCTCAGGATCGAGCGACAGGACACCTTCTGGCATGAGGCACTGTCACCTGGCATACGTATCGCCATCACACTGCGCTGGTGATACGTATGCCAGCCTCATGTATGCCTTCCGTGTGGCCAGCAACAGTCCTCTAATATCATCATTAAGTATTATGACTTTATTCATACATCATTAACCTCTAAAGCACGAGCTGTATATAGTGAACACCATGTAACTGGGTGACGATATTAGGCCTCTTTATCGCCTAAAATCGTCATTTTACGATAAATATCGTTATTACTTATTCATATGCGCCTATTGTACGTTTAATATGAAGATTGTAACATGTACCAACAATAAAACAAGTGGGAATAGTGTTTAGATGGTCAAAATCGCGAATTATTGCCGACCGATCATTCATGAAATCTGAGGCAGGCGGCACGTACACCCTCCCCTCGCGAGGCCTGAAGCCTGACTGAGTCACTCACTCACACTCTCCCTTACGCAAAACGCTCGCTAGTCACATGACCACACCCTAGAACCATCTTGGAGATGTTGGCATGAAAATAAACCAATAAATAAGGAAATAAGAGGGAAAATAGGTGCTAAATGAAGGGGGTGGGGGGAAAGGGGGGAAGGAGGGGATTTTGACACATGTGGAGGAGTGATAGTAGGTATGGAGGGAAATTATTTCACTTAAACACCATTTTTTTTTAAAGTGCTACTGGGGCCTTTTAAAAATTGTTTTTTTAGGCCTTGGTTCATATGAGGACGCTCGCCGTCGCCCAGTACGGACTTATATGAGGATGCTCGCCGTCCATGGGTTAAAGACAATAATATATTACAATAAGTCTGTATTATTATGTACCGTATTGTCATTATATCAATGCTTACTATAATTTACGAAACAAATATATGTAAAGTATTGTCTAAAGAGTGGTTAGTTAACCCTCTCACGTCCTGACACAATTGTTGAGCCTATTAGGGATACTTTAAAGCCTTTGTTACCGTCAGGGGTATTTATAAACCTTTAGTTTATTTACTTCAACCTCTGCAGTTGTCTTTGAGTTAGCTGTGGGCAGAAATCTCAAAAAAAAAAAAAAAAAAATTATACAGAACTTACAAATTCAAAAGAAAGTTTAGGGCCAGTGTAAGTGAGCGTCCTACCACCACCGTACCAAAACACATAAATCGCTTAGCACTTGACGAGTGTCATAGGCCCCCCTCTCACCAACACCACCCCTCCCCCTTGACGTAGACACATTCTAAACCGTGGTACCGGTATACGATTTTACCGAAATGGGAACTTAAACTCGAACAGGTAAAACAAATATAAAACAAATAAAATAAAACAGAGAAGCATAATAAGTCAACTATTTAACAAATCGCATATCGCGGGATATTAGTAGTGACGTTATTGAGGAAGAAACTCTCGTGCAACCATCAATAGTGTAAATTCGGACCGGGGATAAGAGAGACAGGAAGGGGTTAGGGCAGTGATGATTCTGTTTCATAAGTTTATCGAAAGTGTTACTTAAAGTTTAAACCAAAGCCAGTGTTAATGATTGGAAGCTCGAACAAGTCCTAACCACAAAACAGTGACCCCCCCCCCCCCCCCCCTCTCTCTCTCTCTCTAGCCCCTTTCCCTCCCCTGCGTCGTTACATACAAGAAAGTCGAGTAAAATATTCTTATAGATATGAATACCAAGGACGTTTGCAGTATCTGTAGGGACAGAGTGAGAGACAAACGTGGCACAAAATGCCAAATATGCAAAGACAAATTTCATTGGTGCTGCATAGGACTTTCACCACCTATAAACATGGCTTATAATAATAAGGGGAAGAACTTCCATTTTTGCAACAGCTGTGCCGAGTTCACAATGCAAATCATCCAGACTGTGGAAAAAACAGAGGTACAAGATAGACCTAAATATAGCCAAGAGGCGGTGTTATTCCAACAAAATTGGGGAAACACACCAAGAATTTCCCCTCATACATCCCTGACCACAACCGTATCGAATTCAAGTACTCCTATTTCGTCTCACCCAAAACAACCAACAACACCTCCCTCTGAACAAACACCACACACAACTCTTCCCACACAAAAACTCTCATCAGCCCCCTCCCTACCACCTCGAAACACCGCGGACGTCACCAAATACCACACCGCCGCCGCCTCCCCACATGACCCGCCCCCCTCCACACCTCTGCCTTCTGCCTACTTACGCCCAGCAGATCATGACACCCAGCCCCCCTCTACACCACCTCATAACACCACACCATCCCTAAACCACACCACTATTTCCCCCAACTACCAGACCTCCCCCTCCCAGACCCAGCATAGCTCACCACCTGCCCACCTACAACCGACACGTAACTCCACCCCCCTGCAGGCCTCACCCACCCATACACCAAGCCCACTATCAACCACAACCACACTTAGCTCACCACATAACCCCTCGCAGCCCCAGCCACACCTACTGGGGTTGTCTACACCAGTGTGCAGATATTATCTGGAAAGAAGGTGCTACTTTGGTCAAAAGGGCCAATATAATGGGAAGTCATGTAGATTTGCTCATCCCAAAATTTGCAACAACATAACCAGTCATGGAAAATGTAGATTTGGTGAAACCTGCAAATACCACCACCCATCCCTTTGCAAGACATCACTTTAGAACAAGACCTGCTACAATATGAAATGCCCAGCTTTTCATATTAAAGGGACTTGGAGATATGCTAGACCTAACACGAATGGTAGCCCAAAAAACTCTCTAGCTATGCGAGGACGAGACAGAGGAAAAAGGCAAGGAGGGAAAGGGAAGACGAAGATGAAGAGACTGAGGGAGATGGAAGAGCACATAGAACACCTCGAGCACCTCCTGGCCTCCCAAGAGTGGCAAATACATTCCGAAGACTATTAGGTACACATAGTACTCCAAACAATCTCTCCCCAATCTTGTTTGCAAATATCCAAGGCCTAAAAAATAGAACCACGAACAAAGTACCATTTATTAGGGGCCTGCTAGAAGAAGGAAATGCTATATTTATGGCTCTCACAGAAACTCACATTAAAGATCAGGAAGATAGTGAGGTATGGATTCCTGGTTACAACCTACATAGGGCGGACAGAACGCATAGATCACATGGAGGTGTAGCCTTGTACATACATGACTCACTGATATGTACTGAATTCCTAAATAACAGTAATGAAGTGGTGGAAATACTTGGAGTTAAAATAGAATCCCTAAATTTAGCCGTTATTGTTACATACAGGCCTCCAGACTCATCCCGAGAAGAATTCAAAACCCAGCTCAACAAAATAAAATCAGAAGTGGAAACCCTGGGGAACCCAACACCAAATATTATATGGCTAGGAGACTTTAACCTACCAAACATTAAATGGAGACAACTAGAAAACCAGTTAGTGGCAAACAACATCGGAGAAGCAAATACGAGAGAGCTTTTTGAACTTTGCGATTTTTTTAGTCTTACCCAACATATTGCTGAACCCACACAGGAAAACAATATCTTAGACCTGGTCTTCACTAACAACGACTCTCTAGTACACAGCATTAACATATCGGACACAACATACTCAGATCATAAATTAATTGAGATCAAAACAACCTTAGAAAGTGTACAGACAACCTCAGAATCGAGAACAAAAACCGACCCCTTCAGTAAATTTAACTTCAATAACAAAAACATTAGGTGGGAAGAAGTAAATCAAGAAATGGAGGAAATAGACTGGGAAGATTTAATGAATAACCTGACACCAGCAGAATGTCTAGTCTTAATAACAGAAACCATGACCCAAATCTGTAGCCACCATATATATACCTGCAAGACAAACAAAACGAAGAAGCAAACAAGATCGGGAAAGGAGGAGGCTGTACAGAAGAAGAAAATTACTCACACAAAGATGCACACATCAAAATCTACAGGATAGGCAAAAGGCCGAAATAGAAAGAGAAATTGTGGAAATTGAACAAAGGCTAAGAATATCATATGAACTACAACATATGGAAGAGGAGAGGAAAGCTATTGCAGGTATAAAGGAAAATTCCAAATACTTCTTTTCATACGCCAAACAAAAGGCTAAAACAACATCAAACATCGGCCCACTGAGCAAAGGGGATGGTTCTTTCACAGGGGACAAAAAGGAAATGAGCGAACTCTTAAGCAGGCAGTATGAAATGGCATTCAGTGAGCCTGATGAAACAAAAGTCATCAGAGACCAAAATATATTTTTCATGGAAACCTCCCCCACGGAAACCCCTCAGATGCTGGATATTGATTTCGGTCCAAAAGACATAAAAGAGGCCATTGCCAACATGCCATCCCACTCGGCACCAGGCCCGGACTCATGGAATTCGATCCTAATGAAGAAATGTAAGGAAAACCTCTCAAAACCCCTGGCTATAATGTGGTGAAGGAGTCTAGACACTGGTGACATACCAGATAGCTTGAAAAACGCAATAATTGCTCATCAGTTCGAGCCCCTGGCATTCGAAACTTCAGGAGTCTTCGGCCCTACCACCCTTAAGATGGTGAATGAAATAGGCCGTAAAATCAGAGAAGTTTCAGGAGAACCCCGGGAAACCCTCTGGCTCAAGCAAAGACTAGGGATGGCTATCCTCCGGGGCAATGCCACCAGCGTCATGAGCTCAGTTCGACAGGACTGGGTCATGCCACTGCGTGAGGCCCCGGCAGGAGTGGTGTATCCGTAGTCTTTCCACAGTAGGGTAAAACAAAACATAAACTTTATTTGTATGTAACATGTGTGATTCACATTAATAAAAGGGGATGTGTCGGATGGTTGAAAGCCACAGTTGCTCGCGCGTTTGGGGCTAGCAACACGTATTATGAAAAACATGCATCCTCCTTCATTCACTGTCCCCCCCTTCACTCACTCAACCCCACAATTTGCCGGAGGATAACAGGTTTTTCACAATACGTAGACGGAGGTCTTTTTATTTGACTGCATAAAGGAGGGAGTAAAGCACTACCAAAAAACTACCGCCCGGTAGCTCTAACCTTTCACATAATTAAAGTTTTCGAACGAGTCCTGCGAAGAAAAATTTCAACATTCATGGAGACAAATGAACTACACAACACCGGTCAACATGGGTTCAGAGCGGGAAGATCATGTCTCTCACAACTTTTGGAACACTATGACAAAAATTTTAAAGCGCTAGAAGAAAAGAAAAATGTGGATGTCATTTACACCGATTTTGCTAAGGCATTTGATAAATGTGACCATGGTATAATAGCCCACAAACTGAAAGCAAAAGGTATAACTGGGAAAATCGGACGGTGGATATACAATTTCCTCGTAAACCGAAAACAATCAGTAGCAGTAAACCAAGTCACATCTGAGCCTTCGGATGTCAAAAGCTCAGTGCCCCAAGGAACAGTGCTAGCGGGTGCCCAGCTCCGAAAGGAGTTGAAGTAGGGGAGCTATCCCCCCGCCAAAGGCGGCTTTCTAGGGCCTTTCCTAGCTGATGCTGAGAGGATTGGGTTCTAGTCATGTGGTGATGGGCTGGTCTATCAGAGTGAGAGCTGAGCAATCTCTGCCATACCCATAGCTTACTCTGACTGTTCCTTTTACTTATATATCTTCTAGATCTCAAGTGACGGCGTCTTTTCCGTGGATCGACCTCCCTACTGCCAACCTAAAAGTTGGCAGATTGGGAGCCAAAGCGTCACATTTTTCCCTTGCCCCTCAACTTTCCCTTCATAATTGCTGAGGGGCACAGGGCCTTGGGTGGGGCTTTGGTTTCCCGGGCGTTTCCGCGCCCTCCTCAGCTCCCTGCCTTAGAGTGGCTTCGGTCACCTGGGTTTTGTTAGTGGTAAGCAGGGAGGGTTTTGTGGGGGCGCTCTATGGCCTTGGCCTTGCTCTGGACCTTGGGGCTGTTCGGCCAGGCAGCCTGGGGAACAACAACAACAACAACAACAGTGCTAGCGCCCCTTCTGTTCCTCATACTAATTTGTGACATAGATACCAACACCAGACACAGTACGGTGTCGTCTTTTGCTGATGACACAAAATTAAGCAAGATAGTAAACACACAAGAAGACACGGGCCAACTGCAGGAAGACATGAATGTAGTGTTCCAGTGGACCAGGGAAAACAACATGCAATTCAATGAGGAAAAATTCCAATTAATACGGTACGGAGATAATAATGGTGTTAAAGAAATTACAAATTACTTAACAGAATCTAACCACATAATAGAACGGAAAGACAGTGTTGAAAGGCCTTGGGGTATTAATGTCTGAAAATATGGGTTTCAAAGTACATAACCAGGTCAAAGTGGCGGCTGCGAAACGTCTAACGGGTTGGATTCTGCGTACTTTTAAAACATGCGGTGAAGTACCTATGATAACGCTCTTCAAATCTCTAGTGCTACCGCGGCTTGAATATTGTAGCGTATTAACATCCCCATACAAAGCAGGTGAAATAAATGACGTAGAGAGTGTACAAAGAAATTTCACTTCGCATATAAGTTCGATAAAACAGCTACACTATTGGGAGCGTTTAAGAGCACTGAATCTGTACTCACTGGAACGTAGAAGAGAACGTTACCTAATAATATACACGTGGAAAATCGCAGAGGGTTTAGTACCAAACCTACATACTCCGATAGTCATGAAATTCAGTGATAGGAGAGGCTGGGAATGCGAAATCCCCCGGATGAATAACAGGGGTGCTATGGGCTCTCTGCGAGAGTGTTGGTTATCACACAGAGGCCCATGTCTCTTCAACAAACTCTCACGGCGAGTAAGAGACATGAGGGACGTCTCGTTAGACAGCTTCAAGAGAGCCCTGGATGTCGAACTGCAAAAGGTGCCAGACGAGCCCATCCTCGCAAGGGAGCGAGCTGTCGCTTCAAACAGTCTACTGCACCAAATCACCACCCAAAACGAGGGGCGTCGCGCTCCTTGGTGCCGCTAGAAGAGTGGCGAACACATCAAAAGGTATCAAAAAGGTAAGGTAAAACTAATTTTGGAGAGGTAATTATAAGAGTGAGATTAATCTATTTCTTTTTGCTAATCTGGCAACCTCTGCATCATAAGGATGTGAGAGAGTTAATACTTCCCACCTTTTCGTTTTCCTTCGTTAGCGAGTTCTGTAATATTTCATAATATTACCTAAAATGGTAAACAACCACAGTGCCACCGCGGAGCGTGTCCCCCGCCCTCTATCGCACTCCCAGCTGATCGACGCGGACCAAACCACACCTCCAGACGTAGGATAAACAGTAAGAGAAAACTATGTATAGTCTGTAATATTGGATTCAACAATAGGAGTACACTTTTACAATGCAACAGTTGTAATGAAATTGTTCATAACCGATGTACTTACGTTGACAGTAGAAACGAAGTTGAATGTGTTAAATGTAGGAACTCAGCTGTACAACATCGCGCACCCACTTGTTTTGTTTGTGAATCTCTCATAACACGACATCAGAAAATCCAAATCTGTGTAAAGTGTAAAACTGTAGCTCACATGAAGTGCATCTCTAAGAAGACCAACAGTGAAGAACGGGAATACCTATGCAACATGTGTGTCTTGCATTCATTACCGAATATTAATGTAAATGATCCAAGTATTAACAACTCAGAATCCAGCCAGGACACTTTCAAAATCAAAGATGAATACAGAGTGTTCACCAACAAAGGGCTCCATCTTATTCACATTAACGCCAGATCAATGTATCATAAATTGTCAGAAATAAACTTGTTAGCTAATAAGGCCAAAGCTTCAATAATTGCAATTACAGAAACCTGGCTGGATTCAAGTATAAACGATGGTGAAATAAACATTCAAGGTTTCAACATGGTTAGGAATGATTGCAATAGGCATGGGGGAGGAGTATGTCTGTATGTAAAAAACAACCTCACACACACAACTAGGACCGACCTCCATGTAGAATATCACGAAGCTCTGTGGATCGACCTACACCTGCCGAGGACAAGACCCATCACAATTGGGGTGTGCTATAGGCCACCAGACGACACACAATTCTTGACCAAATTTGAACGAACTTTGTCATTGCTAGACCCCCGGAATGAATCCATTATACTAGGGGATTTTAACCTGTGTTACAAACAACGAAATAATAGGCTTGTACGAGAATATAGGCACATACTGACAATGCACAATCACAAACAACTCATCACAACCCCACACGTATCTCTGAGAACACTGCCACAATATTAGACCACATAAACTGTAACAGAGAGGACAAAATATCCCAATCAGGGGTTATACAGACTGGGATAAGTGATCACTTCGTCACATATTGCACACGGATAACAACAAAAATTACCCTAGAGAAAACAAGGTTATCAAAACAAGGTCACTCGGAAACTACAACAAAGCAACATTTCTGGACATTTTATGGAATACAGACTGGTCTCCAGTGTTTGGAAGTACAAATGTTAATGACGCATGGGTTGGCTTCAGAACCATCATCACAAACATCCTAGACGAAATAGCTCCTCTGAAAGACATACGTATTAAAGCAAGGTCGGACCCATGGATCAACAATGACTTACTACACCATCTGGAACACAGAGACAATCTGTTAAAAAGGCTAGTGAAACATAGACAGGATCAAGGTCTGAAACATGAGTTCAACAGGGCCAGGAATAAACTTAGTAGAAAAATAAAATTAGCGAAAACTAATTATTTCCACAATAAGGTAGAGGAATATCAGAATAACCCAAAGAAACTATGGAGGCACCTAAAAAAACAGGCTACAGCAACAAGACAAGCGATTTGTCTAACACTAATATTGCTCTCAACATTAATGATCAGGTTTGCCACGATAAATGACAAATTTCAACCTACTTCAACTCCTTCTTCACCTCCATAGTAAACACACTTGCACAGAACCTACCGCAACCTCTCAATAAATACACGACAACAATGGCCACCTTTCGAAATTTCTACAGAGATAAAGGCATACACCCGAACACATTTGGATTACAAAATGTTACACCAAAATACACTTTTGAAGAGCTCTCTAACCTAAATGTACATAAAAGCACAGGACCAGACAAAATTCCTGCCAAATTTCTACGAGAGGGAGCCATTGGTATAGCAGGTCCCCTAACTCACATCATCAACCTGTCAATTAACACCAACACTGTACCTGCTGAACTGAAGGAAGCTATTGTAACCCCTCTATTCAAGAAAGGAAATAAACTAGAAGTTGGCAACTACAGACCAGTTAGCATATTATGTATTGTATCAAAAATCCTTGAAAGAGCGGTATACACCCAAATTGAACACTACCTCAAAGAAAATTATCTCTTCTATAAGTTTCAATCAGGTTTCAGATGCATGTACTTGACAGACTCCTGTCTCATCCACTTAACAGATCACATTCGTAAAGAAATGTCTGAAGGTAACTACACCGGTATGGTTCTTCTTGATCTACAAAAAGCGTTTGACACAGTAGACCATGATATCCTATGTAATAAACTACAAGCAATGGGCATTGGGTCAGTGAACTGGTTTAAATCTTATCTTAGTGGTAGAACACAAAGAGTCAAAATTGAGGATAATATATCTGATCCTATGCCAATTAACTGTGGGGTCCCGCAGGGAAGCATCCTTGGTCCCTTACTCTTTCTCTGTTATGTGAACGACATGGAACTGAGCGTCTCGTGTAAACTATTACTGTATGCTGACGACAGCGTGCTTCTGGTTTCAGGAAAAGACCCAATAAGTATTGCCGCTTCACTTTCCAAAGAACTAGAATCATGTAGTGAATGGCTAGTGGACAATAGACTATCTCTTCACCTGAGCAAGACGGAAGCCATCTTATGTGGAACAAAACGCAAACTGAAAGACATTGTGGGATTCTCGGTCAACTGTAATGATATTCCTATAACAACAGTGTCACAAGTTAAATATCTCGGACTAAAACTGGACTCGAGTTTGTCAGGTGAAACAATTTTGGAATCTACCCTGAGTAAGTGTAGAGCACGTATAAAGTACCTGTATAGACAGGTGGGATGCTTGCCAGCGGCGACCAAAAAGACCCTTTGCCAAGCGCTTCTTCAATGTCATTTTGATTATTCTGTGTCATCCTGGTACTCTGCATCATCTAAATCAGCACAGCACAAACTTCAGGTCATTCAAAATAAAATGGTTATGTTCATGCTGAACCTAGGACCCAGATCACATGTTGGCCAGGAACAACAGTTACTTCAGTCACTAGGTATGCTCAATGTCTCTGACAGGGCCAAACAAATCAGGCTCACTAATGCCTTCAAAATTTTCTATGACAGAGCTCCAGAGTATCTAAAGAGTGATTTTGTTAAAGCAAATGAGAGGAGTGGACATAATTCAAGAAACAGGATGTTTAATTTTAAGGTCCCGAGAATCCAAGGACAGGGTAAGCAAACATTCTTCTTCACTGCCATCAAAGACTGGAACGACCTACCCCAGTCAGTCCGTGAAAAGAGAACACTGTATTCCTTCAGACGTAGCCTGAAGGAACACCTGAACCGTACAGCTGCGAGAAGGGAGCACCAAGCTTATGTCTACTACTAAATACGACATAAGAGATAGGCAAACCAAACTGAAATGATTACTGATTACAGATTACTGATATTACTATAAGATGTAAGGTATCTTAAAATAACCCCCTAGAAATACTTTCTCTAAAGTATCTATTTCTTTATCCTCCCCTTTTCCCCAGCTAACCTAATCCCACAAGGACCCCAATGGAAATACGCCTAACGGCCTTATTGGGCTATCCTTAGTTGGAATTATGCAAAGCTGGTACATGTCATATTTGTAACATATTATGTGGTACCAACTCTGTAAATTGCTAACTGAATAAATATTATCATTATTATTATTATAGGTAGCTTGGTCAGGTAAGGTCAGGGGAGTTGGAGAACTTGTAGACTAAAATTAGGCTAGTGTAACATTGACCATGCATTGTTCACATTATTAAATACCTCACCTACAGTAATTTCCTTCTCTACACACAATCACTGTGTTAAATACAAAGTCTTGTGGGCAATTGTACTTACACAGGTTAATACTAGGCCTATATATAATGTTTGACCAAGAAAACTAAAGTACCCATATATATTATACTTGCAGGTGAGGAGTATTACAGTTTTATATGAATAATATATTTTTGAATCCACCTTCATTTCACTTTGAGATAGCTTGAGAATGCACTTATATTTAATAAATACTGCAATATTGTCGGGGGGGGCGGGGGGGGCGGTAATCCCCAGCTGAGTAGGCTCGCTTTCCTCACCACCCACACCCATGAATAGTGGGCCCTTTATTACATGTACACCCACTACAGGTATCTCTGTGGGCGGCCCTGCCGCTTGGAGAGCATGCTCGATGACTCCCAGTGGCTCCTGGTGGTTCCTGGTGACTCCCATCGATTCCCAGTGACCCTCAGTGACTCGCATGTATTACCTATCTATATCCCAGTGACTCCCGGTGAAACTGAGAACTGAAACTGAAACAGAAAACTGTCCACGAATCAGATACGAATCACCACAAGTCACTAGGACTCACTGGGAGTCACTGGGGAGTCACTGGGAGTCACCAGGACTCACTGGGAGTCACTGGGAGTGGTCCGATTCGGGGCGAAAACTTTAAACACGCTGAACATTTTGTCGGGCAGGGCCAATCGCCCGTGACTGGTCGGGAGTCACTGGGAGTCTAACAGGAGTCACTAGGAATCGCTAGTCACTAGGAGTCATCGATTTTCACCGCGAATAGGCCCAAGAGTCCGAGTTTTCCCCTGACTCCTGGCGATTCTAGCTCGCACTCCTGACTGTGTGAGGGCCCCTTAACTAAGAAATTATATAAACTAAATTGCTATAATACAGTACTTTACAATTATGAGGTATGATAATTACAAATCAATTAGCTATCATACAATAGCTTACAGCTATGAGTTACGATAAAAATATTATTATCACATGTGGATCATTGTAGACCGCCATAGCAGTTTAGCCTTACGTGGTTGCAGAATGAAGGGATAATATATGTAAATATTCAAAATCTTCCGGGCCAACGATAAATGTTCAAAATTGGTTCACAGCAAGATAAAATAGTTGTAAAATTATTATAAATCTCTTTCAGTCAGATATATATTGTAAACATTTAGAAGAAGTTGCCATGAGCTATTATGAAATTTAAAAATATTGGATTTTTGGAAATAGTGTAGCAGCAAGTACCGATCTTAATTAACCCTAACATATTGATTAATCTAGTTAAGAAATATTAAAGCTTGTATGATTATGTATAAAGGAAGTATGTGCTGCTGATCTGACCTAGTGTGTGGAGACCGATGACAGCCTTCAGCAGCAGTAAGTCTCTCTGGGGGGTTAGCGCCTTCCTCACTCGCTCCCACCAACTTAATCCTTCAGTCATCTTTAATCCTGAAAGAATAACTCAAAACATCATTATATTGCAAGAACTATATTTGTTCTCTTTAGTGCATGGGTACACAGCCAAGATATTCATATGGGGAGAGGGGTATATACGATAATTTACCCGAGAGATGCCATGTACCTCTTAGGAGTTTTCAACAGCCAAAAGCGTCGAACCTCTATGAGTGGGTTTCTTAGATTTGTGCCACAACCTTGTTGCTGGTGTTAAATTTCAATATTCGGTAACCGAAATTGACTACTTGCCATATCACCACGCCACACTGTAAAACTTGCAGCTTCCTTATATCATCCTCCATTCCTTCCTTACACTATCTATTACTCCTATAGAAACTTTCTTATACATTAGTATTGCCATCATACATCTTGTACACAAGTTGAAAAAGAATAACGATAGTACCCTAGTTACTTTCATAATTTGTTTACTGATTTTTTTTTTTTTTTTTTTTTTTAAGAGACAATGAACGGAGGAAGGAAAAACACAGATAAAACAAAAAGGTCCATGTGCCTAGGCATCCTCCATTCATAAAATGTTTGTAACAACTGGATTTAAACATTTGTAGATTGTAAGTTTGTGGAAAGCAATTCGAGGGAAGTGAATTCCAAAGAGTAGTAGCTCTGGGGATAAATGAATTCTGATAAGCAGAAGTTCTGCATTGTGGAGGAGAAAGTGTAAATTCATGGGCGCTCTCAGCTTCCCTAGTTCTACGGGGAAAGATGTGGAGAGGCGGCACAATTGAAGCAAGTTCCTCGGAACAATTGCTGTGAAAATATCTGTAGAATAATGCAAGGGATGCAACGTTTCTTCGTATGGATAATGTAGGAAGGTCCTGTGTGATTGCAGGGTTATTGATTAATCTAATAGCTTTATTTTGAATTTTGTCCAACTGTCTCAATGCAACCACTCCACTTCCACCCCACAGAGGTGAACAGTAATCCATCTGAGAACGCACATGACTTTTATATATTACGGCCAACTGCTCGTCAGTGAAGAATTCTCGAAATCTGTACAGGAGTCCCAGTTTTTTAGAGGCATTCTTAGCAATTCTTCTAACATAATGTGTCCAGCTCAAGTTAGTAGTTAATGTTACACCGAGAATGTCAATACTAGGGGAAGTGGGAATATTTAAATCATTAAAAAATATATGGGAGTCAGTGAGATTCTGTCGGTTAGAAAATTGGATGTACTTGGTTTTCTGTGCATTAAAGGAAACTAGATTCTTTTGTCCCCATCCATTAATTCTAGAAAGGTCCTGGTTCAGAGAAATTGCAGTGTTTATTTTTGAATTTATAAGATCGGGTTGGGTGAAAGAATTGGTAAATGTGAAGGAACTGTGGAGTGTTGAGTCATCTGCGTAGGAATGTATTGGATTATGAGTGGTAGATATGAGATCATTGATATGAATGAGGAACAGAATTGGGGCCAAAACTGATCCCTGGGGAACACCAGCATTTATTGAGTGAAATTGAGAATAAAGGCCATCTACCATTACAGTATTTTTCTGTTATGAAGAAATTATTGGAACTAATGATGCAAGGCCGTAGTGTGACATCTTCGACAATAAGGATTGATGCCAGACTCTATCAAATGCCTTTGATATATCCAGTGCAATTGTATGTGTTTCACCATGTTGGTCTATAGCTTGGTTGATTTGATGCGTAAGAAGGCAAAGAATGTCTGCAGTTGCTCGACATCGTCTAAAACCATATTGCCTATCACTGATTAATTTATTATTCTCAAGATGCTTAATTATGTGATTATTTAATATAAATTCAAAGACTTTACCAAGAGTGGAAGTTATAGCTATTGGTCTGTAGTTTGATGGATCTGAAGAGGCACCTTTTTTAGGAACTGGATGAATGTTTGCTTCTTTCCAGGGTACTGGGAAGCATGAGGTATGAGTACACAGACGGACAAATTTTGCCAATACAGGAGCGAGCACCAAGGAGCAATTCTTAAGTACTATTGGAGAAATTTCATCTGAACCAGGAGCCTTATCTACTGAGAGATTCTGCAAACTAGTTTTGACATGTCTGGTGTGGATCTTAAGTGAGGGAATTTCAGGCGAATTAAAATTAAGTACAGGGACATCTTGATTTATTTTATCTAAGATTGAGTTGGTGGAGAATTGAGAATTGATTATGAGAATTGAGTTATGTAAAGTCAGAGGCATAACAAGTTGGGCTCGATTGTCTTCTCCCTCCCTTCCCTGTACCACATAATATTACTTGCTATATAATACAGACCTTCAGCTAGGCAAGTTAATTTACAAAAACAAAATTGATATCTGTGAAAATTCTATCAAGATAATGCACATCTTGGAGCATTAGAAAAAGAATTTTGGGTTGTTCAACTCAAACTAAAATTAATATAAACTTTTGTGTTATCTCCTATTGCTGTTATTGCTTATGCTCCTTTCTTTATCCTCCAACCCTGCTCTTGTGTTCCCGACTTTGTGTTTCCGACTCTGAATTCTCAACTTTATGGCTCAAACTATCCTGTCACTCTCATACTAAATATTTCTGTGCTGTTTATCTTTCCCCAACTCTACTGACTTCCCCAAATTATTTGAATATCTATACTCTAAAGTGGAACACATCCTATCCATCTCTCCTTTCTCAAAAATCTCCATCTTAGGAGATTTCAACGTTCACCACCGCCAATGGCTCCCCTCTCATTCCACTGACCAACCTGGTGAACAAGCCTACATCTTTTCTATCCTAAATAACTTAGAGCAGTTGGTTCAGCATCCCACCCTTATCCCGGATCGCTTTGGAGATTGGCCCAACATTCTCGACTTGTTTCTAACTTCTAACCCTTCTTCTTATACTGTCGATCTTTTCTCTCCTTTGGGATCCGACCATAAACTCATCTCTGTCACCTGTCCTATCTCTCCAGTACAGCCACCACCGACCCTCCCAGCCAGCGGCGCTTGTGACACTTTAGCCCTGCCGACTGGGAGGCTCTTCGTTAGTACTTCTTTGACATCCCTTGGAATGATTTTTGCTTCCGTGGCCGGGGACCATCGGAGAGTGCTGAACGCATTACCGAGGTAATCCTATCGGATATGGAAGCACACATTCCATTTTCTTTCTCACAGACTAATCTTGGTTTACTCACGTTTGTTCTACTGCTGTCCACAATAAAGAGGAAACATTCAAACAGTATTAACGCCATCAAACACAAAAATTACATTCTACCTATATTTCTGCATTGAATCAAGCCAAATCTGTCCTTCGACTCGACTCGCCAAACACTCTTTCATCAATGATAATAATTAAATGCACTGAACTATCTAACTCCAGCTCTTCCCAAGCTTTCTGGCATCTAGCCAAATACCTCTCCAACAATTATTCTTCCTGGTCCTTCTCTCCCCTTTTCCACTTTGATGGCACAACTATCACTTCAAATTCCACCTTGGATGATTCTGGTGCTATTCCTCCCTCTCTCCTACTTATGCCTATTATCTTAATCTCTTCAAAAGATCTACTTTCTACCCTCTTGGGGCAGAGAAAATATTGTTGCTTTCAATGCTTCCAAGACCTAATTTCTCCATTTATCTACCAGTCAAGAACTCCCAGAGGACTGTCCCTTATACTTCAACAATACAAAAATAAACCCTTCATCTTCTCTCAGTATTCTCTGTGTTTTATTCTTCTGATCTCTCTTATAAAGACCATATTTCCACTCTTGCTAAAATGGCTTCACAGAAGCTGAGTGCGCTCAACCGCCCCAAGGGGTTCTTTACCACTGCACAGCTTCTTGCTCTGTACAGGGGCACAGTGGTTCCATGTATTGAGTATTGTTCGCATGTGTGAAGAGGATCCTCACACACAGCACTCCTAGACAAACTAGAAAAGAAAGCCCTTTGTATCATTAACTCACATCCACTCACCGATTTTCTGCAATATCTCTCGCTTTGCTGCAATATTGCATCTCTCTCTATTCTATTTTTATTACAATAATCAGTGTTCCTCAGAGCTCTCTCAGTGTATACCACCTACTCTACGTAGGGTATGTAATTCCCGTCTTGCAACACAATCCCACCCATTCTCTGTAACTCTCCAACCCAAGAGTGAAACGATACTCCCAATATTTTTTCTATTCAACAGCTGAGCTCTGGAACTCTCTCCCTGAATCCATCTTTCCCTCATCCTACGACTTAAATTGCTTCAAACTCCGTGTATCCAAACAATTTGGCTCAAAATTCCTTGATTCTGGTCCTGTCACTCTTTCAAATCTGGGGGAGGCACTCGTCACAGGCAGTTTTGCCTTCTGTCTCCCTCATCCACGTAGAAAAAAAAAATCTGAATTCGATGCTTAGGCTTTCCTCCTCACTCAGCCTGATAGGTAGATCGCTCACCATAGACTGGATGAGCTGTTGCTGGTGGTGTCTGATATTCAACGAAGAAGTTGTACTGGGCTCACACTAAGGAGGAACGGGAGAACCTTGTTGTTGAGTGGGTATTGTCTCGGGAGGCTAGCGAAAGGTCACCGTCGCAAGTTGGCGTCGCAGGAATCATTAGTCCCCCTAATAGTCCGAGTCATTCTGATTCGCTAGATGGGTCGAATGGTTTGGGGACAGTGCAGGGAATGATAAAACTAAACAAATTACAGGTATATACTGTATACATATTCTTTGACCTGACTGTTGATATCATGTGAGAGGTGGGCGGAGCCACCATGCGTTCGGGCGCCCGCCATTGGTGGCGGGTAACCTTCTATCGAGGTGCTTGCTGTATCTTGTCGGTGGTTGGCTGGTGGTAGTTGAAGTCATCGATGATTGGCTGGTGGTGGTGGAGGTGCTGTTCAGATACACGGGGGTTATGCGTAGGAGTCGGGGGCGTAGGAGGGTGGTGGGGTTGATGGTGTGTGGGAGCTGTAGGCTTGTGGCGTTTAGCTGATGGCAAAATTTGGAGGTCATGGGTTTGGTTATTAATGTTGGGGCTTAAGGCTTGAATATAATGGGCTTCGAGTATTGTGAGTCTTATAAGATAATTTTCTTTGTCAAGTATGGAAGCGCGTTTACTTAAGTTGACGCGAGTTAAGGCAAGGTGGCGCCAGACTGAAGGTGGAGGGTGAGCCAATGGGACAGACGAGTTTGTATCATACCAATATACAATTGGGGCCCATAGCCCCCATTATTACAGGTGTGTTGGTATACCACATGGTCGTCGTTCATCGGGCTCTTGGCGGAAGTAGGTCTGTTACTGAGGACTAGGTTGGAGGTCTTGGGGGATTTATAGTATATAAATAATTTGAAAATGAAATGCCAATTTAATTTTGTTGTCGGGGTTGGTAGGTAGGAAATTTTTATTGATAATTTATCTCATAATGGTTTCGTCAGTTTTGCGGTCAGATGACATGTAATTTCGGTAGAAAATCTTGATGTCGTCAGAGGGGTTGGTGTTGGAGGAATCTTGATTGTACCATTTTTCTAGGTGGTGGTTAATGGTACTAGTGACGTCGGAGTTAGAATACCCATTGTTAACCAGCACTTGGGAGAGTCGTTCTAGTTCAAGGTGGGTATCTTCCCAGGTGGTGCAGTGGGTTAGAGCTCTCCTGATGTAGGTCGAAATAGTAGACAGGAGGTATCGTCGAGGGCATTCACTATCACTCTTGAGGCACTAACCGTTGTTTGTAGGCTTGGTGTACACAGTGGTTTTGAAGCCAAGGTCGTTCAAGGATACAAGATGGTCGAGGAAGGGTAGTTGTCCTTTGGTAGATTATTTGTAGGTGAAGTTAAGTCCGGAGGCGGCCATGAAGCACTGCTGGAGCTACTGAAGTTCGCTGAGGTCCTTCACAAAAATATCATCGACGTATCTACAGTAGACTGCGGGCTGGTGAGCAGCTCGAAGTTCCTCTTCGATTGTTCCCATAAAGAAGTTGGCAAACATGACCCCCAGGGGGCTGTCCATCACCAACCTATCTATATGCTGATACATGTTACCACGGGGGCAGAGGAAGGGAGCCTCCTTGGTACATAACTCCAGCAGCGTCTTCAGGGCCTTCTCTGGGATGGCAAGGTGGGGTGTGTCAAGGCAGTGGTATATCCGACGTAGTTTGATGTTTATGGTTCTGTCCACGGGTATGTTAGAGAACAGGCTCTCTATGATGAGGGAAGCGATAATGTGGTCGTTAGCCGGGGAGGCGTCTCGTAAAATTTCTAAGAAGTCGTTGGCATAGTTTAAGTTGTATCGGCAGGGCACGTAGGGGGTGAGGATGTTGTTCAGGGCCGTGGCGATCTGGTAAATGGTGGTGGGGATCTGAGATATGATGGGTCGGAGGGGGTTCCCAGGTTTGTGGGTTTTTATAGTGCCATAGGCTTATCCTGGGATGAATTCACCAATTTTCTTTTTTTAGGTTAACCCCTCCAGCTTTGGCGTTGATGGCACCATACACTGTACATATATACTGTATATATATATATTGTTACGTATCTTGATCCTCAAGTGGTTAACTTGATGAATCTAGATAGCACAGAGATATATATTAAGGTATCAGTCAGCTGAAGGCAAAACAAAAGTAAAATCTAAAATTATTTCCTGTTGTTGCTTCCTTTCCTTTTGGATCTTAGGACTTGGTATCCTTTATGGACTGATACTCTTTTAATTATGAAAAATACTGAAACTAATTAAAGTCATGTAGTATTTATAAAGAATTATTATTTAACCGAAGCTTAGTAGGCTATGGTTATGAACCGAAGAAGTTATATCTAAAGAAGGACTGTTAATTCTATAAAAAGTCTTGAAAGATAAATATTAAAGTAAGAATAGTTCTGTCTCTAACCCTTTTTGAAATGAATAGATAGTTTTCTTATATGTCCTTTTATTTATATTTAATGTAATTATTCTTGGTTCTTGTCATACGTTAACAGTATTATATTATTATTATCATCAGGATTTATATCAAAGCCACATAAAAAGTTAAATATATATTTAATAATTAGTTAAATGTATTTCTTAACCACGTAACATTGAGGTTTGATTATGAGTAAATTAAGTTACAGGATCGCTTCATAGATTCGATTCAGGTCTCACTCAAATAATATGAAAAGCAAAAATAATATTTTGAAGCTAAAAGAATTTTCTTCAGCTTAGGAAATCACTAGAAGTAATATTAACACAGCCATGTTAGTCTAAGGCGATATTAATAATATGAGACAATAGCACCACCGTACTAAGCACCGTTAAGCAATGTAAGCTTAATTAAAAGAAAATGAAAGAACTCGTAAGTATTAATATAAATCAATAGTATTACTTTCATCACAACCCAATTACTTAAAGAGTTGCTTTAGTCCACAAGTTAGTCAACTAAAATAGTTAAGTACATAAATAGTAGCGTTAACGTTAATTCCCAATCAAATAGTTAAGTACATAAATAGTAGTGTTAACGTTAATTCCCAATCAAATAGTTAAGTACATAAATAGTAGCGTTAACGTTAATTCCCAATCAAATAGTTAAGTACACAATAATACCGTTAACGTCCCAATCACATATCTCACTAACCAACATAACGTAAGTGTTTACACGGAACACACTTAACACACACATATATAATCTGACTGACAGTCACAATCCCATTATAATACTTCACCCCGTCTTCCTCCAGCTGCAAGTTCACCTTCCCCAACTCCAAATGAGACTGATTTGAATGCCCACAACTCGGGTCTTATATACTAAACAATGATGGTGTAGGAACGAATCAGGAGGCGAATGATGGTGCGCGCCCCTATCATAGCTCCTCGAGTTGCATAGCAGGTGCCTGGTCCAATCAGGGCTCCTGGCGTCGATCATACGTCATAGCGTCGGGTCATCGAAGTAGTTTGCAGGGTCCCCTATGACGCACGCAGGTGTGAAGGCTTGTTTGCTGGTATGCGGGCGAGCTGGTTTCCCACTCGCTAGTTCGCTCGCTAGTCTGCTTCGCCGCTTGGGTAGTTTGACACTCCTTCAACTCTAAGTCTAACTCTTAAATTAACATACAGGGCTCCGTATGTCAGACCTCCCACCTAGAAAAGAGTTTAAGGAGTATAGTATATAATATTAAACATAATACATAAATAGATTCACCACCAGATTGGAAACAGCAAGATTATAATGAGGATATAATAAGGATATCACCCAAAGTAGGCAACGTCTCCAGGTACCACATCAGAACATAGCCGGAATGTAGCTGGAGCGTTATTCGAACTGCAAGGCATTAACTCACAGCTGAAGGCTTGACAGCGCACTACTAAAGCATGATATTTACCTCGCTACAAGGGAGAGCTAATTGCCAAAATCCTCTCATTAAGTTAAACTTACTGCTGTATGAGGCCAACCTGGTAAATGTAATCTTTGATCCGTGGCAGTGGGTAGGTATCGTTCTTTGTGACAGCATTAACTTGCCTATAGTCCATACATAACCTATGGCTCCCGTCTGGCTTTGGCACAAGTATGACCGGACTACTCCACTGGCTTAAGGCCCTTGTGATCAGCTGGTTTGAAAAAATGAAGTCAAGCTCGACCTGCAGTATACTCCTGCGTTGTGGCGAGACACGGTAGGGGGATAGTTTAATGGGAGTTGCATCCCCTACGCCGATGTCGTGCACGGCCAAAGAAGTGAGCCCTGGAGTATCACGAAACACACTGGGAGACTTAGATAAAACAGAGATTAGATGGTTCGCTTGCTCAGAGGGAAGATGACATAGTTTAGATGGTAATTCACCCCAAGCTACTGAATTATACTGAAAGTTGGATAGGCTACATGACAAGTCAAAGTCTGCATGGATACCTTCAGGCTCTGGAACAGTCTGTTGCGGGTCAGTAAGAGAACTGAAGACTTCGTCCGCACCAGGCTGTCCACAGGTCCTGACATTCACTGCCACAGTGGGAGAATCTGGAGGAGAGGAATCAGGGGACCTATGGTAGGGTTTCAACATATTTATATGGAATACTTGCGTGGGCTTTCTCCTGTCTGGGGTAGTTACTAGATAATCGGTAATGCTCACCCTCCGAATGATCTTATATGGGCCCCTGAACTTGGCAGATAAAGGTTGGCCAAAAAGGGGGAGCAGGACCAAAACCTCATCACCGGGCTGAAACTCCCTCTCACGGGCTTTTCTGTCATACCATTTCTTCATGGAGCTTTTAGCCACTGTCAAGTTTTGAGCGGCAAACTCACATGAGGATCTCAGCCGGGTTTTGAAATCTGAAATATACTTGAGGAGGTTTTGGTTCGGCTATCCTGCAATAGTTGCAAAGGACCTCTTACCTGGTGACCGAAAACTAGCTCATTAGGGGAAAAACCCAGGGATTCAGTTGGAACCTCACGAGTAGCAAATAAAAGAAAAGGTACCCCCTTATCCCACTCAACTCCGGTCTCTGTACAATATTTACGTAACATTCCCTTTAATGTCTGATGATATTGTTCGAGAACCCCTTGACTCTCTGGGTGGTAGGTGCTAGACTTAACATGCTCGATACCCAACTCCTTCAGGGACTGCTGAAAAATGTTAGAGGTAAAATTAGTTCCTTGATCACTTTGCACCTCATGGGGGAAACCCATTCTGGTGAAGAATTTGAGCAGTTCCTTGATGACAGTTGGAGCAGAGGTAGTCCTTAAGGGTATAGCCTCTGGGTAGCGAGTTGCCATGTCCATAATAGTTAATAAATAAATGTTACCTTGGGAAGTCTTAGGCAATGGGCCTACAATGTCCACTACCACCCGAGTAAAAGGATTCTCGAAAACGGGCAAGGGCACCAGAGGATGTACAGGCACCTTCTGATTGGGTTTTCCTGTCATCTGGCAAGTGTGACACACTCTACAAAACTCCACTACATCTGCACGCATTCCTGGCCAGTAAAAGTGGGCTCTGATTCTGTCTAGAGTTTTTCTCACACCTAGGTGTCCTGCCAATGGTATACAATGTGCCATTTCCATGATATCTCTACGACAAGGTTTGGGGACTACTACTTGATGGACGTCCCAGGCCCCGTCATCGATTGGTCTGTGTGGCGGTCTCCATCTACGCCACAATACTCCTCCTTTTGAGGTAGAAACATTCACCACCCTCCTTCTCACATTCCTCTTCACTCACGGACCTGGCAGCTAACTCCTTGCATTCACTATCATCTCTCTGTAGCTCTACCAGGCCACTAGGACAATTTGGAGGGGTTTCATGGTCATCGTTAGGGTCAAGATGAGCCATAAAGGTGTCAGATAAATCCACCTCAGTCACATCATCAGGCACAGTTGGAGCGGCATTCACACTCTCATCATCCCTTTCATCAACTCTTTCATTCGGTACATTTCTGTCTGAGGAAACTGCTACTTGAGACATTGAACGTGTGACAGCACACACAGGGAAAACAGTTGGCATCTCCTTTTCGAGCTCACCGGTTAGTGGCTCGTTAACAGGGGAAAGTGACAAAATGGGGTCTGGTCGGACCTTCTCACCTGCTACATCATTCCCCAAAAGGAGTGTTACCCCAGGCACAGGGATATCTTGGGACCTACACAAAGCTATGGTGGCCTCACCCTGTAGTAACTCACATTCAATTTCACCTTTTACCAAGTGTGCATAAAATTGGCCTCCAGCACCTCTCATTACAACTGGTTCGCCAGGTGGGCACTCAGTGTAAGGATTCACCATGAGGGTGCTAGTAGAACCTGTGTCTCTCAGAATTTTTACCTCATGCATACAACCATTTAATCTCACGTTGCCAGATGAAATAAAGGGACGGTAACTGTCCTGCACTGATGGTGAAATTATTATTGGCTTAACCCTAGTGGGTTGCACCACACATGCTACTACACCCCTGTCTAGATGGTTTACGTTAGCTGCTAGGTACTCCTTCTGTTGGGAGTCCTGCATTAAAGAACTTTTGGTGCTAGGTACTCCTTCTGTCGGGAGTCCTGCATTACAGGCACATATGGAGTTTGAGATACGGCGGCAACTGTCTGCCCCGATCTCTCGGTTCTCTCCTTGGCCCAGCACTGATAAGCTAGGTGGCCTCTCTTGCCACAAAAAGTACATGCTTTAGGGGATACGGGAACGGTCCCTCTTTGAGCATTACTATTAGTTTGGGGCCCACCTCTGTCACCATTGCCCTGAGTCGCATTTTTAGTTGGGGGAACAATTCTATTTTGGCTAGCTGGGGAAAACGTTATAGACTTGTGACTGGGTCTGTCAGATTTGTGATTGGGATACTTAAAATTAGAACTAGAATTATCGTAGGGCTTCTTTCCACGAAATTTGTTGTTGAGCACGTATGTGTCAGCCATGTCAGCGGCGTCGGCAAGACAATCTACCTTTTTCCCCTTTAAATGATAGGATACAGAAGAATCAATTTTCCATAGGAAATTTTCTAACAGGACCAACTCCTTCAGATCGTTGTAGCTTGTGACTTTCTTACTCTTGACCCAATGATTGAAAGTTTTAGTCATGGTCCTGGCAAATACCTTATGGGTTTCTTCTACTTTCTTCTGGTTTTTACGGAAAGATTGCCTGTAAGCCTCAGGCTGCAATTGATAGGTTTTTAGGATAGCTTCTTTGAGATTGTCATAATCCTGCCTAACTTCTGCTACTTCTGACAAATACGTGGCTCGAGCCTGCCCTGTCAAAACGGTTTGTAACATAAAAGGCCATTGATCTCTTGTCCACTTCATACCTCCAGCAACTTCCTCAAACAAAACAAAGAAATCCTGCACATTATCCTCAGTAAAAGGTGGAATGACAGTCATAGTCAATCCCAGAGGGGGAGCAATTAAGGGAGCATTTGTATTGACATTTAGTTGAGCCGTACGATGTTGATATTCACATTGTTCCGTCGTTGCTCTGGCTTTTATGCTGGCTTCTTCGGTATTTGCTCTGGCTTGTTCGGCATTTATTCTGGCTAGTTCTATATTTAGTCCGGCTTGTTCGGTAGTTGCTTTTATTCTGGCTAGTTCTAGTTCGACATTTAGTCTGGCTTGTTCGGCATTTGCTTCGGTATTTATTCTGGTTTGTTCGGTCTTTATTCTGGCTAGTTCCAGTACTTGATCACCGGTCAAACCAGGTGGCACTTGTTCATCAAGTTGGCTAGGTTTACTCGGGATCCCACCAACTGCTCCATCACCCTCCCCGCCTTCTACAGGGAACAGGTGGGTTTTTATGGTCTGAGCCACCTCTACTTTGGACATGTTTGAGACAGTTAACTGGAGATGTGAGGCAAGCACTTTCAGTTCAGATTTTGACAGACGGTCAATATCAGGGGCTGTGGGATCTGATTCTATGAAAACTCGAGCATCTTCGTCATTAATTAGATGAGGCAGGATTAATATTTGATTTTTAAGTAGTGAAACGTTAATGAAACTGAGTGAAACTGTATGAAACGAATCCTGGCGAGGTCGCCACTCTTCTGTTACGTATCTTGATCCTCAAGTGGTTAACTTGATGAATCTAGATAGCACAGAGATATATATTAAGGTATCAGTCAGCTGAAGGCAAAACAAAAGTAAAATCTAAAATTATTTCCTGTTGTTGCTTCCTTTCCTTTTGGATCTTAGGACTTGGTATCCTTTATGGACTGATACTCTTTTAATTATGAAAAATACTGAAACTAATTAAAGTCATGTAGTATTTAAAAAGAATTATTATTTAACCGAAGCTTAAGGCCGCGTCCCATACAGTACGTCAAGACACGACAACGGCCGATGTTAGCCGATTTAACAACTTTTTGCCGAATTGACACGTTTGACACGAGGCTCGCCAGACAAGGACAGCCGCACGTCACTCACACGTCAGTCACATGTCACTCACACGTCACTCACGACACATCTACGTCTGCCACACGTTAACTCGTGACCCTATTAAGATGTCAGTACGACACACACGTCCCCGCAACACGTTCACAGTACGCTAAGTTGGATGTTGATAGGATGTTAGTCGTTTGCCAGACGAGCAGCATATGTGCTGCGCAAGTGTGTCGCACGATACATACCTGTGTCATCCGACAGGGTCGACTCCTACGACAGAAGCACGACCAAGTACCCAACCCTATATAAAGGTCGGGGGCCGTAGACCCCCACACAGTCTACCCATAGGTGGGCACTAACGCGATAAAGTAACGCGATAATGTAACTAACACGTTAACGATTTCGGGTTAACGTTTATCGGATAATTTTTTTTCCAGCTTTAACGAATTAACTAACGGTAACGTCATACTTTTTGTTCCAAAATAGCGATAATCGTTAATTAACCCGCCGAGTGCCAGGGAGGCATATACAGTATACGTCCTCGGCGAAAAACAATTGTAGCAGCGAAACGACTGCACCTATGGCTTTCATATTTTTACCACATGTACCTTACCCTTTAGGCTACCCACCACAAAAATCCCAAATCCCTCCTCCCACCCACTCGCTGACTGTCGGTCCCGTCAGAAGGAACAAAATTGAAAATCTGTGGCGGCGAAACGACTGCACCAATCGGTTCCATATTTGTGTGACAAGTCCCTTACCCTTCTGCCTTCCCCCCACCACACCCCCAACCGCCTCCCACCACCCACCTCTAGCGTATCCGTACGAAGAAAAGGAAAAAAAGGAAAATCTGTGGTGGCGAAACTACCTCACCAATCGGCTTTATAACACAAGTCAATTACCCTTTCTACCTTCCCCCCACCAACCCCAGAACCACCCTCCCACCCATACATTCCGATACCATAAAAGTCTCTGTAGTCTATAGTGTCTTTTCAGCTACTTTCAGGACCATCGGGGACAATGATTTCTGGCGAGGGGAGTGTTTTTTGTTTACCATTATCCTTCCTTTCTCTCCCAACTTGATAGATTTAGCCAAAAAACAAAACAAAAAAAACAAACTCTGGCACTGGCAGAAGCACACCGTCAAAATTGGCTGGCACTCAGCGGGTTAATTGCCAAACAGGCAGAAATCCGCAGAATAGTCAATAAATAGGTAAACTAAAAGCCGAACCGAACCCTCGTAATGGCAGGTGTTTTTTTTTTCTAATAAAATAATGATAGCATTGCTGCACATAAGATTTTTTATTTAAAATATGATAAATATCCATTATCTTCGATAAATAACGATACAACGAAGTTACGATATCGTTATCGAAAGGATCGGTTTGGTTGTCTGTTTTTAGTCGGGCGTTTATCATGTCATGGTCGTGTCGAGCTTACTATAGTCTGGTTCGAACATTTTGCCCGATTAATTCCCGATTATTGTACGTCAAAAACGATTGCTGCACGTCCGAAAACCGATCGACATACGTCAGCAGCACGTCCAAAATTTAACGTTTTTTTTCCCGGACCATCAAAAATAGTCGGCTGAAAAATAGTGCATACACTAATTATTGGCCGACTTCACGGACCTGTCGGCGGGCACCCCGTCCAGTTCCAGATGAACTCAGTAGAGCCGATTTATTTCCACGATGTTGCTCGATCATGCACGATTTTTCAAAAATTCAAATATTTTGAAAAGATCGGCTCTTGTCGGGTCTTTACGTACTGTATGGGACGCAGCCTTTAGTAGGCTATGGTTATGAACCGAAGAAGTTATATCTAAAGAAGGACTATTAATTATATAAAAAGTCTTGAAAGATAAATATTAAAGTAAGAATATTTCTGTCTCTTACCCTTTTTGAAATGAATAGATAGTTTTCTTATATGTCCTTTTATTTATATTTAATGTAATTATTCTTGGTTCTTGTCATACGTTAACAGTATTATATTATTATTATCATCAGGATTTATATCAAAGTCACATAAAAAGTTAGATATATATATATATATAATAATTAGTTAAATGTATTTCTTAACCAGGTAAACATTGAGGTTTGATTATGAGTAAATTAAGTTACAGGATCGCTTCATAGATTCGATTCAGGTCTCACTCAAATAATATGAAAAGCAAAAATAATATTTTGAAGCTAAACGAATTTTCTTCAGCTTAGGAAATCACTAGAAGTAATATTAACACAGCCATGTTAGTCTAAGGCGATATTACTAATATGAGACAATAGCATCACCGTACTAAGCACCGTTAAGCAATGTAAGCTTAATTAAAAGAAAATGAAAAAACTCGTAAGTATTAATATAAAACAATAGTATTACTTTCATCATAACCCAATTACTTAAAGAGTTGCTTTAGTCCACAAGTTAGTCAACTAAATAGTTAAGTACATAAATAGTAGCGTTAACGTTAATTCCCAATCAATAGTTAAGTACATAAATAGTAGCGTTAACGTTAATTCCCAATCAAATAGTTAAGTACATAAATAGTAGCGTTAACGTTAATTCCCAATCAAATAGTTAAGTACATAAATAGTAGCGTTAACGTTAATTCCAATCAAATAGTTAAGTACACAATAATACCGTTAACGTCCCAATCACATATCTCACTAACCAACATAACGTAAGTGTTTACACGGAACACACTTAACACACACATATATAATCTGACTGACAGTCACAATCCCATTATAATACTTCACCCCGTCTTCCTCCAGCTGCAAGTTCACCTTCCCCAACTCCAAATGAGACTGATTTGAATGCCCACAACTCGGGTTTTATATACTAAACAATGATGGTGTAGGAACGAATCAGGAGGCGAGTGATGGTGCGCGCCCCTATCATAGCTCCTCGAGTTGCATAGCAGGTGCCTGGTCCAATCAGGGCTCCTGGCGTCGATCATACGTCATAGGGTCATCGAAGTAGTTTGCAGGGTCCCCTATGACGCACGCAGGTGTGAAGGCTTGTTTGCTGGTATGCGGGCGAGCTGGTTCCCACGCGGTAGTTCGCTCGCTAGTCTGCTTCGCCGCTTGGGTAGCTTGACACTCCTTCAACTCTAAGTCTAACTCTTAAATTAACATACAGGGCTCCGTATGTCAGAATATATAGATTAGGGTGGCCCAAAAACAAAAAGTTTAAATTGTCATTCTCCACAAGGCTGATCCTGTTCCATATCACAACGGGAGTAGTTTGCATGCAGATAATCATAACTATTTAACTGTATTTAGAGGTACCAACAATATGTAAATTTTTCGATTTTGAAATAAAATCTAAATATTTTTTACTTTATTTATTCTTGGTTGTTGCCATTATATATACCAATAACTGTAAACGATTAAGAATTGTGTTAATTGTAATAAATATAACATAATAAGGCAGAGAAACAAATCTTTGAATTGCAATGCGTAAGTTGTTGGGACCTCTAAACATGCTCCTACCTCTCCAATTTTTGCATGTAGGGTCTTGTAGTCATATGTAACCAAACCAGCCTTGTGGAGCAGCATATTATTAGAACAAAAATATTGCCCTTTGTTTTTGGGCCACCCTAATATATATATATATATATATATATATATATATATATATATATATATATATATATATATATATATATATATATATATATATATATATATATGTATACCGGTATATATATATATATATATACCGGTATATATATATATACTGTATATATATATATATGTATATATTTATATATATATATACAGTATATATACAGTATATGCTGGAAAATTATTATCGATACATAATAAATTGAATAGGTTCAGAAATAGATATATAATGATTATACTTCATAAATTTGTTTTTTATGTGGGTGGGGGAGACAAAATGCAGAGCTGCCTGTGACAGGTGCCTCCACCAGAGTTGAAAGAGTGACAGGGTCAAATTCAGGGAATGTTGATAACACATAATATCAATAACACAATTACATGTGTAAAACTACAACAAACATGGTTGTCACATAAAGAAATAAATATGTTTTTCAAAATCGATAAATTCAATCATCACTCTAATACAATATTCAATAAAAACAGCTTCTAACATTGCTCTCAGGTAGTGAGAAAATACAATGAGCTGCAATATATCACCACACTAAATATGTGGTACACAGTAAGCCCAGCTGATAACATTACACTTTGGTGGATCAGAAAATAGGAACTAGCTTGCCGTTGAAAGTGGAGTACTATTGGCTCTGACTGTGCTTCCTTCTTAGGGATATATGTAGATTTATATGCAAGAATATGAACATCTTAAGGAATATAGAGATAACCAAGACCAAACCTGATCGAGCCGCGGTAAAGGTCAATATACACTTGATCATCTACCCAAAACTTTTACCACAACTTTGACCTAGCAGTTTCTGAAGTATACTGTTATTACCTGTAATAATTGACCTTAGGGGGGAAATATTGCTTTTTCTGGACCCCCTTCTCCCTCATGTTAGGTCCCATTAGTTTGCTTCATTAGTTTAGCGATTTTAAGACCTTTCATCCCATTCCTTTGTCATTAACCAATAAACGGTGAGCGTCCTCATTTGAGTCTGAACCCTAGGAGGGCGAGCGTCCTCATAATTGAGCCATGGCCTAAAAAAAGCCTTTCCAAACATCCCACTGTCACTCAAAACAAAGCAATGTGTAAATATGTTAGATAATTCCTCTCCATGCATCCTATCACTACTCCACATGTGTCCAAATTCCCCCCCCCCCCCCCCCCTCAATTATCACCTATTTTTCTCTTCTTCCTGTGATTATTGGCTTATTTATGGCGCCAAAGCTCCCTACCCGGTTTCATGGCCGAAAGGGAGGGTGTGGAGGGAGGAGAGAGAGAGAGAGACTAGCCCGCACTACCTCCAGTCTTGCTCGAGAGCTCGTGAAGGAAGGGTGCAGTCTCGCTCTCTGTCAACTCCATGAATGAACCACTCGGCAATATTTCGTGTTTGTCACCCCCCAAATACTATTCCCACTACTACTATTGTTGTAACATGTAACTATCTTCATATCAAACATAAAATAGTCGCATATGAATAAGTAATAACGATATTTATCGGATAATGACGATTTTCGTCAGAAATAAATAATTATTATTATTTTTATCAGATACTACATGTGAGCCCCACCGAAGAGCCATGGGAAGACTCTATATACCCCGAAGGGTCTCAGTGGGGGGCACAAATAGCCAGAAAGACTATATACCCCGAAGGGTCTCAGTGGGGGGCACAAATAGCCAGGAAGACTATATACCCCGAAGGGTCTCAGTGGGGGGCACAAATAGCCAGGAAGACTATATACCCCGAAGGAGCTCAGTGGGGGGCACAAATAGCCAGGAAGACTATATACCCCGAAGGGTCTCAGTGGGGGGCACAAATAGCCAGGAAGACTGAATACCCCGAAGGGTCTCAGTGGGGGGCACAAATAGCCAGGAAGACTGTATACCCCGAAGGGTCTCAGTGGGGGGCACAAATAGCCAGGAAGACTGTATACCCCGAAGGGTCTCAGTGGGGGGCACAAATAGCCAGGAAGACTGAATACCCCGAAGGGTCTCAGTGGGGGGCACAAATAGCCAGGAAGACTGAATACCCCGAAGGGTCTCAGTGGGGGGCACAAATAGCCAGGAAGACTGAATACCCCGAAGGGTCTCAGTGGGGGGCACAAATAGCCAGGAAGACTATATACCCCGAAGGGTCTCAGTGGGGGGCACAAATAGCCAGGAAGACTGTATACCCCGAAGGGTCTCAGTGGGGGGCACAAATAGCCAGGAAGACTATATACCCCGAAGGGTCTCAGTGGGGGGCACAAATAGCCAGGAAGACTATATACCCCGAAGGGTCTCAGTGGGGGGCACAAATAGCCAGGAAGACTATATACCCCGAAGGGTCTCAGTGGGGGCACAAATAGCCAGGAAGACTATATATACCCCGAAGGGTCTCAGTGGGGGGCACAAATAGCCAGGAAGACTATATACCCCGAAGGGTCTCAGTGGGGGGCACAAATAGCCAGGAAGACTATATACCCCGAAGGGTCTCAGTGGAGGGCACAAATAGCCAGGAAGACTATATACCCCGAAGGGTCTCAGTGGGGGGCACAAATAGCCAGGAAGACTATATACCCCGAAGGGTCTCAGTGGGGGCACAAATAGCCAGGAAGACTATATACCCCGAAGGGTCTCAGTGGGGGGCACATATAGCCAGGAAGACTATATACCCCGAAGGATCTCAGTGGGGGGCACAAATAGCATGGAAGACTATATACCCCGAAGGGTCTCAGTGGGGGGCACAAATAGCCAGGAAGACTATATACCCCGAAGGGTCTCAGTGGGGGGCACAAATAGCCAGGAAGACTATATACCCCGAAGGGTCTCAGTGGGGGGCACAAATAGCCAGGAAGACTATATACCCCGAAGGAGCTCAGTGGGGGGCACAAATAGCCAGGAAGACTATATACCCCGAAGGGTCTCAGTGGGGGGCACAAATAGCCAGGAAGACTATATACCCCGAAGGGTCTCAGTGGGGGGCACAAATAGCCAGGAAGATGTAACTAGCTAACTAAAAAGGAGTTAACCCTCGTCTTGAAAACCTGGGAGCTCTCCTCATTCACTACTTCATTAGGGAGAGTATTCCAGAATTTTATGATTGATGGGATAAAACATCTTGAATATTGTGACGTGTTACAATGAACATGAGCAAAGGCCTGATTATTTAACTCCAAGGAATATCTAGCCACACGAACATGCCGAAAAGGTGGTGGAATTTTAAAATGTAATGGATGATCAGCATTAAGAAATATCTTATGCAATAGAGTCAAAGACCCAACAAGGCGACGATGTTCAAGGTTAACATCCAGGTCAGGCAACAGAAACTTTATCTGATTAAAAGCACGATCCAGAAACTTCAGATTGGAATCTGCGGCAGAGAGAGAGAGAGAGTAGTACTCAAAGAAGGGTAAAATAAAAGAGTAAAAACAGTTCCGTACAATAGCATCACTTGAATACATCTTTTTGCATTTACGTAGTAGACCAACATTGTGAGATATAGATGAGACAACTGAGTGTAAGTGTGCCTCAAAAGTAAGTTTTGAATCAAGAGTCACACCCAGTAACCTAAGTTTGGTACATTGATTGATTACAGAATCATTTATTTTAATTTCAGGATGCAAAGGAAAGGGTGTAATTAAAAGGCTATATGTGTTCAGCTTCATACCCCAACGATCACACCAACTAATAATTTTTATAATATTGGATACGTAATTTTAAAAGAATTGTAGTACATATTTGGAAATTAACCTGACAACTGCGTTAGAAATGGCGGACCACCAGTGCCAATTATTTAGCTTCAATTCTGAAAAAAAAAAATGTATTTACTATATAAAACAATATTACTGCACCATAAGCACATACTTTACTTATATATTGACCATGTGATCATTAACGAACCAGAAAATAGGTATAAAGAGCAAAATTAATATACTGTGATAAAACTTATCATTGCGATGGGAGGGTAGGGAGTGCATATGAGGTAGAGCGAAATAGATATGCTCTCTCTGGAGTCTTTAGAGGCACTGACGGGTCCAGCTGTTGTCTCAAGTATGTAATAGGAAGGGGGAGGTGTAGAGGAGTACAAAGGAGTACAAAGGAAATCAAGCAACAACAGATCTAGTGACCCTTCTAGGCTGCTTGTCCTCCAAAACACTGAGGATCAAGTGTCCAAACAGTGGTTTAGAGTGGGTAAGGGAACATTGGAAGGGAACTACTGCCCTGGAACTAATGTCCGTGTGTCATTTTCCAAAAGAAACGTCGCATTCGGCCAGTAAAACATTCCGAGGGTAACGTCACAGTCCTTGAGTTGATAACTTCTCATCGTGTGTAAGTTGTTGAATGCAAATTATCTATATTTGAATCATTTGCTTGGGAATAAATGAGATGATGAAAAGAAGAATAAGTTATAACATCAGTCCATAGCTTGTAATATACAAAGGAATACAAAGGAAAACAAACTGAAGCAGACCAATTGGTCCTGACGGAGCAGTTTGGATATCTAAAACTACTAATCTATTGACAACAAGGTAGAGAAAAGGATAGCAAAGAAGAAGGCTCCTACCAACCCACCACTCCCTCCAGCTAATGCTGGCATGGAAACAGTTGGAAAAATACCAAGTAGTATGGAAAAACTGACACGGAATTTTGGAAAGGACAGGGAGAAAATTATGTTGATTTGTAATCTAAGCTAACCCTATTACTACAGTTCTGAAAGGGAACAGGTGTATGAATATCAATATACATTGCGGTATGCGTTGTCACTTCATTGCGCATTATTCTGAAAGAAACTGTTAATTGGGGGTTATTTGCCAAGTGTTTATCCAGATGTTTTTTTAATGTTTCGACAGTATTACAGTTTACAATGTTTGAGGGTAGTCTGTTCCAAATATTCACAGCATGGTTAAAGAAGAAATGCTTGGCCTCATGAGAATGAAAACGCTTGCCTATAATCTTATAACCATTGTTTCTCGTATTTGCTTGATTGATCGTGAATAATTCGCTTACATTTAGGTTGCTGAATCCTTTGAAGATTTTGAACACCTCTATTAGGTCACCTCTCATTCTGCTCTTTGTAAAGCTAAACAAATTTAGTTCTTTGAAACGCTCTTCGTACGGTTTATTACGCAATCTAGGTATCATTTTAGTGACTGCGTTGCACCTTTTCAAGAATATTTATGTCCTTTCTGTAGTACGGTGACCAGAATCGCACGCAATATTCGATATGGGGAAGCACCAATGAGTTGAATAGAGTAAGTATGATTTTGTTCTGTCTGATTTTAATTTAAATGTTCTGCCAATGAAACCCACTAATTCATTAGCAGTTTTTATTACCTCTGTACACTGTTTACTCGGCTTCAATTCACTTGATATTATAACTCCCAGATCCTTTTCTTTATCTGCATTTGATAGTTGAATGTTGTTCATTGAGCAATCTTTTTTAGCGATGTTACTACCGATGTGTCTACTTTGCATTTCTCTATATTGAACTTCATTTGCCATTGTTCTGCCCAGTTAACTAAGGTGTTTAGGTCACCTTGCAGTTTTTGTCAATGTACGGTTGAGGTTACTTTATTAGTAATTTTTGTATCGTCCTCAAATTTCGAAATTTTGCATTCTATTAATTCGTCTATGTAAATAATAAAAATAATAGGTCCCAATACCGAACCCTGGGGTAATGCCACTGTTTAGTTTTTCAACAATCAGATTCTGTACCATTTATTACAACTCGCTGTTTACGATCTGAGAGCCAATTTTCGAGCCATTTCAGAGTTTTTCCTGTTATGCCATGAGCATTTATGTTGTCAATTTATCGCTTATGGGGTACGGTATCAAAAGCCTTCTGGGCTGGTAATATAGATTTTTCTTACTTCATTTGATGAGATTTTTGGTTGTTCGACGCAGTCTATCGTGTTCTAATTTATCGCTATTATTCTGAGTTGCCTTATATTTTTGGTATGCCTGCTTTTTTAACAAGAGGCTGTTTTTATTTCATTATTCCACCATGTTGGCTTATATTTGCCCGCTGTGAACCGGTTTCGTAGAGGGACACATGCCTTTATTGCTTTATTTAGGTTATTATTATTATTATTATTATTATTATTATTATTATTATTATATGAGATGCCGAAGTCTCCAACCAGGGTGCAGAAACACCAGCAAGATGAATCCACACAAAACAACTGGAGGCACTGGAGAGAGACTACGGCATCTTTAGGGAAAAAAAAAAAAAAAAAACATATATACTGTACTGTATAGGCTATATACATAGATTAATCACAGATACAATGAATATTAAAATATTATGCAGTGGAGGATATCAAATATAAATATAAAACAATAAAATATAATAAAATCAGTTTAAAAAATAGAATTAATGCTGCAAAAAAGCATTAACTCTAGACTTAAAGATGGAGATATAAGCTGAATTGACTAGGTCATTAGGCAACTTATTCCACAAGTCAATCATGGCCGGCACAAAACACCGTGAAAACTGTGTAGTAGAAAAATTAACACGGCTCATGGCAAGATCATTAAGGTTGCTTGTGAATCTAGTTGCACGAGCCCAGGCATAGGGCCCTGGCAGAACCCCATGTAAGGGATGCTGAGGGTTGTTAAAAACTTTAAATAAAAGACTAAGGGCACCAACATTACGTCAATGACACAGATCAAGAGACAAATGAGGTAGAATAAAACTGATAGAATTTAGTGACTTGTCAAGCAACTTGAGATGGCAGTCAGCTGCTGACGACCAGACAGGTGAGCAGTACTCGAATTGTGGCAAAATAAAAGCATAACAAGACTTGATAACTGTGGCGTCACAAGCAAACGTTTTATAACACTTGCGAAGCAGACCATTTTGGGGGGAAATGGAAGAGGAGAAAGAACGAATATGCTTTTTAAAAGTAAGTTTGGGATCCAGAGTAACTCCTAACAAGCGCAGAGTATCCACATTCTCAATTCGCTCGCCAGAAACTTGTAGATAAGGATGGGGAGGATCCAAAGTACGAGATCTGCTGATGATAATGGAGTGTGTTTTACTAGCATTAAGTTTCATACCCCAAAGTTCACACCATGATGTAATTTTGGCTAAGTCCCTATTCAGAGCAGTAGCAATTTCGTGTTGATCAATTGGTGATGGAATTGACGCATATAAAGTTGTATCATCGTCATAGGAGACTAGTTTATTTTCAAGCTCGGAACACAGGTCAGCAGTAATAATAATAAAAAGCAAAGGCCCAAGGACACTGCCTTGTGGAACGCCAGAAACAACAGTAACAGAAGGGGAATGACACCCATCAATGACCACAGACCGAGATCTTTTCGTCAAAAAATCTTCAAAGATCCTTAACACCTTATTAGCGGCCTAGGCAGTGTGTTTTTAGCCAAAATAGGGCTGTTTACGTGATCAGTTTCATGCCTAAATAAGACCCAGAACGTAAAACAAGTATCTATCCCTGAAAGGGCATAAACAGAGCTTTCGAATGACACCATAACGATCCTTTTATGATGGCTAGTTTTCTTGCAACAACCGTGCAACGCGAGTGCAAAAAGCATGTAATTAGGCACTTTCCCCATACAATTCCGTATATAGCGAGTGAGAGAGGGAGGGAGGAGGTGGGATTCGTGTCAGTAGGTTCGCCGCGGTGGTCTGGAACAGTCATACCCTCGCTACTCTCCTGCCACCACTTGTCTCTCTCTCTCAGCAACATTACGTGCTGAAATTGCCACACGACCTATGTCGAGCGCCGCCACATAGTCCAGCTTTATTTAACTCGACTTATGTTGCGCGCCGACAGTTAAGGGTTAAAAAATTGCCACCAATACCGATGAGCTGTAACTTATACAGAAGTGCTTTATGGTTGTTGTTGTTGTTTTTCCCCAAGCTGCCTGGCCGAACAGCCCCAAGGCCCCGAGCAAGGCCAAGGCCACAACCGAGCGCCTCCACAGAACCCTCCCCGCCGACCACAATAAAGCCTGGGTGACCGAAGCCACTCCATGGCGGGGAGCTGAGGAGGGTGCGGAAACGCCCGGGAAACCAAAGCCCCACTCAGGGCCCTGTGCCCCTCAGCAATTATGAAGAGAAAGTTGAGGGGCAAAGGAAAGATGTGACGCTTTGGTTTCCAATCTTGGTAGATTAGGAGGTCAATCCACGCAAGAGACGCCGTCACTTGAGATCTAGAAAATATATAAGTAAAAGGAACAGTCAGAGTAAGCTATGGGTATGGCAGAGATCGCTCAGTTCTCACTCTGATAGACCAGCCCATCACCAGCTTTATGGTTGACTAAGTCAATAGCCACGACACGAAACTCATGTCCCTGGTCCAATGAAGATTGCAAGTCATGGGTGAGTGTCAGAAGCGCTTCACATGTACCCAGTCCCTTACGAAAACGAAATTGTGAGTTTGGTATCAAATTATGACTATTACAATAAGAGGAAAGGCGTCTGGACAAAAGCCTCTCATTGAGCTTGGATAGGATAGGCGTAATGGAGATAGGGCGATAGTCATAAGGAGATGAGGCAGTATTTCCCTTTGGAATAGGAGTGATACTAGCCTTATGCCAGCAAAGATGAAAACTACCTGATTTCAAAAGCAACCTAAACACCACGGCCAATTTGGGTGCCAAGACCACTGCAACCTTTTTAATAAAGAGAGGGAAAAACCCATCCGGGTCTGTGCCACCATAGGTATCAAGATACAGCAAGTACCTTTTCAGTTCAGCTGATTTGAATGCCATTGACTTGAGGTTGGGTCTAGGGAAACATGTCAATGGCAAAGACAATTCCTGATTACTCTGCTTATTAATACAAATATTAGATAGAATATTGGCCTTCGATAATGGATCAAAAGAGATGGAGCCATCAGAATTACAAAGAGGAGGCATGGAGGAATCTATTCCAAATAAAGAGGACTTCAAAGCGGACCACCATTTATGAGGCTGTGTAGCTCTTGCCAGAGCATCCTGAAGATGGGAGTTTTAATCCCTCTCATCACTATCATAAACTCTCTGCGCAGCTGCCCTTTTAAAAACATAAGTTCCCAATGCAAGGGGGTTTGATTATGCCTCCATAGACGATATGCAGCCTGTTTGTCATGAAATGCACGCTTGCAGGCATCATTAAACCATGCTTTATCCCTCATACGAGACTTTAATTGTTTTTGATGGAACTCTTTTGCGAAGGATACCAAGAAGGGAATTGTTGAGAGCTGAAACCGGGTCATGAGATCTTAGTATGAGATTCCACTCAATATTATAGTATGTTCCATAATCGATTTACATCATGAGTTTCGGTCATTTCACTCCAGTCAGTATTAGGAAGATGCCTTCTAAGTTTGTTGAAGTCGGTCCTTCGATAATCTGCTACTTTTCCAGTGCTCTCGTGTTCTTTGTCATTATTTACTTTTATGTTAAAGTACACTATCCTATGGTCACTAGAGCTAGATTCCGGTCCAATTTTGACGCAGTTTACCATTCTTTCATTTGTCGTTAGAATAATATCCAGAAAGTTATTTTCCCTCGTTGGGTGTTCTACGTGTTGATAAAGGGCACTTTCCTGAAGATTAACATATAGATAATGTCCCGCGTAAAGACACTCATTATCTTGTGTGATAGCTTTATCAGGTTGGCAGAATATTATATCCTTACTATTTTCCAAATGTTTAATCGTTTTCATATCCAAATGTATTTTATTTCTACTGTACTTCTCACTTCTCAGCTTGTTCTTCTTCTGTCCAATTACTCTCCTTTCCTATTTTACTCCAGCCATCTGGTCTGGTCTGACAGAGTACACGGTCATAGTATATAGTTATAAGTTACAAAAGAAATACAAATAGGTATGTTGAAGGTAATTTACCTATATGTTTGTAACTACTATTAATGGAGTGAATATACTGTATATATAATTATATATATATATATATATATATATATATATATATATATATATAAATATAAAACTGTCTTGATAGCGTAATACATAAATGCGCGGAATTTCAGTGTGAGTTTCCTTGGGTCGAGTCCTTGGAGTGCCACATGTATTTGTAGATTTAATTAATTGAGTTTAGAAGTACAGTCTGCTGGTGAAAAAATATGAATATACATATATACAGGTATATATATATATATACCGGTATATATATATATATATATATATGCAATAAAGTCACAGCAACACGTGAACCAACAGATGCAGGAAAATCCACAAGGAAAGAAGAAAAACACGTCATTAATTATATTGAAGCGAATATACTTAGTGACATTCTCCCTATGAACGCCTTTTGGTTTCGTTATTATGTGGATGATATTCTGTGCCTTTGGCC
>JBAKBP010001025.1:214268-237203 GCA_037953745.1 Lithodes maja
TAATCTTTAACAGATACGTGAAAGGCAATCGGCTAGCACGTTCTGGACCCCCTTAATATGTTTGACATCCAGGGAGTATTCCTGCAGCAACAAACTCCACCTGGTCAGTCGTTGGTTTTTATTTTGGAACCTATGCAAAAATTTTAAGGGGTGATGGTCAGTATACACAGTGATGGCACCAGAGGCAGATTGCACATAGACAGCAAAGTATTGAAGGGATAAAATTAATGCTAACAGCTCCTTCTCAATGACTGAATAGTTACGTTGGGCAGAATTTAACTTTTTACTGAAATAGCACACAGGATGCAATACCTCACAGTCGTCTTCCTGGAGCAACACTGCACCAACCCCGGTATTGCTCGCATCCACTGCCAGGGAAAAAGATCTGTTAAAATCAGGAGCTCGGAGTACAGGATAATTAGATAATATATATTTGGTAGCAATAAAGGCCTCTTCACATTCAGAGGACCACACAAACTTCACATCCTTACGGAGAAGATCTGTCAGGGGAGCGGTCAACTTTGAAAAATTTATAATGAAACGCCTATAATAGCCAATCATGCCTAGGTACCTTTGGATATGTTTCTTAGTGCTAGGAGTTGGGAATTCTAGAATAGACTCTACCTTTGCTTGAGGAGGTGCAACCTGCCCCTGACCTACCGAATATCCTAGATACTGGACCGTACTCTTTACAAAGGTGCATTTCTTAAGATTAACCCGGGAGCTGCGGGAAGACTCTTAAGAGTTCCCCCGGCGGACTGCGGGAAGACTCTCCTGAGTAAGTAAAATTAAAAATCAACTTTTGACATCGAAAAAAAAAAAATATATATTTTTATTTTTTTATTTTTTTATTTTTGTTTGGCCCCTGGGCCATGCAAAATCTCAGTCCTCTACCTCCCCTCCTTCCCCACTTTCCTCCTATCCTTCAGTTATCACCTATTTTCCCTATTATTCCCTTATTCTGAGGTATATTTTTGTGCTAACATTAGCGAGTTGCAAGCAGGGTGTTGTCATCACTGATGGCAATCGAGTGCAAGAGAGAGAGAGAGAGAGTATCGATCGACTGTGTCTCAGTGACCTTGGGGGAAATTGGCGGGAAGGTAGCTTGCCTCACCCATACATTATACAACTCGCGGGCTATATCTCCGATTTTGACCATCCAAACGCTGTTTTCACTCGTTTTATTGTTGTTTCAGGTTAATACCTTTATAATCAACCCATAATAGGCCCATATGGATAATTATTAATGCTATTAATGGTACAATGAATATTTTAGTGACGGAAACACCTCAAATACGTCAGCACAGGGGGAGGTTTTCAATTACCCCCGTGCGCACTTCAGAGGTTAACCACCAGATTGGCATCAGCAAGATTTAAGAACAGCAATCTAAGTTGGTAAAGATGCTCCTCCCATGACTGTGAAAAGATAAGAATATCATCTATGTAGACAACGCACCCAGGTACCCCTTCAGTCACCAAATTCATGAGGCGCTGGAATGTAGCTGGGGCGTTTTTCAAGCCGTAGGGCATTACGTTACAGCAGAAGGTTTGATTGTTGACTACAAAGCATGATATTTCCCTCGCTCTAGGGGTGAGAGCTACTTGCCAATATCCCTTCATCAAGTCAATCTTGCTGATATAGGTGGCTGTACCAATCTGGTCAATGCAGTCGTCGATCCGTGGCAGTGGGTAGGTATCGTTCTTTGTGACAGCATTGACTTGCCTATAATCCATACATAACCTATGGCTCCCGTCTGGCTTTGGCACAAGTATGACCGGACTACTCCACTGGCTTAAGGCCCTAGTGATCAGTTCGTTAGATAACATAAAGTCAAGCTCGACCTGCAGTATACTCCTGCGTTGTGGCGAGACACGGTAGGGGGATAGTTTAATGGGAGTTGCATCCCCTACGTCGATGTCGTGCACGGCCAAAGAAGTGAGCCCTGGAGTATCACGGAACACACTGGGAGACTGAGATAAAACAGAGATTAGTTGGTTCGCTTGATCAGAGGGAAGATGACATAGTTTAGATGGTAATTCCCTCCAAGCCACTGAATTATACTGAAAGTTGGATAGGCTACATGACAAGTCAAAGTCTGCATGGATACCTTCAGGCTCTGGAACAGTCTGTTGCGAGTCAGTAAGAGAACTGAAGACTTCGTCCGCACCAGGCTGTTCACAGGTCCTGACATTCACTGCCACAGTGGGAGAATCTGGAAGAGAGGAATCAGGGGACCTATGGTAGGGGTTCAACATATTTATATGGAATACTTGCGTGGGCTTTCTCCTGTCTGGGGTAGTTACTAGATAATCGGTAATGCTCACTCTCCGAATGATCTTATATGGGCCCCTGAACTTGGCAGATAAAGGTTGGCCAAAAAGGGGGAGCAGGACCAAAACCTCATCACCGGGCTTAAACTCTCTCTCACGGGCTTTTCTGTCATACCATTTCTTCATGGAGCTTTTAGCCACTGTCAAGTTTTGAGCGGCAAACTCACATGAGGATCTCAGCCGGGTTTTGAAATCTGAAACATACTTGAGGAGGTTTTGGTTCCCCTCCTGGCCAACTAGGCTATCCTGCAATAGTTGCAAAGGACCTCTTACCTGGTGACCGAAAACTAGCTCATTAGGGGAAAAACCCAGGGATTCAGTTGGAACCTCACGAGTAGCAAATAAAAGAAAAGGTACCCCCTTATCCCACTCAACTCCGGTCTCTGTACAATACTTACGTAACATTCCCTTTAATGTCTGATGATATCGTTCGAGAACCCCTTGACTCTCTGGGTGGTAGGTGCTAGACTTAACATGCTCGATACCCAACTCCTTCAGGGACTGCTGGAAAATGTTAGAGGTAAAATTAGTTCCTTGATCACTTTGCACCTCATGGGGGAAACCCATTCTGGTGAAGAATTTGAGCTGTTCCTTGATGACAGTTGGAGCAGAGGTAGTCCTTAAGGGTATAGCCTCTGGGTAGCGAGTTGCCATGTCCATGATAGTTAATAAATAAATGTTACCTTGGGAAGTCTTAGGCAATGGGCCTACAATGTCCACTACCACCCGAGTAAAAGGATTCTCGAAAACGGGCAAGGGCACCAGAGGATGTACAGGCACCTTCTGATTGGGTTTTCCTGTCATCTGGCAAGTGTGACACACTCTACAAAACTCCACTACATCTGCACGCATTCCTGGCCAGTAAAAGTGGGCTCTGATTCTGTCTAGAGTTTTTCTCACACCTAGGTGTCCTGCCAATGGTATACAATGTGCCATTTCCATGATATCTCTACGACAAGGTTTGGAGACTACTACTTGATGGACGTCCCAAGCCCCGTCATCGATTGGTCTGTGTGGCTGCCTCCATCTACGCCACAATACTCCTCCTTTGAGGTAGAAACATTCACCACCCTCCTTCTCACATTCCTCTGCACTCATGGACCTGGCAGCTAACTCCTTGCATTCACTATCATCTCTCTGTAGCTCTACCAGGCCACTAGGACAATTTGGAGGGGTTTCATGGTCATCGTTAGGGTCAAGATGAGCCATAAAGGTGTCAGATAAATCCACCTCAGTCACATCATCAGGCACAGTTGGAGCGTCATTCACACTATCATCATCCCTTTCATCAACTCTTACATTCGGTATATTTGTCGGAGGGAACTGCTACTTGAGACATTGAACGTGTGACAGCACACACAGGGAAAACTGTTGGCATCTCCTTTTCGAGCTCACCGGTTAGTGGCTCGTTAACAGGGGAAAGTGACAAAATGGGGTCTGGTCGGACCTTCTCACCTGCTACATCATTCCCCAAAAGGAGTGTTACCCCGGGCACAGGGATATCTTGGGACCTACACAAAGCTATGGTGGCCTCACCCTGTAGTAACTCACATTCAATTTCACCTTTTACCAAGTATGCATAAAACTGGCCTCCAGCACCTCTCATTACAACTGGTTCGCCAGGTGGGCACTCAGTGTAAGGATTCACCATGAGGGTGCTAGTAGAACCTGTGTCTCTCAGAATTTTTACCTCATGCATACAACCATTTAATCTCACGTTGCCAGATGAAATAAAGGGACGGTAACTGTCCTGCACTGATGGTGAAATTATTATTGGCTTAACCCTAGTGGGTTGCACCACACATGCTACTACACCCCTGTCTAGATGATTTACGTTAGCTGCTAGGTACTCCTGTCGGGAGTCCTGTATTAACCTCTGAAGTGCGCACGGGGGTAATTGAAAACCTCCCCCTGTGCTGACGTATTTGAGGTTTTTCGTCACTAAAATATTCATTGTACCATTAATAGCATTAATAATTATCCATATGCGCCTATTATGGGTTGATTATAAAGGTATTAACCTGAAACAACAATAAAACGAGTGAAAACAGCGTTTGGATGGTCAAAATCGGAGATATAGCCCGCGAGTTGTATAATGTATGGGTGAGGCAAGCTACCTTCCCGCCAATTTTCCCCAAGGCCACTGCGACACAGTCGATCGATACTCTCTCTCTCTCTCTTGCACTCGATTGCTATCAGTGATGACAACACCCTGCTTGCAACTCGCTAATGTTAGCACGAAAATATACCTCAGAATAAGGGAATAATAGGGAAAATAGGTGATAACTGAGGGATAGGAGGAAAGTGGGGAAGGAGGGGAGGTAGAGGACTGAGATTTTGCATGGCCCAGGGGCCAAAAAAAAAAAAAAAAAAAAAAAAAAAAAAAAAAAAAAAAAAAATCGATGTCAAAAGTTGATTTTTAATTTAACTTACTCAGGAGAGTCTTCCCGCAGTCCGCCGGGGGAACTCTTAAGAGTCTTCCCGCAGCTCCCGGGTTAAAGGAACTTTTGGTGCTAGGTACTCCTTCTGTCGGGAGTCCTGCATTACAGGCACATATGGAGTTTGAGATACGGCGGCAACTGTCTGCCCCGATCTCTCGGTTCTCTCCTTGGCCCAGCACTGATAAGCTAGGTGGCCTCTCTTGCCACAAAAAGTACATACTTTAGGGGATACGGGAACGTTCCCTCTTTGAGCATTACTATTAGTTTGGGGCCCACCTCTGTTACCATTGCCCTGAGTCGCATTTTTAGTTGGGGGAACAATTCGGTTTTGGCTAGCTGGGGAAGACGTTATAGGCTTGTGACTGGGTCTGTCAGATTTGTGATTGGGATACTTAAAATTAGAGCTAGAATTATCGTAGGGCTTCTTTCCACGAAATTTGTTGTTGAGCACGTATGTGTCAGCCATGTCAGCGGCGTCGGCAAGACAATCTACCTTTTTCCCCTTTAAATGATAGGATACAGAAGAATCAATTTTCCATTGGAAATTTTCTAACAGGACCAATTCCTTCAGATCGTTGTAGCTTGTGACTTTCTTACTCTTGACCCAATGATTGAAAGTTTTAGTCATGGTCCTGGCAAATACCTTATGGGTTTCTTCTACTTTCTTCTCGTTTTTACGGAAAGATTGTCTGTAAGCCTCAGGCTGCAATTGATAGGTTTTTAGGATAGCTTCTTTGAGATGGTCATAATCCTGCCTAACTTCTGCTACTTCTGACAAATACGTGGCTCGAGCCTGCCCTGTCAAAACAGTTTGTAACATAAAAGACCATTGATCTCTTGTCCACTTCATACCTCGAGCAACTTCCTCAAACAAAACAAAGAAATCCTGCACATTATCCTCAGTGAAAGGTGGAATGGCACTAGTCATAGTCAATCCCAGAGGGGGAGCAATTACGGGAGCATTTGTATTGACATTTAGTTGAGCCATACGATATTGATATTCATAATGTTCTGTCTTTATTCTGGCTTCTTCGATATTTGCTCTGGCTTGTTCGGCATTTATTCTGGCTAGTTCTAAGTCGGTATTTGCTTTTATTCTGGCTAGTTCTAATATTTGATAACCGGTCAAACCAGGTGGCAATTGTTCATCAAATTGGCTAGGTTTACTCGGGATCCCACCAACTGCTCCGTCACCCTCCCCGCCTTCTACAGGGAACAGGTGGGTTTTTATGGTCTGAGCCACCTCTACTTTAGACATGTTTGAAACAGTTAACTGGAGATGTGAGGCAAGCACTTTCAGTTCGGATTTTGACAGACAGTCAATATCAGGGGCTGTGGGTTCTGATGCTATGAAAACTCGAGCATCTTCGTCATTAATTAGTTGAGGCATGATTAATATTTGATTTTTAAGTAGTGAAACGTTAATGAAACTGAGTGAAACTGTATGAAACGAATCCTGGCAAGGTCGCCACTCTTCTGTTACGTATCTTGATCATCAAGTGGTTAACTTGATGAATCTAGATAGCACAGAGATATATATTAAGGTATCAGTCAGCTGAAGGCAAAACAAAAGTAAAATCTAATAAAATTATTTCCTGTTGTTGCTTCCTTTCCTTTTGGATCTTAGAACTTAGTATCCTTTATTGACCGATACTCTTTAATTATGAAAAATACTGAAACTAATTAAAGTCATGTAGTATTTATAAAGAATTATTATTTAACCGAAGCTTAGTAGGCTATGGTTATGAACCGAAGAAGTATATCTAAAGAAGGACTATTAATTCTATAAAAAGTCTTGAAAGATAAACATTAAAGTAAGAATATTTCTGTCTCTTACCCTTTTTGAAATGAATAGATAGTTTTCTTATGTCCTTTTATTTATATTTAATGTAATTATTCTTAGTTCTTGTCTTACGTTAACAGTATTATATTATTATTATCATCAGGATTAATATCAAAGTCACATAAAAAGTTAGATATATATTTAATAATTAGTTAAATGTATTTCTTAACCACGTAACATTGAGGTTTGATTATGAGTAAATTAAGTTACAGGATCGTTTCATAGATTCGATTCAGGTCTCACTCAAATAATATGAAAAGCAAAATATAATATTTTGAAGCAAAAGAATTTTCTTCAGCTTAGGAAATCACTAGAAGTAATATTAACACAGCCATGTTAGTCTAAGGCGATATTACTAATATGAGACAATAGCATTACCGTACTAAGCACCGTTAAGCAATGTAAGCTTAATTCAAAGAAAATGAAAGAACTTGTAAGTATTAATATAAAACAATAGTATTACTTTCATCATAACCCAATTACTTAAAGAGTTGCTTTAGTCCACAAGTTAGTCAACTAAAATAGTTAAGTACATAATAATAGCATTAACGTTAATTCCCAATCAAATAGTTAAGTACATTAATAGTAGCGTTAACGTTAATTCGCAATCAAATAGTTAAACACATAATAGTAGCGTTAACGTTAATTCGCAATCAAATAGTTAAGTACACAATAATAGTAGCGTCAACGTCCCAATCACATATCTCACTAAGCAACATAACGTAAGTGTTTACACCGAACACACTTAACACACATTTATATAATCTGACTGACAGTCACAATCCCATTATAATACTTCACCCCGTCTTCCTCCAGCTGCAAGTTCACCTTCCCCAACTCCAAATGAGACTGATTTGAATGCCCACAACTCTGGTCTTATATACTAAACAATGATGGTGTAGGAACGAATCAGGAGGCGGGGGGTGGTTCCCGCTCCAATCATAGCTCCTCGAGTCGCATAACAGGTGCCTGGTCCACTCACAGCTCCTGGTGTCGATCATATGTCATAGCGTCGGGTAGTTTGCAGGGTCCCCTATGATGCACGCAGGTGTGAAGGCTTGTTTGCTGGTATGCGGCGAGCTGGTTTACCCACTCGCTAGTTCGCTCGCTAGTTTGTTTCACCGTTTGGGTAGTTTGAACCTCCTTCAACTCTAATTCTAACTCTTAAATTAACATACAGGGCTCCGTATGTCAGAATATATATATATATATATATATATATATATATATATATATATATATATATATATATATATTGCTGGACGCCCCACTCCTCTTTTATCGTCCAATTAGCTTAACCTCAGTTGTATGTAAAATGCTAGAAACACTCATAAGAGACAGACTCGTAAATCACTTAGAGGAAAATAACATACTTAACCCTTGTCTAGCGGGGTTTTTGGGGCTATTTTGGGCATATTCAGGCCCTCCTGAATGATCAATCAAGTATCTGCATGAAAAGAAATGTATTCAGCAAAAAGCTAGGCGCTACAAGCTTCAAAATGAGACCAGAACGAGCTACGTAGCACTCGTCGTTTTGATGCAGTGGTACCACCAACATGGGAGTTTAGCGTATAGCGGCATATTTTTTCCAGCTACGCTCACTACTGGCTACACTGCCGGCCTCTCGAGAACAGAGGGAGCGTGAGTCAGTGGGCGGCGGTAAACCCTGGGTGTCGGCCGTGTGGCCTGCTGCACTCCCGGCCATTTGCACTCGATTTTAACCCTTTAAAAGCCTTAATAATGCTCCTAACTTGCTGCTATTTAGATATGGACTTAAGTCGGGCCCCGCTCTTTCGTAAAAAACGTTCATATTTAACAAACTTCTTAGACTTCTTCCACGATATTCTCAACCTCTACGATGAGAGTAAAGCTGTAGATGTTATATACCTTGATTTTCAAAAGGCCTTTGACAAAGTTCCCCACAAACGTTTACTGCTAAAACTAAAAGCGCATGGAATACAAGACGGTGTGTTGAAATAGATAGAAAATTGGCTCAGCGACAGAAAGCAAAGAATAGTCATAAACGGTAAGGCATCTAAATGGACCAATGAAAGTAGCGGGGTACCCCAGGGATTGGTACTAGGACCAATTCTCTTTCTAATTTACATCAATGGCATAGATGAAGGTCTCACTTGTACAATCTCAAAATTTGCTGACGATACAAAAAATTGCAAATACCGTACTCTCAAAAGATTAAGTTGACGATATGCAACACAATCTAGATAAGTTGTCATGTTGGGCCCAAATTTGGCAAATGAGTTTCAATGCCGATAAATGTAAAGTACTACATATCGGATACCAAAATGAGAAAGCAAACTATTCGATGAATGGCACTCAGCTTAAGAATGTAAACAGAGAAACAGATCTGGGAGTAACAATATCGAGTAACCTAAAACCGAGTCAACAATGTTTAGAAGTTGTTAACCCGGGAGCTGCGGGGAGACTCTTAAGAGTTCCCCCGGCGGACTGCGGGAAGACTCTCCTGAGTAAGTAAAATTAAAATAAACTTTTGACATCGAAAAAAAAACAAAAAAAATATTTTTATTTTTTTATTTTTTTATTTTTTTTTGGCCCCTGGGCCATGCAAAATCTCAGTCCTCTACCTCCCCTCCTTCCCCACTTTCCTCCTATCCCTCAGTTATCACCTATTTTCCCTATTATTCCCTTATTCTGAGGTATATTTTCGTGCTAACATTAGCGAGTTGCAAGCAGGGTGTTGTCATCACTGATGGCAATCGAGTGCAAGAGAGAGAGAGAGAGTATCGATCGACTGTGTCGCAGTGGCCTTGGGGAAAATTGGCGGGAAGGTAGCTTGCCTCACCCATACATTATACAACTCGCGGGCTATATCTCCGATTTTGACCATCCAAACGCTGTTTTCACTCGTTTTATTGTTGTTTCAGGTTAATACCTTTATAATCAACCCATAATAGGCGCATATGGATAATTATTAATGCTATTAATGGTACAATGAATATTTTAGTGACGGAAACACCTCAAATACGTCAGCACAGGGGGAGGTTTTCAATTACCCCCGTGCGCACTTCAGAGGTTAAGAAGGCAAACAAAATAATTGGCTTTATAGGCAGGTCATTTGAGCATAAATCCAAAGAAGTTATCCTAACCCTTTACAATTCCTTAGTCCGCCCTCTTCTGGAATACTGCGTTCAATCCTGGTGCCCCTATTACCAAAAAGATATAGACAAGCTAGAACGAGTTCAACGTAGAGTTACCAAAATTATACCTAGCCTAAAGAACAAACCATACGAGGAGCGTCTTAGAGAATTAAATCTATTTCCTTTAACCAAGCGCAGATTAACCATTAACTGGCGGGGCCCGCCTTAAGTCGGGCTCCAATTTGCAGCAAGTTAGGAGCATTATTAAGGCTTTTAAAGGGTTAAAATCGAGTGCAAATAGCCGGGAACGCAGTAGGCCACACGTCCGACACCCAGGGCTTACCGCCGCCCAGTGACTTATGCTCCCTCTGTTCTCGAAAGGCTGGCACTGTTGCCAGTAGTGAGTGTAGCGGGAAAAAATATGCCGCTATACGCTAAACTCCCATGTTAGTGGTACCACTGCGTGAGAACGACGAGTGCTACGTAGCTCGTTCTGGTCTCATTTTGAAGCTTTTAGCGCCTAGTATTTTGCTGAATACATTTCTTTTCATGCAGATACTTGATTGATCATTCAGGAGGGCCTGAATATGCCCAAAATAGCCCAAAAAAAAACGCTAGACAAGGGTTAAGAGGCGACTTAATTCAAGTGTTCAAAATCATCAAAGGCATCGACAATATGAACTGTAGTAAGTACTTCACTATCAACTAATCTAATGACACGCGGGGAAACGGTTGCAAAATTATTGGTAAATCTTTTAACTCACACGAATCTAAGAATTTCTTCTTCAATCGAGTTGTCAACTTGTGGAATGGGCTTCCCCGAGACGTTATAGACTGCAGCACCGTTGATTCATTTAAACTTCGCCTAGACAAATATCTCGCATCGAACCCGCGACTGACTGCATTTGTAAATGAATAACTTTATTTTTTCCCCTCCTCAGTTACTAACCCATCTGTCCCCTACTAACTTCCTAAAGGGGGTATCACACTGGGCCAATTCTCTCCATTCTACCGCAAAAAATGGAGCTACCGCCAGTCTGCAGCACAAATCTCACCATTTGACGGAGCTAGGATGCTTCCCGCACTGGGTGGGAAGCTCCATCTTTTGACGGCGGTAGATTGTCAGCCTCTTTACAGCTCGCATTTAATCTCATTGATATCTCTAGTATATGACATCGAAATATATATTTTGCTACATAATTGTGATTTTTTATCGTGAGAAGGGCTGCGGATAGGCATAAACTAAGTGAATTAATGATAAAATAGCTACACCACTTGCAGCTAAATAACCACTTCCTATACCTAGCCTACGCCACAGCGATTGGTATGAAATGAAAACATTCGGTTGTGTAGCAGGAGGAACTTTTTCAGATGCCTATTTACTAAGAATCATTGAACAATATATTTAACCTAGCCTAACCTAACCTAGTATATTAGTGGACTATTTATGAATGTAAAATGTAAAAATATAAAGTAACATTACCAAATTATTGAGATAAATACAAGTCTACCCGCATACACAGGATTATACCAGGCATTCTACAACCTCCGAAAAGTTCAAAATATTTCCTCATATAGGCCTATGCTCCAAATATAAAAAATAATAACGCAAACTTGTAGATTGAGTCATATTGAAATATAATTGTCGATATAAATCCATATTACTCTAAATTATTGGTGAAACAGCACAATATAAACGATCGCTTAGTGCCGAGGTAACGACAAGGGCTACGCCAGGCTATAGCCTATATTTTGCGAAAAACTTCCTCATAGCTACTTATATAAGCTTCAAACGCAAAACATAGCAACATGAACGTATAAATTGGGTCCTATTACACAAAGTTTGTCAATATCAATCCATATTATTCTACAGTTTAAGTGAAACACCACAATATAACGATCGAAATATATATTTTTCTACGAAATTAACTGTTTTGATTGTGAGATTGTGAGACAGCTAGTAGACAAACAATTTTCAAGGTGAATTAATGCTAACATAGCTAGGCTACACCACTTGCAGCTAGTAAATAACCACTGTGCTATAGCCTACGCCACGGCAATTGGTATGAATCGAAAACATTTGAAAACCTCCGAGAAGTTCAAAATATAAATTTCCTCATATAAGATTCAAATTTTTAAAAAATTACACTAACGTGTAGATTGAGTCATATTGCATTATAATTGTAGATGTAAATTCATATTGCTATACATTACAGTATAGGTGAAACGGACCAATATAGGCTAAGGTCGGACATTGTTATTGTTGTGTCTGAGACTCACGCACCCAGGACGCTTGGCGTGTGTGTGATAGAATTTGACGGCGCTACTGACCGGAAACGGAGACTGGAGATCGGAGAATGGCGAGAATTTGTGGGCTGGATGGTATATATGCAGAACATCTTAAATATGCAGATAAGTTGTTAATAGATAAACTTAGTTCTTGCATCACCAGTCTATTTACGCATGGTGTCCTGCCGGAGTCTATGATATCCGTAATACTTGTTCCTGTCATTAACCTGTTAAACGCGAAATAGACCTAGGGGCTAGGGTAGTTATTTGTGCATTTCTAGCCTTGGATTCTGACAGAATTCGTTATATTTACAATATAGAGCATTATTTGTTTTCGGTATGCTTTTATTTTACATATATGATGTATATATGAACCTTCAAGAGTGCTAAAATAAGTTGGAAAAGTATTTGGGTGGTGAAAAACGAAGATATTGGCCACCCGGTCAAAATCTCAGGCTAGAGAGAGCCACAGGCAACCCTCCCCTCTCGCTGTCTGTGAGTCAACTGAGGTGAGCGGGCGGTGTCTGGGTGTTATATAACGATCTTTTATGCAACCCACTTGTGCTACATTATCGCGGGAGAGAAAAATAACCGATAAATGATGGAAATAAGAGGAAAAATAGGTGATAATTGAGGAGGGGGGGAGGGGGGTGAGAAACACATGGATGAGTACTAGAGGGGAATTATCTCACCTAGAGACAAATTCCTTTGTTTTGATAGGCCCTGGGATGTTTTGGAAGGCTTTTTTATGGTCCTGCTTCCGTGAGGCCTATTGCGTTCGCTATGGTAAGCCTTCCGTGAGGCCTATCGCGCTTGCCGGGTTAACGATAAATCAGTTAAAATTACAGCTAAAGACAACTACCGCCCAGTAGCACTTGCTAGTGTGGTGAGTAAGGTAGTTGAAATGATATTGCTAGAAAGAATGTCTGCATATATTGTCACCAGCAGCAATCAGTTTGGCTTTAAGAAAAATCACGGCACAGACCAATGCATATATGTGCTGAAAGAAGTGATTGATACATACAACAAGCTAAATAGCTCAATTTTCTCTTGTTTTCTTGATGCAAGTAAGGCTTTTGATAGGGTGTGTCACAAAACCTTATTTGAAAAATTAGTTAACAGGGGAGTGCCTAGCTATATTGTTAGCATACTTATTTTCTGGTATGCTAATCAAAAAATGTGTGTAAGATGGGGAAACATCCTGGCAGGCTCTTTCGCCGTAACCAATGGTGTTAGGCAGGGGGGGATATTGTCTCCGTATCTTTTCAACGTCTACATTCTTAGTCTGGAGCTGAACAAGACTCGCACTGGGTGCTGCATTGGCAGCACCATTGTAAATCATCTCATGTATGCTGATGACCTAGCCTTAATCGCGCCCTCTGGAGCAGGACTGGATAAATTATTAAGAGTATGTGAAAAATTTGGAATCGAACATTCAGTCAAATTTAATCCTATAAAGAGCAATATCATAATATTTAAATCTAACCTTCTATTGAAATCAAAGCTACCTAAATTCCATTTGTATGAAGAAATTATAGAAGAAGTAAGTAAAGTAAAGTATCTAGGACACTATATTTCAAGTGATCGCTCAGATGATGAGGATATGGGTCGTCAGCGAAGGCAACTTTACATGCAGGGAAATTCAATATTAATTAAGAAAATTTCATATGTGCACATGGGATACAAAAATAACATTGTTCAACTCCTACTGCTCACCAATGTATACAGCACAACTATGGTGGAACTATAAGAAAATGACAGTGAATAGACTAAGTATCTCATATCACAATATCATGAAAATGTTTCTGGGGCTCTCAAAATATGAGAGTACAAGTACGCTATGTGCCTATATGAACTTACACTGTTACCAATCACTCATTAGAAAGCTAACATATAAATTCATTCAGCGCCTTAACACTTCTGAGAACAGTATCATTAAAATGCTACAAACTCCAAGCATAGTGTACACCTCTAGGATCCAGGCACACTGGAGGAAGTTGCTCTATATTTAACCTTAACCCGGTAAGCGCTAAATAGACCTAGGGGCTAGGGTAGTTATTTGTGTATTTCTAGCCTTGGATTCTGACAGAATTCGTTATATTTACAATATAGACCATTATTTGTTTTCGGTATGCTTTTATTTTACATATATGATGTATATATGAACCTTCAAGAGTGCTAAAATAAGTGGGAAAAGCATTTGGGTGGTGAAAAACGAAGATATTGGCCACCCGGTCGTAATGTCAGGCGAGAGAGAGCTACAGTCAACCCTCCTCTCTCGCTGTCTGTGAGGTAACTGAGACAAGCGGGGCGGTGTGGGCTGGTGTCTGGGTGTTACATATCGATCTTTTCTGCAACCCACTTGTGCTACATTATCGCGGGAGAGAAAAATAACCGATAAATGATGATAATAAGAGGGAAAATAGGTGATAATTGAGGAGGGGAGGGAGGGGGGAATAAGGTGGGGAAGGAGGGGAGGGGGGTGGGTGAGATTTACATGGATGAGTACTGGAGGGGAATTATCTCACCTAGAGACAAATTTTTTTTTTTTGATAGGCCCTTTTTTTTTTTGGAAAGCTTTTTTTATGGTCCTGCTTCCGTGAGGCCTATCGCGTTCCCTATAGGAAGCCTTCCGTGAGGCCTATCGCGCTTGCCGGGTTAAGTAATGATTTCAGGTCTGTTACTCTACAGAATTAGCATACCGGTACTGAACCTCATAGTGCAGTACAGTACTGGTATTCCTACACTGTACTGTAGCAATATACTGTACTGGAAGCTAAATGATGTGAGGCATGGTACTGTACACAATTAGGACAGTGGTTTTGGTAACAGTATTTTGATGACCACTGTTTTTGGTTGAGGCAGTGCTGTGAACTACATGATAGCAAGCTGGGTATTATTTAATTTCTTTTTATGTTATGTAGCCTATGTACAGTAGCTTATATATATTTATGTTACTGAAAGGTATATATGGACCCCAGTATGGTCCCCTCTGTACTGTGTGAGTCTGAAATAAAGTATTATTATTATTATTATTATTATTATTATTTGGCCCAGTGTGATGCCCGCTTAATCCTGCCACGGACATTCGTTCCAGGGCAGTAGTTCCCTTTCCAATGTTCCCTTACCCACTCTAAACCACTGTTTGGACACTAACTTGATCCTCGATCAGTGTTTTGGAGGACAAGCAGCCTAGAAGGGTCACTAGACCTGTTGTTGCTTGATTTCCTTTGTAGGTCCTACTCCTTTGTGGCCATACACAAAATGCGCCCAAGCAGACCTAACCCCTGTGGGAAGGACAACCCGTGCTAGTTTACTGAAAGACTTACAGGATTGACCACTCAACTTATGGTTCGTCTGACTCCGAGGCCTTCTATGTATTTCTTAGCACTATTTTTTTACAGTGGCCGGCTAGTCCACTCACTAACCTGCTTCACCCTTAGATGAGCAGTAGGGATTTGTATAAGGTTTACTTCCCTGGACAGGTTGCCGACCAAGGCTGACGAGTCCTATCCACCCGGATTTGTATAAGGTTGTCACCCCTAGATGGGTTGCCGACCAAGGCTAATGAGTCCCATCCACCCGATATATATATATATATATATATATTATATATATATATATATATATAATTAAGTATATCTCACAAATACACGTCAGCTACTAAAAGTATTTATATTCTTAGCCGGGCTCGGACCACCAAAAGGACGATTGTCCATGCTCTAATCAACTCTATCACTTAACTTTTTCCTATATATATTAAGGAGAAAGGAAATCCTACTTGGAAAATTTATTTCAATTCATACACAAGTTACAGGATCAATATTCCAGGATACCATACAGGAATTTTCACAAGTTCCCCCACGCAACTCGGGATGAAATTGATTTCATTTATTTCTAACCCAGCCAAAATTACTTAGTGTTACCTAGAAAACAAAATTCACAAATATCATTGCACTGTATTTTTTAATCCCTTAACTCTACAACTCTCCTGTTCTGAATTAAATCGTCTTGCGGTATTATTATTATTATTATTATTATTATTATTATTATTATTGCTAGACTAAAATACATGTTGAGGCATCATTGAGAGAAGAGAGTGAGAGTCATATTAGGAGGAGGCGTAGGCAGATACACTAATTCGACATTGTTGCAACTTTCTCATTCTTGATTCCCTTGTTCCTATTTTTTTCTTTGAAAAACAAGTCGAGGAACTAAAACTTAAATGTCGAGCAATAAATCTAAATTATTCATATGCTGATAAAGTTTTAAGTTAGTCAAGTAATTGGTCATAAGTTAGTCATCTGAGTAATTAGTCCAGCATGATTTTTTTTTTCTATGTGATTGAGGGAGGCAAAAGGCATAACTGCCTATAGCGAGTGCCTGCCCCATAGTTGAAAGAGTGACAGGGCCAAAATCAAGGGACGTTTGAGCCAAAATGCCTGGACACACGGAGTTTGAAGCAATTTAAGTCATAGGAAGAGGGAAAGACTGATTCTGGGAGAGAGTTCCAGAGCTCAGATGTTGAGTAGAAGAAAGTTTGAGAGTAACGTTTCACTCTTGGGTTGGAGAGTTGCACAGAGTAGGGGTGGGATTGAGTTGCAAGACGGGTACCACGTGCCCTACGTAAAGGAGGTGGTATGCACTGGGATAGCTCTGAGGAACACTGATTATTATAGTAGCGATAGAATAGTGAGAGAGATGCAACATTGCGGCGGAGAGAGAGAGATTGCAGAGAGTTGGTGAGTGGACGGGAGTTAAATGATACGAAAGGCCTTCCTTTCAACTTTGTCTAGGAGAGCGGTGTGAGAGGAACCTCCCCACACATGTGAACAATACTCAATACAAGGGCGCACTATGCCCCTGTACAGAGCAAGAAGCTGTGCAGGGGAAAAGAACCCCCTAAGGCGGTTGAGCACACCCAGCTTCTGGGAGGCTGCCTTAGCATATATATTATGCCTATATATTATATATATAAATTGAGATAGCCTAAGTATTGATTGGGTATTGACAACTTCTGACAAATTACTTCGTTAATTTCACTAGACCTAGAATAATTATTGAATTAATTATACTACTCTTTAACTTTAACTAATTACTGACTATATAGTTGGACCTAATTAAGGCAGCACTATTTTCAGTTAATTCTTACACAATCTAGCATATATTTGGAATATCTCCACCAAACAAAAGATTCATATCGTACTCTACTAAGAATAATATTATCTAGCTGTTATATAGCGTAAAGGTATTACAATATAATACATTGTTCCTGCATTACAATATACAGTATATAATATTATCATCTTTCGTAGCTTATTTACTGTAAAACATTATTACTGAACCCTTCAAGGATAATGCTGTCAATTTTTTATAATATATTTTTTAGATAAATTCTATCTATCTATCTATATGCTCAGGCCCAATCCCCATTTTGGGGGTAGCCGACTCAAGACAGAGCAAGAACAGGGAAAACACAAAAACAACATAAAACAAAAAATAAACACAGATAAAAAACACAAACTCACACACATCCAGGTCACCCAGGAGAAGACCCAGAGACCAGGGTTACCAAGGTCGCTCCAGCACTCCCCCAGCCCCTGACCACCCGGAGAGGTTCCGATCTCGGCAGGCAGACATGCAGCGGAGCCAAAGCCACAAGCCCTCCCACCACACTTCCAGGCACACCCTTCATATTAATCGTCCCCCCGGGCCAGGCGCCTGATGGACTATTATCTAGTCGAACTTGCGCCCGACCCCTTACTCCAAATGACCACGTGTTCACTCAACTATTCACAAGCATTCTCCATTCACTCCTGTCCACCACCACTTCCCCTGCCTGATCTATAGTCATTCCTCTATCATCCAAAGCCTTTCTTACACAGTCTCTCCATCTCAATGGGGGTCTTCCTGCCCTTCTATCTCCCCTTGTACCTGACTCACATATTCTCTTTGTAAGCCTTTCATCTCCCATTCGTTCAACATGACCATACCAGCTCAGCACCCTTCTGTCCACTCTGGCTGACAAATGTTCCTGCTGCCCCACTCTCCTACGTATCTCTTCATTCCTCAATCTGTCTCTACGAGTAACTCCACACATACTCCTCAAGCAGCTCATCTCCATCACATCCAGCCCTCTTTTCTCCTTTTTCTTCAGAGTCCATGTCTCAGCCCCATACATCACTGTTGGCACAACAATTCCTTGATACAGTGCACTTTTTACTTTCACTCCGAGATTTCTCGTCTTCCACATACTTCCCATTGCTCCGAAAACCTTCCTTCCTTCACACACTCTCTGTTTTACCTCCATTTCCATACCTCCACTCCTGCTTATCGTTCCTCCTAGATATTTAAAACACTCTACTTGTTCCAATATTTCCCCATCCAGCCTCACATCTAGATTCACCCTATGCTCTCCCCTATTACACACCATTACTTTACTTTTATTGACGTTCACCTTCAGTTTCCTCCTTCCACAAACCACACCAAACTCTTTGACTACCCGCTGCAGTTTCTCATCAGAATCCGCCACCAATGCTGTGTCATCAGCGAACAGCAACTGATTCAACTCCCAATCTCTACCATTCTTTCCTACTAAACCCAATCCTCTTCCCATAGTTCTCCTTTTCACCTCCCTCACCACACCATCCATAAACATATTAAACAGCCATGGTGACATTACACAACCCTGTCGCAAACCTACCTTTACCTCAAACCATTCACTCAACTCACCATTTCCTACTCTCACACATGCTCTGCTCCCTTCATAAAAACTCTTAACTGCTTCTAACAAATTTCCTCCTATTTCATAAATCCTTAACACCTTCCACATTGCTTCACGGTCCACACGATCATATGCTTTTTCCAAGTCCATAAAAGCCCAAAATATCTCCTTATGCTTCTCTAAATACTTCTCGCATAACTGTCTTACTGCAAACATCTGATCCACGCACCCTCTTCCCCTCCTAAAACCGCACTGTTCTTCTCCTATTGCAACTTCCGTACACTTTATTATCCTCTCTATCAACACCCTGCCATACAGCTTTTCAACCACTGACAATAAACTAATACCTCTATAACTTGAACACTCCTGCCGATCTCCCTTCCCCTTGTACAACGGCACAATACATGCACTCTTCCAGTCTATTGGTACCATTGACACAACAAAGCACACATTGAAAAGTCTCACCAACCAATCTATTATCACATCTCCACCCTTCTTTATACACTCCACAGCAATACCATCCAAACCTTCTGCTTTTCCCGCTCTCATTTGTTTCACTGCTTCTTTCACCTCATTTTCCTCAATCCTTTCATTCATTCCCTGCCACCTGGGTGGCCTGGGTAACCTATATCCATCCACCTCTGCTTCAATCACTGCTTCTCTTCCATCTCTTGTATTTAACAAAGATTCAAAATACTCAGCATATCTTTTCCTCACTTCAACTGGTTCCACTAGTAATTCTCCATTTTCATCTTTCACTGACTCTTCCCTCTTTTGTCCTCCTTTCCTTACTTTATTTACCTCCTTCCAGAACATCTTCTTTCGTTCTTCAAAATTCTCACTCAGCCTTTGGCCCCACCTTTCGTTTGCATCTTTTTTTTCTTCTCTAATTTTCCGTTTTGCCTCTCTCCTTTTCTCCTTGTACCTCTCCCATACCTCAACACTACCATCCTGTAAAATAGATAAATTAAATTATTGTATTCATAAATTATCAAGAAGGACCCTTAGGAATTAAAAACTATTAGCATTAAGGGGGGGTCACCGCTTTGTTTTATATTTCTCTCCTTTTCTCTCTTTCCCTGGCTTGTATCCATTCTGCCCCATTCAGCCAACTGCTTTAAGACGTTTATCCCCATCCAGGTGTTGATTTCTTCCTGGCGAGCGATAGCGAGCCAGCATTGTATGGAGAAATCCGGCTTCGCCGGAGACATTTTTGAAAAATTTACCAAATTTAACTTGCTGTCAAAACAAAAATATATATACCTAGGTTCATTATTATAACCACACAGCAGTTCATCCTTTTATTACCAGGGTTCATTATTATAACCACACAGCAGTTTATCCTTTTATTACCTGGGTTCATTATTATAACCACACAGCAGTTCATCCTTTTATTAGCAGGGTTCACTATTATAACCACACAGCAGTTTATCCTTTTATTACCAGGGTTCATTATTATAACCACACAGCAGTTCATCCTTTTATTACCAGGGTTCACTATTATAACCACACAGCAGTTTATCCTTTTATTACCAGGGTTCATTATTATAACCACACAGCAGTTCATCCTTTTATTACCAGGGTTCACTATTATAACCACACAGCAGTTTATCCTTTTATTACCAGGGTTCATTATTATAACCACACAGCAGTTCATCCTTTTATTACCAGGGTTCACTATGATAACCACACAGCAGTTTATCCTTTTATTACCAGGGTTCATTATTATAACCACACAGCAGTTTATCCTTTTATTACCAGGGTTCATTATTATAACCACACAGCAGTTTATCCTTTTATTACCAGGGTTCATTATTATAACCACACAGCAGTTTATCCTTTTATTACCTGGGTTCATTAGTATAACCACACAGCAGTTTATCCTTTTATTACCTGGGTTCATTATTATAACCACACAGCAGTTTATCCTTTTATTACCAGGGTTCACTATTATAACCACACAACAGTTTATCCATTTATTACCAGGGTTCATTATTATAACCACACAGCAGTTTATCCTTTTATTACCAGGGTTCATTATTATAACCACACAGCAGTTTATCCTTTTATTACCAGGGTTCATTATTATAACCACACAGCAGTTTATCCTTTTATTACCAGGGTTCACTATTATAACCACACAGCAGTTTATCCTTTTATTACCAGGGTTCATTATTATAACCACACAGCAGTTTATCCTTTTAATACCTGGGTTCATTATTATAACCACACAGCAGTTTATCCTTTTATTACCAGGGTTCATTATTATAACCACACAGCAGTTTATCCTTTTATTACCTGGGTTCATTATTATAACCACACAGCAGTTTATCCTTTTATTACCAGGGTTCATTATTATAACCACACAGCAGTTTATCCTTTTATTACCAGGGTTCATTATTATAACCACACAGCAGTTTATCCTTTTATTACCAGGGTTCATTATTATAACCACACAGCAGTTTATCCTTTTATTACCAGGGTTCATTATTATAACCACACAGCAGTTTATCCTTTTATTACCAGGGTTCATTATTATAACCACACAGCAGTTTATCCTTTTCAATGTATTCACTATTTAAGACTATTCACTATTTATGTTGCTGAGAGACATAGTTGTGAGCATTAATAAGGTTACACCCATTTCAGTCTGTACACCTGTAACCCATTTCAGTCTGTACACCTGTAACCCTTTCTGTATAGGCCTCCTATAGAAAAGAATCAAATCAGGCGGTCATTTTCCCGCTAATTCTGCTCAATATTCGTGGCTCTAGCGCCATATCCATAGCCCTGAGTGACTTGGAAGTAGCTCCAATGAAAAGATTGGGTCGAACGTTCCTACAATACTGTAAAATACATTGATGTTCAATAATTTATGACAAAATAAAGTAATTGTGGTGATGGTAATCTACTGATCGTTGAGTGGTACTTGAAAAGTAGACAGAATGGATAAAAAAACACCATCAGAGGAAGAGCACTTTATTGACAACGTTTCGCAGATAGCTTCATCAGGTCAGTGCCTGATGAAGCTATCTGCGAAACGTTGTCAATAAAGTGCTCTTCCTCAGAGGGTGTTTTTTTATCCAATCTACTGATCGTTTTCGTCGCCTAGACTTTCATATTTAAACTAAAATGCGTAATATCTCGGTAAATATGAGATATTTCCAAAACCGTGACATAATAAAGCATATTTATTTTTGCTAGGTCTATTCATTCTGAGATGTATGAAAGGTATTTTTGAAACACCCTGTACATATTGAGATAGGGAAGAAAAGCTTGAATGAAAGGAACAAAGGAGATGAGGCCTCACAAACAACAACAACCACTGCCACCAAGACAAGAGGGCACAAGAGCCTCCTCACCATGCTTCGCTCGGGTCGCATGTATCACCCAGGCACTTCCCCCGACCCCAGGAAAGAACATACCTTGAGGACGTCAACAGACAACGATGCACAAACCAGAGATGACCACTCAAGACATCGTGGGGAAAGAATAGTGCATACATCTCAACACACCACGCGCCCTTCTTGCCCTGAGACACACCACCGCCGTGGCGTGGATTTCCAGAAGGGCTACCGCAGTCGACCCAGACCCTCCTCCAATCATAGTCGCCCCTCTAGCCGTGAAATGCCCGACCGAGGAGAACGACGGAAATGGTAAGACTATCTCAGCCCACCCAATCATCAGTGGAGTTGGAAGGTTATCAATACCACACAGGTAGGGTTCATACCCAGAAGACTAGTTTTTTTTTTTTTTTTTTTTTTTTTTTTTCTATATTCCAACTTACTTCCTCTCGGGCATAGGCTGAGAGCCTTAACATTCACCGCTTTACAATGAACAGTGAAGCCCGTGAGGTCTTGTTCCAGTCTAGGGAGTGAGACATGTGAAGCACGTAGAGTACAACGAGCACCTGCCATCTTGCCTTCACATGAGGCACGGTGCACACTCATGGCCCGAAACGACCCCATCTCTGAAGCCATCTCGTTCCCGTGCTTCACTGTCTCACCCCCTACACTCGGACTCTCACACTTACACACACACAACGCCACCTGTTGAGCAGATAACTCACCAGGCATTGCACCCCTATAGCATATTTTGAATATGGGAATATTCATACAGTGCTATTTAATCAGGGAACAATGAGGGTATTTTATTGACGTTTCGGTGGGCTTTGTGGTAATGCACTGATAC
>JBAKBP010001026.1:0-52500 GCA_037953745.1 Lithodes maja
AAGTGTGTGGCCATTATGGTGTGTGGTCATTATGTGTGTATCTGTTAATGTATGTAGCCATTATGGTGTGTGGTCATTACGTGTGTATCTGTTAAGGTGTGTGGCAATTATGTGTGTATCTGTTAAGGTGTGTGGCAATTATGGTGCATGGTCATTATGTGTGTATCTGTTAAGGTGTGTGGCAATTATGGTGTGTGGTCATTATGTGTGTATCTGTTAATGTGTGTGGTCATTATGTGTGTATCTGTTAAGGTGTGTGGTCATTATGTGTGTATCTGTTAATGTATGTGGATATTATGGTGTGTGGTCATTACGGTGTGTGGTCATTATGTGTGTATCTGTTAAGGTGTGTAGTCATTATGTTTGTATATGTTAAGGTGTGTGGTCATTATGGTGTGTGGTCATTATGTGTGTATCTGTTTATGTATGTGGATATTATGGTGTGTGGTCATTATGTGTGTATCTGTTAAGGTGTGTAGTCATTGTGTTTGTATCTGTTAAGGTGTGTGGTCATTATGGTGTGTGGTCATTATGTGTGTATATGTTAAGGTGTGTGGACATTATGGTGTGTAGTCATTATGTGTGTATCTGATAAGGTGTGTGGTCATTATAGTGTGTGGTCATTATGTGTGTATATGTTAAGGTGTGTGGTCATTATGGTGTGAGGTCATTATGTGTGTATCTGTTAAGGTGTGTGGATATTATGGTGTGTGGTCATTATGTGTGTATCTGTTAATGTATGTGGATATTATGGTGTGTGGTCATTATGTGTGTATCTGTTAATGTATGTGGATATTATGGTGTGTGGTCATTATGTGTGTATCTGTTAAGGTGTGTGGATATTATGGTGTGTGGTCATTATGTGTGTATCTGTTAATGTATGTGGATATTATGGTGTGTGGTCATTATGTGTGTATCTGTTAAGGTGTGTAGTCATTATGTGTGTATCTGTTAAGGTGTGTGGTCATTATTGTGTGTGGTCATTATGTGTGTATATGTTAAGGTGTGTGGTCATTATGGTGTGTGGTCATTATGTGTATATCTGTTATGGTGTGTGGCCATTATGTGTGTATCTGTTAAGGTGTGTGGTCATTATGGTGTGTGGTCATTATGTGTGTATCTGTTAAAGTGTGTGGCCATTATGGTGTGTGGTCATTATGTGTGTATCTGTTAATGTATGTAGCCATTATGGTGTGTGGTCATTATGTGTGTATCTGTTAAGGTGTGTGGCAATTATGTGTGTATATGTTAAGGTGTGTGGCAATTATGGTGTGTGGTCATTATGTGTGCACCTGTTAAGGTGTGTGGCAATTATGGTATGTGGTCATTATGTGTGTATCTGTTAAGGGGGGTCACCTGCTTTTTGTTATTTATGTCCTTTTCTCTCTTTCTCTGGCTTGTATCCATTCGGCCCCATTCAGCCAACTATTTTAAGACGTTTATCCCTATCTAGGTGTCGATTTCTTCCTGGCGAGCAATAGCTAGCCAGCATTATATGAAGAAATCCGGCTTCGCCGGAGAAATTTTCTATCGAAAAATGTACAAATTCAGCCTGCTGTTTAACAAAAATAAAATATATGCTGGCTCGCTACTGCTCACTAGTAAGAAATTGACACCTGGATGGGGATAAACATCTTAAGACAGTAGGCTGAATGGGGCCAAATGGATACAAGCCAGAGAAAGATAGAAAAGGACAGAACAAAAACAGGTCGCCCCCCTTAAGATGTGAATCTGTTAAAGTGTGTGGTCATTATGTGTGTATCTGTTAAGTTATGTGACTAATATGCTGTGTGGCCATTAATGTGTGTGGTCATTATGTGTGTATCTGTTAAGGAGTGTGTCCATTATGGTGTGTGGTCATTATGTGTGTATCTGTTAAAGTGTGTGGCCATTATGGTGTGTGGTCATTATGTGTTTATCTGTTAAGGTGTGTGGTCATTAGGGTGTGTGGCCATTATGTGTGTATCTGTTAAGGTGTGTGGTCATTATGGTGTGTGGTCATTATGTGTGTATCTGTTAAAGTGTGTGGCCATTATGGTGTGTGGTCATTATGTGTGTATCTGTTAATGTATGTAGCCATTATGGTGTGTGGTTATTATGTGTGTATCTGTTAAGGTGTGTGGCAATTATGTGTGTATCTGTTAAGGTGTGTGGCACTTATGGTGCATGGTCATTATGTGTGTATCTGTTAAGGTGTGTGGCAATTATGGTGTGTGGTCATTATGTGTGTATCTGTTAAGGGGGGTGACCTGCTTTTTGTTATTTATGTCCTTTTCTCTCTTTCTCTGGCTTGTATCCATTCGGCCCCATTCAGCCAACTATTTTAAGACGTTTATCCCTATCTAGGTGTCGATTTCTTCCTGGCGAGCAATAGCTAGCCAGCATTATATGAAGAAATCCGGCTTCGCTGAGAAATTTTCTATCGAAAAATGTACAAATTCAGCCTGCTGTCTAACAAAAATAAAATATATGCTGGCTCGCTACTGCTCACTAGTAAGAAATTGACACCTGGATGGGGATAAACATCTTAAAACAGTAGGCTGAATGGGGCCAAATGGATACAAGCCAGAGAAAGATAGAAAAGGACAGAACAAAAACAGGTCACCCCCCTTAAGATGTGTATCTGTTAAAGTGTGTGGTCATTATGTGTGTATCTGTTAAGTTATGTGACTAATATGCTGTGTGGCCATTATTGTGTGTGGTCATTATGTGTGTATCTGTTAAGGAGTGTGTCCATTATGGTGTGTGGTCATTATGTGTGAATCTGTTAAAGTGTGTGGCCATTATGGTGTGTGGTCATTATGTGTTTATCTGTTAAGGTGTGCGGTCATTATGGTGTGTGGCCATTATGTGTGTATCTGTTAAGGTGTGTGGTCATTATGGTGTGTGGTCATTATGTGTGTATCTGTTAAAGTGTGTGGCCATTATGGTGTGTGGTCATTATGTGTGTATCTGTTAATGTATGTAGCCATTATGGTGTGTGGTCATTATGTGTGTATCTGTTAAGGTGTGTAGCAATTATGTGTGTATCTGTTAAGGTGTGTGGCAATTATGGTGCATGGTCATTATGTGTGTATCTGTTAAGGTGTGTGGCAATTATGGTGTGTGGTCATTATGTGTGTATCTGTTAAGGGGGGTGACCTGCTTTTTGTTATTTATGTCCTTTTCTCTCTTTCTCTGGCTTGTATCCATTCGGCCCCATTCAGCCAACTATTTTAAGACGTTTATCCCTATCTAGGTGTCGATTTCTTCCTGGCGAGCAATAGCTAGCCAGCATTATATGAAGAAATCCGGCTTCGCCGGAGAAATTTTCTATGGAAAAATTTACAAATTCAGCCTGCTGTCTAACAAAAATAAAATATATGCTGGCTCGCTACTGCTCACTTGTAAGAAATTGACAACTGGATGGGGATAAACATCTTAAAACAGTAGGCTGAATGGGGCCAAATGGATACAAGCCAGAGAAAGATAGAAAAGGACAGAACAAAAACAGGTCACCCCCCTTAAGATGTGTATCTGTTAAAGTGTGTGGTCATTATATGTGTATCTGTTAACCCTCTCCGACATATGACGCGATGTTGAGCCTATTGGGGATACTTTAAAACCTTTGTTACCATCAGGGGGTATTTAGAAACCTTTATTTTAATTACTTCAACCTCTGCAGTTGTCTTTGAGTTAGCTGTGGGCAGAAAGCTAATTTTGGAGAGGTAATTATAAGAGTGAGAGAACTCTATTTCTTATTCCTAATCTGGCAACCTCTGCATCATAAATGCGTGAAAGGGTTAAGTTATGTGACTAATATGCTGTGTGGCCATTATTGTGTGTGGTCATTATGTGTGTATCTGTTAAGGAGTGTGTCCATTATGGTGTGTGGTCATTATATGTGTATCTGTTAAGGAGTGTGGCCATTATGGTGTGTGGTCATTATGTGTGTATCTGTTAAGGAGTGTGGCCATTATGGTGTGTGGTCATTATGTGTGTATCTATTAAGGTGTATGGCCAATATGGTGTGTGGCCATTATGTGTGTACCTTTTAAGGTATGTGGCCAATATGTGTGTGTCTGTTAATGTATGTGGCCAATATGGTGTGTGGCTATTATTGTGTGTGGTCATTATGTGTGTATCTGTTAAGGAGTGTGTCCATTATGGTGTGTGGTCATTATGTGTGTATCTGTTAAGGAGTGTGGCCATTATGGTGTGTGGTCACTATGTGTGTATCTGTTAAGGAGTGTGGCCATTATGGTGTGTGGTCATTATGTGTGTATCTGTTAAGGAGTGTGGCCATTATGGTGTGTGGTCATTATGTGTGTATCTATTAAGGTGTGTGGCCAATATGGTGTGTGGCCATTATGTGTGTACCTTTTAAGGTATGTGGCCAATATGTGTGTGTCTGTTAATGTATGTGGCCAATATGGTGTGTGGCTATTATTGTGTGTATCTTTTAAGGTATGTGGCCAATATGTGTGTATCTGTTAAGGTATGTGGCCCATATGTGTGTATCTGTTAATGTATGTGGCCAATATGGTGTGGGGCCATTATTGTGTGTGATCATTATGTGTTTATCTGTTAAGGTATGTGGCCATTATGGTGTGTGGACATTATGTGTGTATCTGTTAAGGTGTGTGGCCATTGTGTGTGTATCTGTTAATGTATGTGGATATTAAGGTGAGTGGTCATTATGTGTGTATCTGTTAATGTATGTGGATATTATGGTGTATGGTCATTATGTGTGTATCTGTTAAGGTGTGTGGTCATTATGGTGTGTGGCCATTATGTGTGTATCTGTTAATGTATGTGGATATTATGGTGTGTGGTCATTATGTGTGTATCTGTTAAGGTGTGTGGATATTATGGTGTGTGGCCATTATGTGTGTATCTGTTAAGGTGTGTGGATATTATGGTGTGTGGCCATTATGTGTGTATCTGTTAAGGTGTCTATCTGTTAAAGTGCGTGGCCATTAAGGTGTGTGGCCATTATGTGTGTATCTGTTAAGGTATGTGGCCATTATGTGTGTATATATAAAGGAGTGTGGCCAATATGGTGTGTGGCCATTATATGTGTATCTGTTAAGGTATGTGGCCAATATGGTGCGTGACCATTATGGTGTGTTGTCATTATGTGTGCATCTGTTAAGGTGTGTGGCCATTATGTGTATTTGTTAAGTTGTGTGGCCATAATGGTGTGTGGTCGTTATTTGTGTACCGTATCTGTTATGTTGTGTGTCCATTATGGTGTGTGGCCGTTATGAGTGTATCTGTTAAGCTGTGTGGTCATTATGTGTGTGTCTGTTAAGGTATGTGGCCATTATGGTGTGGTCGTTATTTGTGTATCTGTTATGTTGTGTGTCCATTATGGTGTGTGGTCATTATGTGTGTATCTGTTAAGGTGTGTGGCCATTATGGTGTGTGGTCTTTATGTGTGTGTCTGTTATGGTGTGTGGCCATTAAGGTGTGTGGTCATTATGTGTGTATCTGGTGGCAGCGGTGGAATTCGACAAATTGTTTGGATTGAGTGCATTTTGTTTAGCAGACCATACACGATGACGACAGTACTTCCGTTTACGTTATGGAAAGAGGGAAAGGAGGAGATTGAACTGTGGATTGAGCAGTTGGAATGACAATTCACCTTGCTAGATGTCAGGGAGGACGAGAAGAAAGTAGCATATGGGAAGGCTCACTTGGGCAAACAAGGTTCTAAATGATGTAAGGGTACGTATAGAGGAGCTAGGATCATGGTCAGAGGTTAGGAAGGTGCTAGTAGAGGAGTTTGGCCGAGAAACTTCCACAACGAAGGCCTGAGACAAACTCAAAGTTATGAAGTAGGACGGCTAAAACATGAGAACTCTGAGGAGGGAAATCACGAAGAACGTCAGATTAACTTAGCCACACATGAACCAGGAGAGTCAGGAGAAGGGAAATTATGCTTTAGGCCTGTCCCGTAGAAGTAAGGAAACATTGTATCATACAGGAAGTGACCACCACAAAGGAACTTATGGAAGTGATAACGAAGGTGATGGAAGCCAGGGAGTTAAAAGAGGAAAAGAAGCAAGGGGAAGAGGAGAACACAAACAAAGGGTACAGAGCAATGATTCAACGTTTCGTATGCAGACAAACCGGACATTTAGCTAGGAACTGCCCGAACCATACACAAAGCCAGACACATAAATTTAACCCAAGACCACTACCTACCAATAACCAACCCCTCCCAATGGTGACAACCCCAAATCGGGGCGAAATTATCACAGTGGAACATAGGGAGGCAGAGAACCAACCAAAAATCACGATGCCAGAAGAAAAGGAAAACATCTTCCTGAACCTCTCATAAAAGGGCGTTATGGCGAGGTAAATATATTAGAGAGACAAATGCCCTGCGAAACGATGGTAATAAATGGGAGTATCATAAATACGATAGGTTATGACTCTTTTGTGATCCCGTATGTCTCTGTGACGTCACAGTCGCTCCTGCAGCATGACGTAGGATGAGTAGATCGTTTATTATAAGATTGTAAATAAGTTAAGTTATAAAAGGCCTAATATGCTATTAAGCAATATTGCCATGGTCTTATGTAGTATATATGAATTTATCGTATATATTAATATAATTTATCGTATAGAGCAACCTAGATGTGGTACGATAACTTGGGCTCCTGGCATTTGCCAAGGCAGCAAGGTGTGCCTTTGAGGAACACCAGAGCCTTCACGAACACCGACCAGTTAACATCAATTTTCCGCCCTCAGTTGATTGTGCTTTTGTGCCTCTAATCAAAATACACTGACAGCAATACAAACAGCTACACCATCACGACGCTCTCATCGACGCCATGACTGACTGACAGATAAGCATAATATTCATGTCCATTCCCATGTAATCATATATTCTTTCTTTAACTTGACTCGAGTCTCGGGACCGAAGTCTCGTTCCCCGTTGCCCGCCATATTGGGTAAACGTTCTCCTTGCCTCATTGCCACGTGGAACTATTGGTGAATTCATTCCTGGCTAATATTAACCCTTATAACTTTACCCTATATATATATTTATTATGTGAGACCTTTGGATATAAATTAGCTTGTTTCAGATTGAATTCCATTTAGATATGGAGTAGTTTTAATTTAGATTGATTATATTTGATTCATTATAGCTTAGTAATATTTAACTTCCATTGATAGTTTACCACATTGGTGCCCAGACCCGGGAATTAGCTACCAGTAAGGGATTTTAAGGCAATGAACAAGGGGACATATAACAGGATGCAGGAACAACTCTATGATAAACTGGCAAGGCTAGCCAAGCGATGGTTAGAGCCGGAATGCAGGGTCACATCGTTGCGCCTGCCTAAGTCCTGCATCCCACCCATCATCTTTCCCCAATAATTTTCTTTTCCATTTCAGACTTCCTGTGACATATGACCTGACCTAAAAAAAAATCTTGTTCAATATGACCCTTTAGTAGGTATTGCTATTTTGCGTACTATTTTTTCTCCATAACATAGAAGTCCACCGGTCGGCGTCTCTTAACTAGACTACTATTTTGCCGTTGTTTTTGTAACATTTAGATACCTAGCCTATAGGCTTACAAGCAACATGAGTAAACAGGAAGAGACAACGTCGAGTGGGATGCAGATCAAGGCCCCTAAAAATCAATGGGCGGGACTTCGGAGAGTATTAAATAGGCTAATTGTAGAAGTCAACACTTTCATCACTACTGCTAACCTCGAGGAATTAGAAGCTAGATTAGACAATGTCCAGGTTACCCACGGTCGTATTATGGCTCTGAGTGAGGTGATTGTGGCAGGCATGACAGAGGAGGAAGAGATAGTTACAGAGTGTGATAATCGCGCCCTTTATGATGAACCTGTCTTTAGAGCGAAGCACATATTACAGCGTGCTGTCGCAAGTAAGAAGGGAGGCGAGAATGAGGCCCATAGAAGGGCTGACCCAAAACTGGGGTAAGAAAAGACAGCGTCACCACACCAATACGGGTGGTGTATGACTGCTCTGCCCATCAAGGTCAACAACCCAGTCTAAATGACTGCCTGTTGACAGGTCCGTCCATGGTGTCGGACCTGTCCCAACATCTATTGCGGTTTAGGCTGGGGAAGTACGCATATACCAGTTACATTGAGAAAGCATTCTTGATGGTCAAGCTAAAGGAGGAAGATAGATATGTTACCCGCCTTCTTTGGTTCAGCGACATTAGTGACTCTGAAAGTCCGGTCATCATATACCGTTTTCGGGTTGTACTCTTTGGGGTCACGTGTTCACAGTTTTTGTTAAATGCCACAATCAAAAAATATCTAGCTGATACTCAAGAGGACACAAGTAAACTATCTCGCGGATTATATATAGACAATTTGCAGGGTTCTAGCGATAGTCAGGATGATTTGTCATATACATACTGGCAAACACGCAGATTGTTTGCGGATGCACATTTATTTCTCCGCGAGTGGGTTACTAATAGTGAAGATCTTCAGAGTTTGATACAGGTGGACGGTACAGCATCTCATAACCAGGAAAAGTCCAGAAATTTGGGGATGATCTGGCAACCTAAACATGACATACTAACTTTTCAAACAAGGCCTTTTGCTCAGCAGACAGGAGCGCACACAAAAAGAAGTCTGTTGTTGTTGTTGTTGTTGTTCCCTAAGCTGCCTGGCCGAACAGCCCCGTGTCCCTGAGGAAGGCCATGGCCACGATCGGGCTTTCCCACAGAGCTCTCATTGAGTGAAAGTTGTGTTGTTGGCGTAAGTGGTTGTGTGAAATGCAGTCTTCTATGATGTGTTTAATGGTATGGGGTGCTGTGTTACATCCCGGGCAGGCGTCGACAACGGAGTCATCCAGTCTCTTCTGATAGCTCAGGAGAGCTGGATGGTGACCCTCCACGGCCGGAGACAAGATCAATCGTCCAGTGGAGGATAACCGGATGCCGGCCGCGGGGAGCAGTTTCAGGAGCCAAACCGCCACAACTATCCCCTGCCCCCCCCCTGGGGGCACGGGTCCTTGGAGTGGCTTCGGTCGCGCCGGGAATTTCCAAAAGAAGTCTGTTGAGCAAAGTTGCACAATTTTTTGATCCTTTGGGTCTAGCATTACCCGTTACCATAAGAGCTAGGATTCTAATGCAGGAAGTTTGGAGATGTAAAATAGGATGGGATGACAGTTTGCCCGAGGACCTGAATGACCAAGGGACATTGTTGTTGAATGAGTATGCCATCCTATGTACTAAACCTATACCTCGTAAAGTGGCGGCGTTCGGTGACGTTACGTTACACACGTTTTGCGATGCTAGCGCCACGGCATACGGGGTAGCCATATATGTCGTTACTTCATTTGGGGCACATTTAGTTACAGCCCGGGCCAAAGTAGCCCCGGTTATAAAGGTAACTATCCCTAAAATGGAATTGACTGCCATGCTGCTCTTAGCACGTCTGGTGCAATATGTACGCGCAGCATACGAGAGCGAATTAAATATTTAAATCGTTCACGTTTGGTGCGATAGTCAGGTCGCACTCAACTGGACACATAGCAAGAAGTCTCTGCCAGTTTATGTGTGGAATAGGGTAGATGAGATTAGAGCCCTTTTGCCAGACGTTGCCTATCATTATGTAAATACAAAAGAAAACCCTAGTGATCTCATAACTAGGGGTATAACGGCTAGCCAGCTAGTGAAGTCCGAATTGTGGTGGCATGGTCCAAAGTGGCTGCTCCATGAATGTGAATGGACGATTTGGCATGCTGTTGGCGAGGGAATTCTGCCACTGGAAACAGTGGCAGTTACAGCCCAACCAAATGAGCCACCGGGTCCAATCATAGAGTGGGCAAGATTCGGTGACTATAATAAACTAGTCAGAGTTGTCGCTCGGGTATTGCGATATGTATCCAATATCAAGCTTAAAATAACGGGCCAACTCTGCAACAAGGGTCACAACATTGATACTCGTGAATTTAAAGCAGCTGAAATAAACTTTGATCAAATGGGTTCAAGTAGAAACCTTTTCCAATGAATTAGAATCCTTGCAAAACTCGAATAAGACATTAATGCCTAATATAGTGCGTCAACTAATGTTGCACCTAGACAATGGCCTCATCAGGTGTGAGGGTCACCTGAAGTGGTCGGGTGTGACTGATGGCACAAACCACCCTATACTTATGCCAACAAGACATCACGTTACTGATCTATTGATCATACGTTCACATAGGGAAGTAAAACACTACAGGGTATGTCATATTATATCAAATTTACGTCTCACATGGTGGATACCCAGAGTTCGACAAGTAGCTCGACGCGTAGTAAGAAAGTGTGAAATATGCCAGAGACTAAAAGGTAAACCATATGCAACTGGACCAGCTCCACCTCTACCTGAATGCCGTGTAAAGCACATAGAACCTTTCTAAGCTGTAGGATTAGATTACACAGGGGCATTGAAGACGAGGGAGCATGAGAAGGTTTATATATTATTGTTTACCTGTGCAACGTCTCGAGCGGTACACCTAGAACTATGTGATAATATGTCTAGCGAAGAATTTATGCTGGCGTTTAGACGGTTTTATGCCCGTCGTTCATTCCCTCAACTCATTCTTAGCGACAATGCTCCCACTTATGTCCAAGCATCAAAATATCTACAGGATATGTGTAGTGATCCTACTATCATCACTTTTTTGGGAGAGAAGAAGTGCGAATGGAGGTTCATTCCAGTTAAGGCACCTTGGTTTGGTGGAATGTGGGAACGGTGTGTCGGCATAGTAAAGTCAGGACTCAGAGCGGTTGTAGGACGTGCTCTATTAAAGAAGAGTGAGTTGACGACAGTCCTCACAGAGATAGAGGCAGTCGTGAATGATCGCCCGCTTACATATGTGTACACCGACCTGCAAGAACCACTACCATTAACGCCAGCTCACTTGCTATATGGAAAACCATTGACTAAGTTTCCATCTGATTTCCAATCCATAGTAGAGTTAGAGGATCCTCGTTGTACTCTGAGGTAGCGGTGTCTAAGAGATACCAGTATATATCCAGGATAATCGAGGATTTTAGGAAATGGTGGATTAGTGAATATCTGCTAGCATTGAGGGAAAGGAGTGTTACTTCCTCTGGTAGACCAACGGCACCTACAGTTGGTGAAGTTGTTTTAATTAAAGAAGATAGTCCTCGTTTATACTGGAAATTGGGCCGCGTGTTGGAGGTATACAAGGGGGCAGACTCTGTAGAGCGGGTGGCGCTATTGAAGACAGCCACTGGAACTACTGTTCTTCCTATCGCACGTTTGTACGCTTTGGAGCTCGATTCCGCATTGCAATCTGATGCTCCACCTGTTATTGCTGGGTCCGAGGATTCTCAAGGGAACGACTCGCCTCTTAGTGATGGTGATCATTCTCGGACCGGGACGCGTCCCAGACGCGCTGCTGCTGGCGCCGTCGACTTGTGGCGTCAGAAGATAGCTTCTGGGCAACTTTAAGTTTAAGGTGGGGTTCAGGTCTTTTTTTGTGGGGGGGAGTGTATCGTAAATACGATAGGTTATGACTCTTTTGTGATCCCGTATGTCTCTGTGACGTCACGGTCGCTCCTGCAGCACAACGTAGGACGAGTAGATCGTATATTATATGATTGTAAATAAGTTCAGTTATAAAAGGCCTAATATGCTATTAAGCAATATTGCCATGGTCTTATGTAGCATATATGAATTTATCGTATATATATTAATATAATTTATCGTATAGAACAACCTAGATGCGGTACGATAATTTGGGCTCCTGGCGTTTGCCAAGGCAGCAAGGTGTGCCTTTGAGGAACACCAGAGCCTTCACGAACACCGACCAGTTAACATCTATTTTCCGCCCTCAGTTGATCGTGCTTTTGTGCCTCTAATCAAAATACACTGACAGCAATACAAACAGCTACACCATCACGACGCTCTCATCGACGCCATGACTGACTGACAGATAAGCATAATATTCATGTCCATTCCCATGTAATCATTTATTCTTTCTTTAACTTGACTCGAGTCTCGGGACCGAAGTCTCGTTCCCCGTTGCCCGCCATATTGGGTAAACGTTCTCCCTTGCCTCATTGCCATGTGGAACTATTGGTGAGTTAATTCCTGGCTAATATTAACCCTTATAACTTTACCCTATATATAAATTTATTATGTGAGACCTTTGGATATAAATTAGCTTGTTTCAGATTGAATTCAATTTAGATATGGAGTAGTTTTAATTTGGATTGATTTGATTTGATTCAGTAATATTTAACTTCCATTGATAGTTTACCACAGGGAGAGTGGCGAACATGCCAGAAAAACACAGGGGCAAATAGAAGTTGTCTTTTAGAGAATTTTTGTGAGGAACAATCAGAGGGAATTAGGTCCCCTAAATCAGACTAATGTTTAGTAAGTAGGAGCAGGAGGGCAACCGCTGAGTATTTTAGAGAAAACTGACACCCTGTTGGTGCAATGGAAGGGAATTAAGTTTACCACAGATTTCTGTGTTCTATCGGGGAGATCTAATAGTGGGGTAGATGGATATTTAGGAATAGACCTGATGAGTCAGTTGGGGGTGAGTATACAGTGTGGCCCAAAGGAAACCACTACCACAGTACGACCCCAGTTAGTGGCTACCACAGGTAAAAATTTTCTACCCCATACAACTTGGAGAATGATAGAAATTCCAAGACACAACGGGATGACGACAGGGATTTTTTAACCAGAACAACAGATTGAAGCTCGAATATCTCCCACTTTTATCACCCCAGATCAGACGAAGATAGTCACTGCAAACTTTGGAGAGACCACAATTAATTACCAGAAGGGAAGACTGCTAGGGCAGGTCACACCTGCATGACCTGCCACTGTTGGGACTAATGGGCCAGCTAACTTACCAGAAATCACAAAACAACTGACCTCAGACCAAGCGAGCACTTTACATGAATTATTGTAGGCATATCGTGACATATTCGCTCAAGACGAGGGGAACCACGGATTAGCTCAGACACGACACCGACATGAGATACACACACAAGGACCTCCTATTAGACAACCATATAGACGACAAAACCCAATCATAAGACAAAATGAGGAGGAGCGAGTAGATGATATGCTTAGACAAGGGATAGTAATGGAGTCACACAGTCCGTGGTCATCACCAGTAGGTCTAGTAAACAAAAAAAATGGGTCTACTCGGTTTTGTGTGGATTACAGGAAACTAAATGTCACAATTAAAGATGCTCAGCCCCTACCCCTCATTGATGACTTTCTGGAGTCGCTCAACTGGTCTACGTGTTTTTCTATACTTATTTTGCAAAGCAGATACTGGCAGTTACTGGTTAAATAAGAGGAAAAACACGTTCGCCACGAGCGTAGGTAAACTCTACCAGTTCACGGTTCTACCGTTTGGAGTTTGCAATGGGCCAGCGAGTTTCACTAGGGTTATGGATGAAGTGTTGAGGGGAATAAATTGGCGGATTAGTCTGGCCTACCTGGATGACATCATAATATTCTTGAGTAGCTGGAAAGAGCATATTGACTGGTTTCGAGAAGTATTAAACAAAATTCGGGAAGCCAAACTATAACTGAAACCACCTAAGTGCCAACTAGGGACACTTGAGGTGGCATAATAGGACATGTAGTCTCAAAGAAGGGAATCTAACTTAACCCCCTAAAAGTGAGAGCTATTGGAGAGTTCTCTCCACCTACCATTGTCAGAGAGGTTAGAGGATTTCTAGGGATGGTCTCCTATTATAGAATGAGTATGCCACATTTCTCCAAACTTGCTGACCTATGACTAAAAGATTTGAGAAAGGAAGAAAGTTCGATTGGGACAGAGTTGCAAAGTGGCTTTCGAAACCTTAAAAGAAAAGTTGACATCTAACCCTATAATCTGTCACCCCGATTTCACTAAACCTTTCCAACTGTATACCGACGCCTCTAATGAAGGGCTAGGGGCAGTATTGGCACAGAAGGTTGATGGTAAGGAAGGCATCATGGCATGTGCCAGCCAGATTCTAAATAAAGGTGAAAACAAACTACCGCGCTACCAAGAAAGAATGTTTAGCTTTAGTGTGGGCACTGCTATACTTTCGACCCTATCTAACCGGGGTACACTTCGAAGTAATCACTGACCATCATAGCTTACAGTGGTTCAGAAAGATGAAGACAGAAGAAGGGCTATTTGTTATGATGGAAGGGGATTCTGGAGGAATACTCCTTCGATAATAAACATCGACGGGGCAAACTACACACCAATGCTGATGGATTATCCAGACAATCCACTCAGAATGAAAAGAGAACATTGAAGCCAACACAAAACTAGGGGGATATTTCGTTTTTCTGATGGGGCCTGGAGGGCCTCAAAGACTGTGTAAATTTAGACTACTGCGAGGCTAAACATATGATTGGATTGAACTACTACATGTGCGAGATGGAAAGGGGGCTCATTTAGGCCAGTCTAAAGTTTTGAGGCAGTTTAATGAAGGTATTGGACCCTGCGGGCTGATAAAATAGTTAAAGAAGTAGTTCAAAGTTGTTTGCGGTGTCAAGAGGGGGAATGATGGACGAGGACCCAAACAGCAAGCAGGGCACATTCTTGCTGGGAGGCCCTGTGAAAGGTTGTCTGTGGTTATTGTGGGACCCCTGCCCAGAAAGAAGAAAATAAGTTGCATATTAACCTGTGTTGATGTCTTCTCAAAATATACTGTTGCTTGTGCCATCCCAGACAAAAGTGCAACAAATGTGGCAAATAGTAGGCTATACTCGATAAAGTCATATTCATGTATAGCATTCCAGAGTGCATTATGAGAGACAGGGGTAGGGAGTTCAATAACAAGATCTGGCAACAATTGGGGGATACTTTGGGGTACCAAATCCGGCATACCTCCCCACACTGGTCACAAGGGAACGCTGTATGCGAGATTAATCATAGACTACTCGAGAATTGTATGAGGGCTAGTCTGAGTTCACAAGGGGGAGAGATAACTCGAGAGTGGCCAGAACTGCCACCAGAAATAATTTGGGGAAGCAATACTATGGTTTCCAGGGCTACCGGATATTCCCCTTATGAGATAATATTTGGTAACACATCTAGACTGTCCCAAGAACGACCCCTGCCTTACACTAACAAACACAGTACCTATTCCCGACCAGAACAGTATCTTAAAAATCAAAGGGAAAGACACCAGCAAGTACAAACACATACTGTATAACAAAACGGCAACCCAAGATACCAACTCTGACAATTCCATATTACCACAGGCAATTTATTCTGGTAAAGAAACATGATCCCACTCGGGCAGATAAATTAGAGGAGAAATATGAAGGCCCTTTTCGAGTTGTTGAGATCAATGGACCATGCAACGTCTGGTATTTACATGATGGGGATATTGTTGCTGCCAAACATATCTGCCATACTAAATGGTACAAGGGAATCCTACCTTTAAACATGAGTGAATGGAGTACTGGAGAGGAGAATGAGGGAGACACAGAATTTTGGGTGGGGAATAGAAATGAGTGCTCAACTCCTACTCGGATTGAAGAATCTTTAATGAGGAATAGTAGTACTTGGCCTTTTATGTTCTGGCAGTCCTGTAGAGCGAGAAAGGACGATTTAGAGTCAGACCCGGAGCTTGACGACCCAGGAGAAGTGGAAGAGGCTGAGGAAAGTGAGACAGACTGGACGAGAGAAACCCGAGGCATTTAACCTTGATAAATTCACGGGCCAAGAGAGGGGAGTTTCAGATACTGATGAAGATTTCAATGAGGCCCAAAGTAGTAAGAAGGAGGAAAAGAGGAATAAAGTAAGGGGAAATGGGGCATTAGATGAACCTATAATTAACCCACTGAGGATCAGGCAATATAATATAAATGTACACTCCAGGCCCGGCAGGTTGTCAAAACAATATTGTTTCCAGAAAACACCTGGAATGGATTTGGAATGAAGGAAAAACCACAAAAAAACGATCCCCTAAGTCATTAAGGGGTCCTACTGGGTGCCCGAAAGTCGGAATTAACATGGGGAAATGGGTAGGCAAAAATATGCAAAAATATTGTTTTTGGTCAGAGTGCAAGCTTTAAGAGCCTTGAACAATTTCTCAGCCAGCCAGGGCAAATCATACTGGCCCAAGACACCTCTGGGTAACCAAACCCCGGCTATCCAGCTCCACCAGTGCCTCATATAAAATAGTGGATTGGTGGAATGGCAAGTAGACGGGGAGCATTTTAGAGGGAGAATGTTAAGGTGCTTGCCTTAATCGAGAAGGTGATGGTGAAGGATTAATCCTGTCAGCCAATCAGAAGGCAGGATTAACTCAGGTAATCCAGCAAGATTTGCCCTCTATCTCATGCCCGTGGGAACACCTTGGCACCTCCGAGCTCTCAGCCAATCACAGGCTGCCTATGATGCACCAAAACACTCATCTCACCTCACCTTCCTAAACACATGGCTTATAACTTACCCTCAGTTCACACCAGTATATTATGTCCTGGTAAAAAACGTTCAAATACATTGGTGCCACCCTCTTACTCCCATCAGCCACTAAAGAACGTCACAAATAAGCTTCCGGGAAGATATTACGAGGATGAGAACAGGCAGGTGGGAGCATCTACAGTTCAAAGTGCCCGGGCCGACACAAGCCTGTCCCGGCGTGCGTCTCAGCCAATCACAGGACCGTGTTGCGCTGTGGGTGGGTATAAAGGTAGGTGAGCAGAGCCCAGGGGCCAGGAGAGCAGACAGACACAGGCACCTGCCTGGGGAACACTGGCCCTCTCTTAACCTAACCTCGCTACTTACCCTTCTTGACAACCATGGGGAGATAAAAGCTGAGACAGTTCCAGACCTCCAGCACCAGATCAAGACTGAATACAAGGCAAGCAAGGACCAACTACACCGCTCACCCTCAGTAAAGATACACCTATAGCACCCTGGCGCCTGCTGACACATTACTTGCTTACACACAATTAGTAAAGTGATACAGGACCGTAACCAGGTGGTCGATGGAAGCGAAGGGATGGACCTGATATATTGGCCAGCCTTGGCGTGGTAGCAGATGAAGAGAGAAGAATCCAACAATTTATTAAAGGACCCTTAACCCGGGAGCTGCGGGGAGACACTTAAGAGTTCCCCCGGCGGACTGCGGGAAGACTCTTGAGAGTAAGTAAAATAAAAAATCAACTTTTGACATCGAAAACAAAATATTTTTTTATTTTTATTTTTTTATTTTTTTATTTTTGTTTGGCCCCTGGGCCATGCAAAATCTCAGTCCTCTATCTCCCCTCCTTCCCCACTTTCCTCCTCTCCTTCAGTTATCACCTATTTTCCCTATTATTCCCTTATTCTGAGGTATATTTTCGTGCTAACATTAGCGAGTTGCAAGCAGGGTGTTGTCATCACTGATGGCAAGCGAGTGCAAGAGAGAGAGAGAGAGTATCGATCGACTGTGTCTCAGTGGCCTTGGGGGAAATTGGCGGGAAAGCAGTTTGCCTCACCCATACATTATACAACTCGCGGGCTATATCTCCGATTTTGACCATCCAAACGCTGTTTTCACTCGTTTTATTGTTGTTTCAGGTTAATACCTTTATAATCAACCCATAATAGGCGCATATGGATAATTATTAATGCTATTAATGATACAATGAATATTTTAGTGACGGAAACACCTCAAATACGTCAGCACAGGGGGACGTTTTCAATTACCCCCATGCGCACTTGTTAGGTTAAGGGCCCGAACAGACTTAAGAGAGAAAGATAAATGTTTGACAGTGGCCTTGGGTCCCAGGAATAAATATATGTGCCCTTATAGGACAACCAAAGAGAAAAGTGATAAGACAATTGATGGCATTTATATTTTTTCACCAACCAACTTTTCTTCTAAACTAAATTAATGAAATCAATAAATACATGTGGCACTCCAAGGACTCGAACCTAGGATACTCACACCGACATTCCGCGCTGCATAGCGATGATGTGAGAGAGATAGATTTCTATTGTTAGCCAATTAGCCAGCACAGGAACTTCTCAGGGATATTAACGTAATGATGCCCACAAATTATGTGGAATGGATATGAAGGATTTGTACCAGGATAGACCTAGCTGGAGAAATAGTTAGGAAGTGCACAATGCCCGACCATTTGGAAATCCATTTTTTATTTTTATAAATGGGAACTATATTTATTAATTATATATTCATCTCGTTGACAGCATGCTATCGATCGCGTGTAATATCTATCAAAGTATTTCAAAGATAAATTGATTGAATATTACTTTATAATATCGTCAACGTAATTCAAGAACATATGGATTGAATAATAGTTTCTAATATTTGTCAAAGTAATTCAAGGACATATTGAATGAATAATAGTTTATAATATTGTCAAAGTAATCAAAGGACATATGGATGAATATAGTTTTTAATATTGTCAAAGTGATTCAAGGACATATAGGTTGAAAAATAGTTTCTAGTACCTGTATTGTCAACCATTGTAATATAGGTTTGAGTCCCGGAGGGAAGAAGGAAAACCTAATATTTAGTAGTGGCCCCAGAATCATTGACGATATGCCTTGTACAGTAATGGCACTCTTCGAACCTAGAGTCAGCTGTTTGAAACACCCGCCACAGGGAGAGAGAGAGACCAAACATCATAAGGGTACGCTAATTCTCTTACGGAATCGCCCTTATGATCTGGAGCTCACTACGAAAAACTTCATAAAATATAGAAAAGACAAATTTACATTAGAACTGCTAAAACCAAGCTTCCCAACTTGTGGATGTTTACCCGTGTGGGCTTGCCCGCAGACGCTGATCCTCTCAGCGCCATTCGCCCTTCAATGATATATCAAGATTACTTAAAAACATCAACGAATGGGAAGGGGATGGAAGGGTGAGCCAAAATAGTCAATGATTCCGGGGCCACTACTAAATATTAGGTTTTCCTTCTTCCTTCCGGGACTCAAACCTATAATTTATTAGTGGCCCCTTCCTCAGTGACGATAGGCCTGATGTCTCAAGTCTGGAGGGGGACATTCGTGCCAATATCAAACCACTAACAAATTAACAATAGGATGAAAAAATACTTAACTATAGCGTTCTGATATTTATTTTGTACATACAAAATATATAAATTGTAAAGACAGTGCAGGCAGCGTACTTCGAAGAAGACCTGCGTGTACATCACCTATCAGGTACATTCCTTTATTTAGGTACATGTAACAATTGACTATAAATGTGTACAACATTGTTAAAAATCAATAAAACATCTTTTTGTTCATGAATCAACATTCCTACAAAAATTATGATACTCCTGATTCACTAGTCCTCAAGTAATATAAGGTACACAAATATTTGGTCATGTCTATCACACAAAATATTTATCCTTATTACTAATTGCCTAATTTGAGCAATATGCCTATGTATCAAAAATACATTAAAATGAAGAAAAAAAAAATCTTGAACCGCGTCTGCAGTACTTAAGATTACATATATCACATACTACTTTGTATATGAGATACTACTTGTCTGGCAGGGCTGGAGGTCTTGCTTCTCCAGTATCCCCCTTTCTTTTGACTCTTAAAATTAGTCTTAATTCTAAAAGCACTAGACCTATCAGACCAGCTGTCTTAATGCTACACAGGTTAGACTTGGCCTATCTAGGGCAACAGAAAGATATCACGTTAGGAAGGTGTGGTGAGACACCCACAGTTACGCATTGGCAATGTCTTCCACCGAGAAATTTTTAAAAAATCTGAAGGATACTGCGCATTTCCTGATGTCATGCGCTCGCCCCACAGTACCGGACCGGGGTTGCTTTCCCTTATGACTTCCACGATTAAAGTTGCTAACTTTCTTTTTGTGATGCGATTTCCTTTACTATAAACCCAGACGGCTCCCGGTTGATTAGGCCGGGACACACTCATTAACTTTAACAGAGATTGCACTGGTCACAATTGGTGGTATGAGGCTCCCCGTTTGAGCGCTAGCACCGTGAACGCCGTCAAAACATGCTCACTGTGATCATTTTTTGCTAGGAACGTAGGAGACGGCGCAATTTGAACCTCCATATTGCATCGCCCAAACCTTAGACAATTAGGTTCATTGCTCATCGCCGCCAGCTCAGATACCCAGTTTCCTGTAAGCCATAAGGAACACAGCCTTCTTTAAGATTAAATAAAAAGTTGGATTTTGATTATATTTCCGAGAATGTAGTAAAGACAATGCTTTGTCAAGTGATCATGAGCTGACGGGGTGGTGGACGAAGCTTGAAACATGCCCTCATGAAACCTTTCTCCTCCGCCTGCGGTACAGAGAGTCCAGTTAAATCCGAAAATGGGACCCTTATTGCTGATAAATGTTTTTTAAGTGTTACTACTGAAAATCGTTTATGTTCAAATAGATAATCTAGATATTTGAAAATTAAAGATAATGATGCTTTAGTTTGAGCAGTTTCCACTATCCAAGTCGTAAGGATTTCCAGTGCGACTGGTATTGCCATCTGGTTGAAAGAGTATACTGATTCATAAATTTATTGGTTATACTTTCACCATATGGAGTCAACCATTTGTCCTTTTGAATGTCCATAATGAAAAAGTCAACGATGTCTTGAGGTTGCCAATTGTTTCGAAGTGGAAGTACGAGATTGGGAGCGACATCGGGTTCTCGCACAACATCTTCAATTGGGAATACCACACTTGAGCCGGCCACAGGTGCACGATCAGCGAGACTATGCCTCGATAATCCCGTAGTTTGTGAACTACTTGACACATGAGTGAAGCGTCTGGTGGCAGAAACAGATAAATGGAATTCCATCTGTTCCAATCCACCAGTAATGCGTCGGGACCCCCCGCCCGGGTGACGTCCCGGCGGGTCAGGTAGAGAGGAAGCTTGTGGCTTACCTCGGACACAAATAAATCCACTTGTGGACGGTACGGCTCTGCAATCATCTTTTGGAAGACGGTTTGCTTGAGAGTCCATTCTACTATTGTGCTCTGTCGCCGTGACAGAGCGTCCGCCCAAACGTTGGCCACGCCTGGCAGATATGATGCGTGAAGATGAATGCTTAGCGTTTCGGCTAACACAAAAATCTTTTCCGACAACTCTAGCAATGTGCGAGACCTCATTGACCCTTGCTTCTGAATGCAGGCTACTGTATTCAGATTGTCCATTCGAAAGACTATTGATTTCCCCTGCAAAGTGTAACTGTGAGCCAGAAGGAAAATTAAGGGAACTATTAACTCTTTCGCATTTATGTGAAATTCCTTGGATTGGGACCAAAGCCCTTGACCCTGATGACCTAAGTTTGACTGATAACCCCAATCTATTGTCTCTGAAGCATCGGTGTCTACCTATACCGTAGGTGGAAGAGAGTCAACGTCATGATTGAGGTACAAACTTTCCGGCCTCGCCCAGACCGCAAGTAAGTTGTGGATTCATTTTGGGATTTGCCATAACTTGTCCGTTGGCAATAGCGGAAAGTATTTGTTTCCCTCCAAGATTAACCTCTTGACTTTCAACCGGCTCAACTTCACAGTAAGTTGAATCCAGTTAAGAGAGCCGACTAGGGAGTCCCACATCTTCCTCGTCATAGTAAGACTGTGGAGAAAACAAAAGAATTTCCTGCGAAATCTGTTTCGATTGTCCACACTCTGACTGAGGTGAGATGGGATGTGTCCCAAACCAGACCTATCCACTGAATTACCCTCGTTGGGACAAGATTCAACTTTGTCAAGTTGATATTGAACCCCCGGGATTTGACATGTCTTATAATGGAATGTACATGGTTGAGGCATTGGATTTCGAACTCTGCCACCTCCAGCCAGTCGTCTAGGTACCACATTACCGTGATCCCTTGATTTAATAATGGTAGCAAAGCTTGTCGGACTAATTTGGTGAATATTCTTGGTGCCAGGTTCAAACCGAATGGCATCCTTTGAAAGACATAAGTCTGATGCTCTATCCTCAGTCCGATTAAGTTTTGGAACCTTTTGTTTACCGGGACATGCCAATAGGCTTCTGTCAGGTCCAAAGAACACATCCAACCTTGCGACGGAAGTGTTAACCTGATCTGATTCACAGTGAGCATCCTGAACGATGCGTTGTGAATGTAGTGATTCAGGCGAGACAGGTCTACGACCGGCCTCATCTGAGCACTGTCCCTCTTTGGCACTAGAAAAAGTCTGGACGTGAAAACTGAGCAAGTTGGATTGACCGGGACAATAATAAGCTTGATCATATCCTGGACTAGTGACTCCACCTCTAAAAAAACATGATTGATTTCTAGGGGTTGACGTAAGCGAGGTCGCCGGAGCCACCGCCTGGTTATGCCCTTGCGTACTACTGTCCGGGGCCAAGCCCTGTGATACCCTATATCCAAGTAATAATGAAATACTATGGATGGTGTAATGGGTGTAGAGTATCTACCGAGCTAAAATTAATGATAATCCAGATTAGAGTGCAAATAATAAAGCGTAAAATAAAATTATCCTTATATAAATATTAGAAACATAAAGGATTAATATTATTGAGTGGTTTAAAGTGTTTATGCGCGCAGTTAGGCTACTAAACTTGCATATTATATGAGTACGTGAATACATAGAATAATTAATAATCATCACAAATAACTAAATAAAATATATATAAGGGACATCAATAATTTGGCCAAGACATACATCATACACAATCATATAGTAATCGTGAGTGATTTCTTAGTTTAGAGCAAAATTAAGGAGTTAGGTGTAAAAGAGGTTTTGAGTTACCTCATTCTTGGACATTAGTGTATCCAATGTGTAATCCACAACAATATTATTTACCTCTCTGGATCTGAGATTATATTGGTGGGTCCGAGTGTCAGCATCTTGCTGGTTAAGTGTTACAGTGTTATCATCGCAGGTAGGATGGGGTGGTGTTTGTACACATTCTTCAATTCTTTCAGGTGTTAGATTTCTTTGAACGAGTTTGAGATGGTTTGTGTGGGATCTAATTTCCTTTATCTTTACTAGGTGTTTTATTCTGGCTGAAGTATTGTGCATACTAGTAATACGATAGGGTCCTTCACAGAGAGAATCTAACTTAGTGACTCTGTCGTGTATCCTAGCAAACACAATATCTCCAGGTTTCAGTTTCTGTGCTTTATTAGGTTTATTTTTATACCTAACCATGTTCTGTTTACTGAGTGTTAGTTTGTTTTTAACCTGCTTGTGTGTTCTCATAAAGATATTGTTGTGATGAGTAACATAGTTATCGTTGTAAACTGGCTTTGTGTTTAGATCAATCATACAAGGGAGAGATGTATCTTCGCCCAAAACAATGAAGTGAGGTGATTCACCCGTAGAGATGTTTGGCATTCCATTCAGTGTACACCCTACATACGGAATGAATTCATCCCATATTTCTTTGTCCTTGTCTAGTAAGATATTCCTCAACTCCTGAATAATCTTTCGGTTGGCTCTTTCTACGAGTCCATTGCTTTGTGGTGAGTACGGGTTAACTGTGGTGTGATTGATTGCATATTCACTACACATCAGTTTGAAGGATTCATATACGAATTCTCTACCATTGTCAGAGATGATAGTGTGAGGTTTTGTGTAAGGACACACGACTTTGCTAATGATTGTTTTAACAATTGTGTTTGCTTCCTTGTCTTCAATGGGTGATAAGATAGCAAACCGAGAGAAATGATCACTAGCTACAAAGAGGTAGCTCATACCGTTATTAGACTTGGGCAATTGTAACAGGTCAATGGAAATTACTTGGAAGGGCTTACTAGGGACTGGGTAATTGTGTAAGTTAGCTTGGGTTGTTAGTTTAGGATTAGTTCTTGCACATGACTCACACACATTTATGTGCTCTGCTATATCCTTCTTCATGGTTTTGCATTAGAATTGTTTTTGAGCCATAAGCATAGTTCTTTCAATCCCAGGGTGACCAACAAAGTCTGAACCATGAATGTAAAGGAGGATTTCTTTTACTTTAGAGTTAGGAATTACCAGTTGAATTACTTGCCTTTCCAATTGATTCTTACCTTTTATCTCGCGTTTGTGATATAGGATGTTTTCAATTATAGTGTATTCTGCAAAGTTTACTTTTACTCGTTTCTTTAGAGATTCGTTATTCTGTTCTAGTGGAAGGATTATCTCAATCAATGACGGATCAGCTCTCTGGGCTACCATCATATCCTGATCAGACAATTTGAGTGTGTTTATGTTCGCCACAATAGTATGATTACGAGAAAGAGCGTCCGCTACCACGTTTAAGTGACCTTTAACATAAGTGATTTTAGGGTTGAAACATTGCAAAATGAACTTCCACCGTGTTCTTCTACCAGATTAGTTGTTATGGTTAAACAAATTTAAGAGGGCCTTATGGTCAGTCCACACTTCAATGTTATAACTAAGTATTTTGTCCTTGAAAGTTTGGAGTGCCCAGATCAAGGCAGCTCCTTCAAGATCGGTTACTGAGTAATTAGATTCTGCAGGTTTTAGAGTTCTGCTAGCATATCCTAGAGGTTGGAATTTATCTGTACAGTCCTTCTGTTACTGACTTTACTTAAAGGATCGCAAAAAGCCTCCCCTCCGGTCTAGCCCCTGCTAACCTGACACAAGAACACACTAGCAAGCATGAAACCACCAAATATGAGACAACAAAAAAGCTTCCTAAGTCTCATTAACAATTACGTCTCTGCATAAGGCCCAAAATCCTATCTAGTTATCTGAGAGCTCGTCGTTAATAAAATAATAGATATAAGGTCTATCAAGGGGATGGGATAATTAAATAGATTGGTGAAGTAGTGAAAGGAAGGTATACAAAGTAAGAGAGAAAGTTTCTAAGTGGGGTTGAGAGGGATAGATATCAAGGGGGTCCGAAGGGTACGACAGTGAGGTGAGCTCTGAGTCTTGAATCTGTCTGGACCCCACCCTAGGTATACAAAATACATCCCATGCTTGGCAACACTCAACACAGTTGCCGGGTAACGTTGCAATCAGATGCACGTGGCAACATCAGGCTCGTCCCAAGCTGGAATCTCCGCGCGAAGCAACGTCCCCCAGCCGGTCTCTCTCTCCCGCTCGTCTCCTCCCACTCTCACTAGACTTACATCTTATATATTATAATGAAACAATCAACTATCGAGAATAAAATATACTAAGATGCGTTGGTTAAGAATAAGGGCAGCTACAAGCTGTGAAACAACATAAGAATATCCCAGACATTAGTTACGTTGTCGTAGGATATATACTAAGGAAAAGCCTGCCGGTCGGCTGCCACCAGCCGGTTTCTAAACGGCTGGGCAGCCGACGCGCGTGCATGCCCGCACGTGGCTACTATGCAGAAGCGTCACACCACCCATTCCTCAGTGTGTTGAAAGAAACTTCCCGCCACGACTCTGCCCAATTGTAGATGCAATCTTTCAGGGTATACTGCTTCAGGTTTTATAGAGATTTCTTCCCGCGAGTATCCACATAACCCTCTTTGTCCATCCCATCTTCTATGATGACAAGGCACTGCTCCAGGAACTTCCTCTTGTAACGCCTTTTACAGGCTTCAATTATTCCTTGGTCCATGGGCTGAATAACACTTGTGGTACAAATGTATGAGTTCCATCTATCTATCTATCTATCTATTGCCTGACGCTGTGATCCCCGAAGGGGTGGCCTCGAATGAACCGCCCCATGCACCTCTGTCCCAAGGACAGTGAGGTGGAGAAGAACAGTGAGGTGGAGAAAAACAGTGAGATGGAGGACAGTGAGGTGGAGAAGGACAGTGAGGTGGAAAAGGACAGTGGGGTGGAGAAGGACAGTGAGGTGGAGAAGGACAGTGAGATGGAGGTGGGGGGTGAAAAGGGGATGCTGCAGTAATTAATGTAGTGTTGGGAAAGGGGGAGGGGGGACATCAAGACTACAGTGGTACATCAAGACTACAGTATAGTGGGACATCAAGACTAGAGACAAGAGCAATGAAGGGGTAAGTGTAATATAGCCTACTGTACAATACATATTGTAAAACTAAAATATACTGTACTGTGTTATCTATTACAGATTATAGGGTTCGAATGGGGTTGTCTTCGTTTTCTAGGTTGATGCGGACTTCTCTCTTGAGGTCGGATTTTTTCCGTAGTCTCCGGGTTCATTGTTGCCTCGGACGTACATTGGTTAGGTCAGATTTGTATTCTCTGTTAGGTCGGACACAAGCCGAACTCCAGACAGCTCGGATTTTCGGTCATCTCGGACTGGGTCTCCCCCCAAGTAGTCCGAGATAGCGAGGGTCTACTTATATATATACAGTATATATATATATATATATATATATATATATATATATATATATATATATATATATATATATATATATATATATATATATATATATATTAAATCAAAAGCGTACACACTGTATTAATAAACAGTACCATGGCGTAACTTTTAAGTACAGTATGTTGTTAATAATATTATATAATCACCTACACGGATATTCACCTTGGACATGCATACATATCATTACCTATTATGCAGTATAAACGTGATTTATATTTGTTTATACAATATAATATTCAACCAACGTGTTATGCCGGGTTGTAATCCAACTGGCTTCAGTATTATCTAATGGCAATCCAGGTATTGGATATCTAGACTTGGAATATTGCTCGACAGGAACACATCGAGCGTAGTGGATAGGACAATTATATACTCAATCAGGCAACCAGAACACAATAAATACACAGGGTAAATAATTACACTCTTCTTTATTCAAATGCATAAGAGTTAAACATGGGACCTATACTCCACTATTACATGGAATAGCTAGTATGGAATGGCATTAGATAAGAGAGGTTATCCAAATGGCTCTCAAATAGAATAATATTCACTTGGTTATATTTATGCAGAACTGGGAAATACACAAAAGTGCACAGACAGATATACACATAGACATAAGTTCATTGATAATAATATATATGAGAGTCGAGTGTCTAGCGTGAAGTAATATGACACGTACACGAACAACTGAGGGAAATATCGTTCAGCCGCGCGGGTAAGGTTGGGGGGGAGGGGGGTGAGACAAAAACAAATCTTAAGCCGCACGCAGGTAAATGTCACAAGGTAGCCCTAGCCTGTAGATCAGGTCAACTACTCGGGTGGAAAATAATTATTTATCTAAGTCCAATCTTAACTTGGCGATTAATGTGAGGCGGTTGACTTTAAGATGGGAGGAAAGATAAGTTAAATTGAAATTCAACGATATAAGGGTTATTGCGAATAATCTTTCACACGAGATACAAAAAAAAACTTCGTCTGTATGAAATCAATTCACACGATTAGGAATTCAGATTCTCAATGGATATACGTATAGTATCAAGGTATATCAATTACTCAGATAATTATAATTGAGTAAATAGAATCAATGAGAAAGAACGCAAATAAAATTACGTGGACAGATAGCGTAAAATAAATTAATATCTAGAGTGGTTGTACACAACGAAGTTGCACTAATGAAATACCAACAATGGTATGCAAGGAGTTCTGCATAGATTAACAGGTTCCTAAAATAACGCAGAACGGGTAGCGTTGTATTATTACCTATATTCAGGTATAATGAATATATTACTAAAGGTGTATATAGATCTTGACTTGAAGGTCAAATGCTAGGTAAACTTGATGACTAAATCAATCGGAATTCCTAGAGAGGTGTGGAAAGAATTATATAATCCGACTAGCGTGTATTATTAGAATATTCACTGTAGCTGATATACACGATGATTAGTTTAAGGAATAATTCGTAACTCAACGGTCAGGGGATCGTTACTTTCAAAATTATGGAAAGAGATACTTAATTTATCACAAGCAATAATAATATAATAAGAATACTAAAATCGGGCGTAGGTTCTAGGTATATAGAAGATGTATAGGTATAATCACTTCACGGTATACACTTAGACTTATAGGTATAATCACTTCACGGTATACACTTAGACTTATAGGTATAATCACTTCACGGTATACACTTAGACTTATAGGTATAATCACTTCACGGTATACACTTAGATTTATAGGTATAATCACTTCACGGTATACACTTAGATTTATAGGTATAATCACTTCACGGTATACACTTAGATTTATAGGTATAATCACTTCACGGTATACACTTAGATTTATAGGTATAATCACTTCACGGTATACACTTAGACTTATAGGTATAATCACTTCACGGTATACACTTAGATTTATAGGTATAATCACTTCACGGTATACACTTAGATTTATAGGTATAATCACTTCACGGTATACACTTAGATTTATAGGTATAATCACTTCACGGTATACACTTAGATTTATAGTTATAATCACTTCACGGTATACACTTAGATTTATAGTTATAATCACTTCACGGTATACACTTAGATTTATAGGTATAATCACTTCACGGTATACACTTAGACTTATAGGTATAATCACTTCACGGTATACACTTAGATTTATAGGTATAATCACTTCACGGTATACACTTAGATTTATAGGTATAATCACTTCACGGTATACACTTAGACTTATAGGTATAATCACTTCACGGTATACACTTAGATTTATAGGTATAATCACTTCACGGTATATACTTAGACTTCGACTTGGTTTATACACAGAATAATGGACACATGGGAGGAAAATCTGAGAGTATTCAATCTAATTAACCCCTAACTGTCGGCGCGCAACATAAGTCGAGTATAATAAATCTGGACTATCTGGCGGCGCGCGACATAGGTCGTGTGGCAATTTCAGCACGTAATGTTGCTGAGAGAGAGAGACAAGTGGTGGCAGGAGAGTAGCGAGCGTATGACTACTCCAGACCACCGCGGCTAACCTACTGACACGAATCCCACCTCCTCCCTCCCTCTCTCACTCGCTACATACTGAATTGTATGGGGAAAGTACCGAATTACATGCTTTTTGCACTCGTGTTGCGCGGTTGTTGCAAGAAAACTAGCGGTCATAAAAGGATCGTTGTGGTGTCATTGGAAAGCTCTGTTTATGCCCTTTCAGGGATAGATACTTGTTTTACGTTCTGGGTCTTATTTAGGCATGAAAATGATCACGTAAACAGCCCTATTTTGGGTAAAAACACCCCGCTGGTGGCTACATATTTTATACCGCCAAGGCCGCTCTTTAGGTGTTAATACGTATAACAATGAGTATGTAACGTACGGGAATGTTAAGTTTCTGAAGGATGAACACGAGTTATAACAATTATCTCATACTCAAAGAATCACTGTACGAGTCACACTGGAGGCGTTAATTCAATAATATCTTGTACTTAATTAATCACTTGTACGGATCAGCATTAATTAATTACACGATTAACAAAAATTCACTATAGATCTTGGGCACAGATCTAGACGTAATTAAACAAGGAAAACTCGCATATTTTACCTTACCTTACAATTCGTAACCAACAACGTAACACACTCAGGGACACTTAGGGTAAAAGATGAAAGTAGCCTAAAGTCAGAGTCTGGTCGACGTGGACTCGGAGTCTGCAGGGTTGGACGTCAGGGGCACAGCCTCTCTCGCAGGTACAGGTGAAGGTGGGTCCGGGATGGATGTCAGGGGCACTGCCTTTCTCCCAGGGGCAGGGGAAGGTGAGTCCCGGCTGGACGTCTGGGAAGTTTTAATAGTATTGCGTAAACCCGCTTCTGGTGGTGTTCCAGGAGAAGGTGGCAGTCGTATTTTGCTTACTTTCCTTCAGGAAAAGTAAGACTATGTTCAACTTATTTTTAATGTTCAACTTACTGGACTTCAATTTCATAGGGGCATGTGGATATCGTTGAAATGGTTATAGCGAAGGTAATACTTAGTTTAAAAATACAGGTCAGATATTAATGGGTACATAGGGAGATTCTCAATCTCGTGATATAAGTAACTTATTTTTAGAGGGCACAATGGTGACGTAATGGAGGATTTTCTGTTCATACTGAAATCTAGCTTTTCTTCTTGTGCAGGCTATAGTTTTTATACTGATCACTGGACATAACTTATTCCCATTCTTGCGGGGAGGTATTATCGAGAGGTGGCTGAGGTTCCCACTTATCTCGATATTGGTAAGGCTCTTGATGTTTAATTAGCATAAACATAGCCTCACTATAGTTCAAATCCGGCTGGAGCGTTGTGATAGGCCTTGTTGTTTTGTGTCGGCCGCTGTCATTGGAGGAGCTGGGGCTCCCAGGATTGGTCAGGGCTCGAACTCCTTTAAATGGGGTACTCACCCATTCCTCCGGAATTAAAGCATGGGCGGATCCGGAGAAAGGTGTAGTCGTATTTATTTCCGGAATTAAAGCCTGGGAGGCTGGTCGGTTCCTGTGTCCTCTCCTTTGGGGTTTGTGTCCGTCCCTGATCACTGCTATTTTGTTGATCTGAGGGTGGCTGCTCAACCCCGTCATCTCACAACGTTTATCAGCACTACTCACAATACATTAATTGTAAGATTGCCCTATTTCTCCATAAACCATACATAGGCCTACAGCTAGGTGTCATAGACAGATTGAAATTGTGTTAGTGAAAGTCTATGACAGATGGTGAGATTGTGATAATTTGTAAAAGAAGTGAGTTAACCTGCGTGATTCACAGTGCTAGTATGATAGTGACTGGGTGTGATAGTCAGTGGCTGTGAGAATTAGAAAATGTAATGATGTATGTATGTATATACTCAGGCACATATCTCATAGCTGGAGGCGGCTGACTCGATGCAGAGCCCGAACAGCAACAACATTTAAAGCTCCAATTCTTAGGATCCGCGACCAGTTTTGCGTTTCGTCGCCCTTTTTCCTGTCTTGTGTAGTAGATGAATGTTACAAGGGGAGTACAATTCTTAGCCTCCCGCCCTCGAAGTAGGAAAGCAGTACAGGAAAAGAGATAGACAGATACAGCTAAGGTTGGGTTGAGGATACCAAACCTCACTCTGGACAGGACCAGCCATCACCTGATGTAAAGATGGCATGATGAAAATATAGTATGGTAAGTGAACATTAGAAAGAGCAAAGTTACAAGAGTAAGAATATGAGAACTTTTATTGAAATAGTGAGAGGAAAGTGTGAGAATATGGGGAACCTCTCAGTAATATTAAAGTTTTGCTTCATTTTCACCCACTAGACGATTTTGTGTAGCTTCTGGAAGGGTCTCTAACAAGCAAAGGGGTAAATTTATTTGGATTGTGCATTATTCTTCGATTACTAGTCAGAATGTATACAGTATATGTATGTTGTACTGTATATTATACTCAGGCACATACCCCATGGCTGGGGGTGGCCGACCCGAAACAGAGATTGAACAATAACAGTTCTTAGGGTCTGGGACCACGTTCGTATTCCCTCGTTCCCTCGTTCCTTACTTTGCCTCCTCTAAAAGGTGTATTTTACAAGATTGGGGGGGAGGGGGGGGGGATTATATCTCCCTGCTCACGAAAGGAAAACTGGGACGGTAAACGAAACTGACAGAATAGGCTAAGGTTGAGTAGAGGATGCCGAACCTCACTCTGGATAGAACCAGCCTTCACTCAGAATACCATACAACAAATGAGACACGGTGTTCTGAAAGGGTTAATAGTAATAGTGTGATGGACAGTGGTTGGATTTGAAGGTATTTGTTATGATTTTCAATATATGATGACGCCAAAACCAGTGTTATCTTTTATCATTAATGGATTAAATTCAGCTTAGAAATAATGTGTGTGACTTAGAGGAATAACTATTGTAATAGCTTATTTGTTATTGTTATCCCATTAATTAATTATTAAAATCCACCTTTAGCTATACAAAAGTACCCAATGATAACCAGAACACAGTGTGAAATATTGTGAACATTAATGAAGGGGTTAATGTTAGTATATGGAGAGTGTGATGTGACTTATGTAGAGTGTGTGAGACTGTCGTATGCATAGTGTGTGAGACAGTGTGATGTATAGTGTATGAGACAGTGTGATGTATAGTGTGAGAGACTTATGTAGAGAGGAAGAGACAGTGTGATACATAGTGTGATAGACTGTGGTGTAGAGTGAGAAAGACAGTGTGATGTATAGCGTGAGAGACTGTGGTGTAGAGTGAGAGAGACAGTGTGATGTATAGTGTGAGAGACAGTGTGATGTATAGTGTGAGAGACATTGTGATGTATAGTGTGAGAAACAGTGTGATGAATAGTGTGAGAGACTGTGGTGTAGTGAGAGAGACAGTGTGATGTATAGTGTGAGATACAGTGTGATGTATAGTGTGAGAGACATTGTGATGTATAGTGTGAGAAACAGTGTGATGAATAGTGTGAGAGACAGTGTGATGTATAGTGTGAGATACAGTTTGATGTATAGTGTGAGATACAGGTTGATGTATAGTGTGAGAGCCAGTGTGGTGTATAGTGTTAGAGACAGTGTGATGTATAGTGTGAGATACAGTGTGATGCATAGTGTGAGAGACAGTATGATGTATAGCGTGAGAGACAGTGTGATGTATAGTGTGAGATACAGTTTAATGTATAGTGTTACAGACAGTGTGATGTATAGTGTGAGAGCCAGTGTGATGTATAGTGTTACAGACAGTGTGATGAATAGTGTGAGAGACAGTGTGATGCATAGTGTGAGAGACACTGGTGGACCTATCATCATTATCCTTGGTGTTGGGGTCAGCAACAGCAGCCAGCAGTACCTTCACCACCTCGTTGTGACCATTCCTGGCAGCATGGTGAAGTGCATCCATCCCTGCAACACAACAACTGTATTGTACCATCACCACTACATTATTACTACCAATACCTTAACATGCATTATAATATCAATTATGATTAATTTAAAATCTTAAAATAAAATACACTGTAAAATAATAGGCTATCACTAGCCCATCCAACGTTTGTGTAGTTATTGTGATTTATTTTGTAGTTATTATTATTAAAGGCTTTGAGTGCTTTGGCCATTTACGAGCATTTTTTGTTTTCTTCCTAACCTAAACACCACCTTCCTAGACCCACTTCAAGCCTAATAACAAGATAAACAAACATATATTTCCATATATGTTCCTCGTCTTTCCCTCCCCTTTCCCACTCTGATGGCACAACCATCACTTCTTCCTCTGACAAAGCTAAACACTTCGCTCAAACTTTTGCTAGAAACTCCACCTTGGATGATTCCGGTGCTATCCCTCCCTCTCCACCCTCCTCTCTCTTACTTATGCCTAATATCCTAATCTCTTCTAAAGATGTACTTTCTACCATCTCTGGGCTTAACACTAATAAGGCTTACGGTCGGGACGGTGTTCCTCCTGTTGTTCTCAAAAACTGTGCTTCCGTGCTGACTCCCTGCCTAGGCAAACTCTTTCGTCTCTGTCTATCCTCTAACGTCTTCCCTTCATGCTGGAAGTTTGCTCACATTCAACCTGTCCCAAAGAAGGGTGACCGTTCTCAACCCTCTAACTATAGTCCAATTGCTCTCATCTCTTGTCTTTCTAAAGTTTTTGAAACTATTCTTGCTTCCAAATTTCTTAAGCATTTCTCTTCTCATAATCTGCTCTCAGATCGCCAATGTGGCTTCCTTAAGGGTCGCTCTACTGGTGATCTTCTTTCATATCTTACTAACTCTTGGTCATCCTCCTTTCGGGAACTTCGGTGAGACTTTTTCTATTGCACTAGACATATCGAAAGCCTTCGATAGAGTCTGGCACAAATCTGTAATTTCTAAACTACCCTCCTTCGGTTTCTATCCCTCCATCTGTGCCTTTGTCTCTAATTTCCTTTCCGGCCGTTCCATAGCTGCGGTTGTGGACGGCCATTGTTCACTTCCTCACCCTATAAACTCTGGTGTTCCTCAGGGCTCTGTCCTATCTTCTATTCTCTTTCTAATTTTTATAAATGATCTCCTTAACTGTACCTTAATTCCAATCCATTCATACGCAGACGACTCAACTTTACGCTACTCCATTAGTTTTTCAGAACGCCCCAGCCAGCATTCCCTTAATGACAAACGTAATGAAGCCATAGAACTCTTAAGTTCTGATCTTAATACTATCTCCAATTGGGGCAGAGAAAAACCTTGTTACCTTTAACGCTTCCAAAACCCAATTTCTCCATCTATCTACCCGTCAGGATCTCCCAGCGGACTATCCCTTATTCTTCAACAATACAAAAATCAACCCTTCATCTTCTCTCAATATTCTTGGTGTCTCTTTTTCTTCTGCTTTCATTTGGAAGGAGCATATTACCAGTCTTGCTAAGGCAGCCTCCCAGAAGCTGGGTGTGCTCAACCGCCTTAGGGGGTTCTTTTCCCCTGCACAGCTTCTTGCTCTGTACAGGGGCATAGTGCGTCCTTGTATTGAGTATTGTTCACATGTTTGGGGAGGTTCCTCTCACACCGCTCTCCTAGACAAAGTTGAAAGGAAGGCCTTTCGTATCATTAACTCCCGTCCACTCACCAACTCTCTGCAATCTCTCTCTCTCCGCTGCAATGTTGCATCTCTCTCGCTATTCTATCGCTACTATAATAATCAGTGTTCCTCAGAGCTTTCCCATTGCATACTACCTCCTTTACGTAGGGCACGTGGTACCCGTCTTGCAACTCAATCCCACCCCTACTCTGTGCAACTCTCCAACCCAAGAGTGAAATGTTACTCTCAAACTTTCTTCTACTCAACAGCTGAGCTCTGGAACTCTCTCCCAGAATCAGTTTTTCCCTCTTCAAATGACTTAAATTGCTTCAAACTCTGTGCGTCCAGGCATTTTGGCTCGATCGTCCCTTGATTTTGGCCCTGTCACTCTTTCAACCATGGGGGAGGCACTCGCTATAGGCAGTTCTGCCTTTTGCCTCCCTCAGTCACATAGAAGAAAAAAAACATAGAAAAATTTCCCGCCTAAAGGCCGGTTATCCCAGTAATACAACCTCGCATATTCTTCACCCATAAAGACCGGTTATCCCAGTAATACAACCTCGCATATTCTTCACCCATAAAGACCGGTTATCCCAGTAATACAACCTCGCATATTCTTCACCCATAAAGACCGGTTATCCCAGTAATACAACCTCGCATATTCTTCACCCATAAAGACCGGTTATCCCAGTAATACAACCTCGCATATTCTTCACCCATAAAGACCGGTTATCCCAGTAATACAACCTCGCATATTCTTCACCCATAAAGACCGGTTATCCCAGTAATACAACCTCGCATATTCTTCACCCATAAAGACCGGTTATCCCAGTAATACAACCTCGCATATTCTTCACCCATAAAGACCGGTTATCCCAGTAATACAACCTCGCATATTCTTCACCCATAAAGACCGGTTATCCCAGTAATACAACCTCGCATATTCTTCACCCATAAAGACCGGTTATCCCAGTAATACAACCTCGCATATTCTTCACCCATAAAGACCGGTTATCCCAGTAATACAACCTCGCATATTCTTCACCCATAAAGACCGGTTATCCCAGTAATACAACCTCGCATATTCTTCACCCATAAAGACCGGTTATCCCAGTAATACAACCTCGCATATTCTTCACCCATAAAGACCGGTTATCCCAGTAATACAACCTCGCATATTCTTCACCCATAAAGACCGGTTATCCCAGTAATACAACCTCGCATATTCTTCACCCATAAAGACCGGTTATCCCAGTAATACAACCTCGCATATTCTTCACCCATAAAGACCGGTTATCCCAGTAATACAACCTCGCATATTCTTCACCCATAAAGACCGGTTATCCCAGTAATACAACCTCGCATATTCTTCACCCATAAAGACCGGTTATCCCAGTAATACAACCTCGCATATTCTTCACCCATAAAGACCGGTTATCCCAGTAATACAACCTCGCATATTCTTCACCCATAAAACATCGACACCTCATTGGGGTGAAGTGTCTTACAATCTCCTAACTAATGAGGGTAAACATCTTATTTTCGTCAAAGTAATGGGGGTGAGATATGGGTGATTTGAATAGACCACAAATGGGTTAGATACGGTTAACCGTATTTAGAGTGTCTTTTTGGACCTACCCTGATTCGCTCCATTCGATTGGATATTTTAAGACATTTCACCCCATTAGTTTGACAACAATTAGACGTTTCTTCCAGTTCAGGTGTAGATTCTGGGCGTGTGATAGTATGCTCCTTAACTTTAAAGAGATTGGCCTTTGGCTGGGACATCTTCCTATCGACATATATACACATTTACCTAGAAGGGGTCCAGGTGGGCATTATTTAGTTTGAAGGAAGTCTGGGAAGATGTTTCTGTTAGCCTTGGGGACAAACTATAATACATTGTTCCAAAACAGTAAAAACGACCATAATCCTCAATGTTAATTAAACATAATATTATAGTGGACGTATGTGTGGGGAGGAGGCTGTGGATAGCCAACACTTTCTTCCGACACAGAATGATCCACAGGTACACGTGGAAATGGATGTTGACGATGAAGGATAAGACAGTGGTGGAACGAAGGTCATTGATTGATTATGTATGTGTGGATGAACGAATGAAGAAATCTGTGATGGATGCTAGGGTGTATAGGGGTATTAGAGGGGGTCTGTCTGATCATTATGTAGTGGTGGCTAAGGTTAGGATACAAAAGAAGTGGGTGAGGATAGCTGGAGGGAGGCGAGAGGAGGGTGGAATGGTGAGGAGGGTGGAGAGGTTGCAGGAGGAGGAAGTCAGGGAGGAGTACAGGAGAGCAGTGGAAAGACGACTAGGTGGGTTCGACCTGGAAGTTATGGAGGAAGTGGAGGAGATGAGCAAGGTGTTTAAGGATGAGATCTGTGCAGCATGTGAGGAGGTGTGTGGAGTGAGGAGAAGAGGGAGGGGAGTGAAAGGTACAGCATGGTGGACAGAAGAGGTAAGAATAGCTGTGGAAGAAAAGAAGAAAGCATATAGAGAGTGGTTGGGTAGTAGAGGGAATGAAGATTCCGAGAGACAGAAACGAGCGAGGTACGTGGAGAGTAAGAGGGTGGTGAAGAGAGTAGTGAAGGAAAGTAAGAGAAGAGTATATGAGGAATTTGGAAGGAATCTGAGTGTAAAATGGAGGGAGAGTAAGAAACTGTTCTGGAAAGCAGTCAAGAAAGTTAGGGAAGGTAGCAAGGGAAACAGTAAGGGTGTGAAATATAAGAATGGGAGAATGCTAGCCGAGAAACAAGAGAGAGTCGAAAGATGGAGGGAGTACTTCAGTGAGTTGCTAAATGTAAGGAATGAAGAGCCAGCAAACATAGCTGGATATGGTATGGGAGGGAGAAGAAGAGAAGTAGTGGAGGAGGAGGTGGGGATCAGGAGGTCAGAAGTGTGGGAAGCCATGAAAAGAGTGAAGTTGGGGAAAGAACCCGGAACAGATGGAGTGTGTGGGGAAATGTTGAGGTATGGTGATGAGATAGTGATAGAATGCGTATGGAAAATGTGCAAACTAGCATGGGAGAAGGGGAGTGCACCCGATGACTGGAAGACTGGCATAATAGTCTCCCTATATAAGGGCAAAGGGGAAAGAGGAGTGTGTGGTAACCACCGAGGAATATGTCTTCTAAGCGTAGTAGGGAAGGTATACAGTAGGGTAGTGATTGAGAGAGTGAGAGTGAGAACGGAGACATGGATAGGCGACGAGCAGGGAGGTTTTAGGAAGGGAAGAGGATGTGTAGATCAGATATTTACCTTGAATTGTGTTGTGGAGAAGAAACAAAAGGTGTATGTTGCCTTTATGGACTTGGAGAAGGCCTATGACAGAGTGGATAGAGAAGGTTTGTGGAAAGTACTTAGAATATACGGAGTAGAGGGCAAGTTGCTGAAAGCAGTGAAGAGCATGTATGAGGGTGCAATGGAGAGTGAGCAGAGCGAGTTCTTTGACCTGAATGTTTGTTTGAAACAGGGGTGTGTGATGTCCCCATGGTTGTTTACTGTATATATGGATGAAGTCATGAAAGAAATACTATCAAGAGCAGTGGATGTTGGTGTATCGCTGAAAAGGGAGGGAATTGAGTGGAAGCTACCTATACTGCTGTTTGCGGATAATACAGTTCTGATGAGTGATAATGAATGGGAGTTGCAGGGTCTGGTAAATGAGTTTGGAACAGTGTGCGAAAAACGGAATTTGAAGGTAAATGCGGGGAAGAGCAAGGTTATGGTCTTCGAAAGGGGTGAAGTCACAGAGTGTGAGGTGAAGCTGAACGGTCAGGCTATGGAGATCGTCAACTCTTTTAAGTATCTGGGCAGTGTGTTGATTAAAGATGGGACTATGGATGAAGAAGTGCGGGAGAGGGTACAACAGGGGAAGAGGGTTGTAGGAACGGTAAAAGCAGTAACAAGAAATAGGGTGGTCAGTATGGAAGTGAAGAAGTCCTTGCATGACAGTGTGGTAATCCCGACACTGACTTACGGAAGTGAAGCATGGACGTTGGTTGAGAGACTCAGACCAAGAGTGAGAGCAGTGGAAATGACTTACTTAAGGAGTGCGTGCGGAGTTACATGGAGGGATAGACAGACTAATGAGGAAGTAAGAAGGAGGTGTGGTGTGGAGGTAGATGTGCTGGAAAGTGTGAAAAGGAACAACTTGAAATGGTTCGGCCATATGGAACGTATGGAAAGTGAGAGAATGACTAAGAGGGTGTACGAGAGCGAGGTGGAGGGACAGAGAGGGAGAGGTAGACCGAATGAGAGGTGGAAGGATGGAGTGAGGAAGTACATGAACGAAGGCGGTGCTGGTTGGGGGGAGGGGCGTCGACTGACTGGGGACAGAGGTGCATGGGGGCGGTTCGTTCGTGGCCACCCCTTCAGGGATCATGGCGTCAGGCAATAGATAGATAGATAGATTATAGTAACCTACAAGACGTTGGACGGGATAGTGTTAAGATACAAATATTACTTAGTATTATGCAATTTCAATACCTAATACAAGTCATATATATTTAATCATAAATAACCATCTAGAATATACACAAATTGAGATGCCACCGGAGAAAAATATTCCATCCATTCCCCCCAACCAACTACCAACCACAACCACCACCTCAGAAGCACAGGTACGCATTGCTTCCATAAAATCTTGCAACACTAACCAGCGACCCCGACCCCCAAGAGCCAAGAACCACAACAGCAGGAGACGGAAAATCAAGGAAAACGGAGTTAGCAAGGCTAACTATAATAACTAACCAGGACCGAAGAAGGAAAACGCAAGTCAGAGGGGACACTACCCTAGCCGCCCAGACACACACGTGGATAACAGCAACTCTATGGAAATAAGACATCAACCGCTTCAGTGTGCCCCTGTGTTGTATAATAATCCAAGAAAAGAAAATGTGAAGAGGCAAGTTAATTATTCCCCATCAATAATAAACCCCAGTAACCATGTCAATAATGAGGAAAGGAACAACCAAGTAACAATAGAATCACCCCACCCATCAGGTCTAAATCTCCCTCAGAGCGAATACCATCCAAATCTTCAAATGCAAATAGTACCTACATCCTCCTTATGTAATCCCAAAGTCAAATCCAATCTTAACCCTTCCAGCCTGGGCAGCATTTTAAAATGACACCGCGGCAGATGGCCAGGAGCCCGGGTGTCATTTTAAAATACGTAAGCTTGAATGCATATTAACCCACTGAGCCCCAGCTAGTTATTAATAAATGTACCACCAGGGACCAGCCAGTTTTGAAAAAAAAAAAATCCAGAAACAATAGCGAATGGGTTAAGAATGAAGGAAAAACCACAAAAAAACAATAAAAAAGGTCAAAAATTGGTCCTACGGAGCCCCGAAAACGGATTTTACACGAGTAAATAATTGAAGGCAATAACACCCAAAATTCCGGTTTTTGCACGCTCACACGCACGCAGTTGGACTTTGAGAGTTTTCAACCATCGGCATGGTTGCGTGGGATACTTACACAGTTCCCATACAAATCTGACCATAGGACCGAAGTAATTGGGACCGGAGTAACACTGACGCAACTGTTGCGTCGCTGGGGTTTAGCGTTACATACATTGCTGACGCAAACGCTGCGTCGCTGGGGCTCAGTGGGTTAAGCTTGGTTTGAAAGCTGTGCCCCGAAACTGGGAACCCAAAGTACCGATAAAATCAGAGTCACTATGCGCGTTGAGCCTAAGCAAAGTAAGCCTTCAGCCCTCAGATTTCACTACCATTTTGGGTTCGGAACTTTGAATAAAAGGTAAAGATCTTGGTGAGGAACTTCATTCCTTTTCTACTGGTGTCCATCCATCCATAAGGAGCTCAGTAGATAATTCAATTGTAAACGTCACTTTATGTGCGTCTTCAATCGAAACCCCAGATTTTGTACAGAGCAGCCTCTCAAGTCTTTCTTGTGACTTAGTATCCTACGACGGGGACGAGATATATATATATATTGGCTGTGACCCCTTTTGATTCGAGCAAATTAGGTGACTCCAGTACCTTCAATGCTAATCTAGTTAACCTTGTCCAGCCTAAGTTTGCATCACTGTACCCCTTCAAGGTTCAGGATAGTTTGTTTTCATCTTGTCCACCTACACCTGGTAATACCTCAAGTATACCCAGTGTAGGGATCCTTTATTGTCATCCTCCAGACTCAGCGTGAATCGTGACCAACTGTGTTGTGCCGAGTCAAGGGAAGAGAGAGAGAGAGAGAGAGAGAGAGACGACTGTGCCCTACAGTTATTTGTTCCCGAGCCTACCTGGGAGGTGTGAATTTCCAGGCCCTGTAGTCAAGAACCAGGACAACTAAAACTACACCAGAGTGCTCCAACGTTGCTCTACCAGTGCCTATTCTCTCTACTAAATCATATAAGTGTTTCTTATGTTTGCAATGGTAACAATGATTGTTGTGAAGGTCTAGACTGAGGTATGATAAGTTTCACTAAGTGTTAACGTAATTAAAGAAGATTTTCCATTCTTCCCTTCCTTGTTTATTATTTGTTGCTCTGCTTCGGGAGAACAATACACATATCTATCAGGCGGAAAACCTTTATATACTATTTCGGCTCCTATATTCATTAATGTGGAAACATACAAAGGTTTACCCGGTTATAAATACCTACACTTACACGTCAACTTGAATGATTACTCAGACCTAAGTTTATACGCTACGTGTCATCAGGGTACAAGTCCAATAGTGATAGTTCAAGTCGCGAGTAATTGCTCCTCCGTCACGTATTTCTGACTATTATATTTAATACAAGTTTATGAATCAATAATTCATAATATTTATGACTCTTTGAGTTATTTCAGTTTAACCTTCAAACCGTGGTGCCCGTCATATGATGGGCAAGAGAATAGTGGCCACCCCTATGGTGCCCATCATATGACGGGTTCCATTTTGAGGACGTTATGAGCTCTGAGAGAGAGTCCGCGCGTTGGGAGGACGACAGCTGGCCTTCGATCGGTCGGCACCTAAGTTGGGCTGTCACTGGCACGTATTATGTCTCCCCACTCCCGCCCGTCCTCGCGAGACAAGGAAAAAACTACGGAAATTACCATATTTTAGGGTATTTTCACCTCCGGTTACGCGATCGCTACAAGATAACCTGTGGTCGTACAAGGATGATTCAGGTGTCATTGGAAAACTCTTTTATCGCCCTTTCCCGGATATATAATTGTATTACGCTCTGGATCTTGTTTATGCATGAAAAAGAGCATGGAATGAAGCTCGTTTTTGGTAAATATACCCGCCCAGCAGCTAGGTCAAGTCAACAAACATGCCCGCTCTTCAGGAGTTAAATAATTATTCAAGTCACTTTGACTTATTGTTCGTTTAAAAATCAAATACTGTCCCATTGCCCATACTTATCAGTGCTACGCTTATAACATCGCAGTAACTATTATTTACACTTTTCCAAACCATATTTGAGAGCTTGTACCTTTTCTCAGGACTTTATTTATTGTGATTTGAGACTTATCCTACCTATGTGTTATTATTCATATGTTCAGTTGTAACAGTATTATTATTCTCTATACATGAATGTTATGTTTACTTTTCCAGAGACATATTGAGATTGTACCCTAGCTATTAAGTAATAAAAACTGTTAAAACCTTTCATGTGTATTTTGTGTCCATTGTTTGTTACTAGAGTGTTGCTTTATAGAGTTAAGGTTAGTCTTGACCTGGCGGAGAGGTATCTTAGTTGATGATTAGCGCTGATTCCTAAAGTGGAAATCGCAATCAGATTGTCTCACGTTTAGTTGAAAATGTGGCATTACACTGGTAGCAGCGGTGTCTCAACTCGGAATGACAACATTCGTTTCTATATCTCACTCAGTATAATCAAGACACAAACATCATGGCAAGGAAATCACTTGAAATTATTCCTTTCAAGCCAGAGGACCATGATATTAACCAGAGCTGGGCACTTTTGCCAACACTTTCGCAAATAGCCAATTTCGCCATGGCGAAAGTGTCATTTTGATGGCGCATTAGCATTGGCGCCAAAATGGCCACCTATTTGCGGGTTTGTAGCTCTGGAAAGTACCTCCATGTTGCTAACCTTGAGTCCGCAAAACTCCCACCTGTGGTAAACACGGTATCGCTGCCCCCACCACTTCCAGCGGCCCGCCAAAAGCCAAGCCAACTAGCCTACTTTGTGTGCTGGAATCTAGTGAACTCTCTATATTTTGTGATTTTTCGTATGTGATTTGATGTGTGAAAATGCTAAGGAAGACATGATAATAAAGATTACTTAATAAATATTGCTTAAAGGTAAACACAAATATTTGAAGACCTGGAGAGATTCGATCGTAGGCCTATTAATTGCGCAGCAACGTATTCTCACAAATCATAATCGAATCCACTCTTGAGCTAAATTATATTTAAATTATCAATGGTCTAAATTATTTATTTTTGGATATGGATATTGTCAAAATATCATGAATACTGAGATGTAGAGCGCTGAGTTACGATAAAGACGAATATTAGGTGTAATATGCGATAAACCTGGAGTTAGGACAGCCTATAGGCCTATTTTTAAACTGGCGAAAACGAAAGTGATGTATGAACACTTAACACAGGTGTTTTAAGTAGCCTAAGTAACATAATGTGATTTGGAAAAGAAAACCAGATTATAGCCGAATCTTAAAAGTAAACTTGGAAGAATAGTGGGGTCCATGGAGTTTTGTTATGAGCAGATAGAAAAAATGCGTTATATTTTGTCTAGCCTTGAGTAAATGTAATTATATTTATCATAAAAATTAGAATTAGGGTTGGTAAAGTGAGAGGGAAGGAAATTCCAATCATGGTTTTCCATCGTCTCCATAGATGGCGATGGAGTTGCCTATCAGCTGTGTAGCTGGTGTTATGTTTATAACACGCTTTCGTAACCACGTTATAGCCTACGCCCCCGCCTTTATTTATGATTAGATAAGATAGTTGGAAAGTCTCATGTTGTATTTGAAGTGAATAGTACATTAGCCTTACCTTTTATAAACGAATAGGCCTAGGCCTATATGTAAAATGAAGCAGTTATAATAGGCCTAGGCCTATTGTATAGCAGCGCTTCACTTCAGTTAGTAGCCTATCAATTTGTCTTATATTGTTAATGTTTTCTTAACCTAAACTAATTTAATTATGCTAGGCCTACCCTAATCCCATCAAACATGCCTCAAAGCATGTAGGCTAAATATTTAATATACAGTATATAGGCCTAATGACCGACTCATATAATCAGTGTCAAATAGGAAGTGTTAATTTTGAAAGTATTATATAATTTACAATAAGATTTTATTTAATTCTGATCTGAAGCTATATTCTGAGCATCATAATGAATATAGGCCTAGGCTACTTTCTATTAAATTACTTAATCAATCTAAAGTAAATATATCTATATATTGCCATCCCCAAAGGGATAGCCACGAATGAATCGCCTCCTTGCACCTTTGTGATCTGGCGTACCTCCTCCCGAATGGTGCAAAATTGTGAATACTGATTATTACTGAATGATTCTCCCCGATAACAAGTCACCCCAACGTTTTATTGTCCATGTCGGACAAACGGAGTGGCCTATGCTATAGGTCTAGGCTATAATATATTATATATATATTTTTGTTAGCCAAACCTAACCAAAACGGGGCAAGTTCCTTATACAAAATGCGGGATAAGTTTTTGGGGCGACATCTCCAGTAACCTAGGCTAAAATAAACTGTAGGCCTATTAAACTTTAGGTACGGTAAGAGTTGTGTTAGCGGGCGGGTGTACAGTCGGTTGGGCCGCGGCGTACTTGTTATTTGCCCCCCTACTGGCAATATATATGATGATAATAAGTCACGGGGGGGATGAGGGGTGGCAAAGCCCCCCTCTACCCATTACTGTATCACATGGCATTATTAAAATGAATATCCCTGAGGTCACTGGAAGTTGTGCAACACTATAATTTAATAGGGCCCCTCCATCATTGACGACTTCGCCTATTAGTAATAATAGTCTCCATTCAACATCCTGCGCCAGCATTTTGAATAGCCCGCGCGGAAGAATCATGGAGTACTCGTCATAAGTGCACGCATAATTCCCTTATGGGATCGTCATTTTGATCGGGTACCCTACAGAAAAAAAACTCTGTAAATAATAAAAAAGACAAATTAATTTAATATCTGTTAACATATGACTTGCCATATACGTGGATTTCTCATGTTTTGCTTCCCCGATACCAGGCCCTCTAGCGGCCATCTTCGTCCTTCCTTCTTCCGCGTCCCTCCCGACCACAGGGCTCGCACCGTGTCCGCTTCATTCTACGTTCGCAGAGCTTCTAGTGAGTCGTTACTCATTTGTATACATCTGTGTTGAGTAACAGGGTTTAGATTAGCTAGCACGGCTGCCAGATTGGTCGGTCCAAAGGAAGAGTGTGTTAAAATAGGGTACCATTGCCACAGGCGTCTACGAGTCCCGGATGGGTGTACTGCGTGTGTTGTTTTGTGATACGCCTTAGCTGTTGTGTTTACTTAGCTAGTAGGCGACCACGCTACGAGGCATGATACAGACTGTCATTATTGAGGATAGTACATGCCATTATCTACAATTATCAGCAAAAGCTCTTGTTTAAGGGTGTCTGCAAGTGGTGCTCCACTTTCCAGGGTTCGTGTTTTACTTGAGGCCCCTTAAGCCTTGTCTAGCAGGGTGTTTTGGGCTATTTTGGGCATATTCATGCCCTGCTGAATGATCAATCAAGTATCTGCATGAAAATAAATTTATTCAGCAAAAAACTAGACGCTAAAAGCTTCAAAATGAGACCAGAACGAGCTACGTAGCACTCGTGGTTCTCATGCAGTGGTGCCACCAACATGGGAGTTTAGCATATAGCGGTATATTTTACCCAGCTATGCTCACTACTGGCTACACTGCCGGCCTCTCGAGAACACAGGGAGCGTATGTCAGTGGGTGGCGGTAAGCCCTGGGTGTCGGACGTGTGGCCTGCTACGCTCCCGGCCATTTGCATTCGATTTTAACCCTTTAAAAGCCTTAATAATGCTCCTAACTTTCTGCAAATTGGTGCACGACTTAAGTCGAGCACCGCTCTTTAAGGGTTAAGGGGGCCCCCCCTCTGCATAGTGCGGCTGCTGGGTGCCGGTGCGTCATCTGCTGGGATGTTCTTCGGACCACGTGGTCGTCCTAGTTAGGGGTCTCCAACGTAGGCTTCAGGTAATTTAGGTATCTAAATTGTCTGTTGTTATTGATTACCTATGTATACCCCTGTTTTGGTGCATGCATGCGGTCTTGTGCTTTTGGGGGCAGGGGAGACGTCCCTATATGTCATTATGCATTTTATATATATGTGTGGGACTGCAGGAAAAAGGCTGTGCCAACCTTGTTTCCCAGCAGTTTTTGTCTGTTCCGGCGGCCCCGTGCGGTGGGTCCAAGTTATCCGTCTCTGACGGTTAGGAACATTCAGAAGATCCCGGCGTGGTTTGGCTGAACCACACTCTCTCGGCGGAATTGCATTCCTTGCATGGCTACCAACTCAGCTCGCCGAGTTAACTCTCCCTGACTGGCCTAGTGACACGTTAAAGACTTTATCGCCTACGGCGCCACCCGTCAAGTGTACACGAAGTGATAAGCTTAGTTTAGCAAACTTGTTCAGTAAGATCAAAAATTACAAAGGTCATGGGACCTGTGGCGATTGTCACAGGTAAGTTATGAAAGTCAGCCAGACAGATCCGGCGGAAGGTTAGCGTAGTGGTGCACTATAACTAAGTTTCCGGCAGATTTGAAATAGGATGTGTAATACCTCCTTATGAGCATTGATTGCTGGAAATTTTCTTTCCAGGCCCCAGACTACTTCTCCGGCGGAGTTGGTCATCTGATCCCGGCGGAGGGGGGGATCCTCTCATTTTACGGCACAATGCCTAGATTTGAACTTTGCGCTACGCCCACTTGTTCCCTTTTACCCGTTTTTGGTCATACTCTTTGCATTAAATGTGTGAAGTGCTTAGATCGCTCTCGCGGTGTGTGGTTGTCCAAACGGTGCACCATCTGCGCAGAGTTAAAATCCGCCTTGTTGGCTAAGAAGGACCTGTCATGTTTAACAGCCTTGCATGAGGTTAAAGCGGCGTTCAATGCCTATGCGAAGGACATAGCCCATAAGGCCCTCCAATGCGACGACTAAGCCCTGTGGGAAAAGCTAATTACCATTAGTAAAACCAGGATCCTCCAAATCGGTCAGACCCAAGGTCAAAGCTAAAGCCATCAGCAAGGAGTTGATCAGTAGCAGTAGTGAGAGCGACGTAACTGAGGTCCCCTCCTCTGACCGGGCTACGCGGCGGAAGTCGAGGTCCAGGTCTAAAGTCTCCCCGGAAACACTCTCACCACTCCACCTCAGACTCTTCACGGTCTCATAAGCGCCGGAGAGAAGAGTATGACACGTCGAGCAGCCGGTGAGAGACTCCTCAGCCGCCTCCTCCCACACCTCGCTCTGACACCCAGACACGTGATTCAGGGGAGTTAGAAATAGGATCTGCATTATTAGCGTCTACACCTAGTCAGGAACATTCTGTGCATGTGCCTTCTACTGTGACTTTTGCAATACCGAAATTAACTGTGGTTCCCCGGGGGGTGAGGTCGACAGGCCCGAGTAGGGTACTAGCCGACCAATTTAGGGGATATCCGGCATGGGCCCATTTTAGCTCACAGGCGACTCAAGACTCCCAGCCCTTGGCGGCAGGGGGGTACTGGCGCCATTCAGAACCACCTCTCAATGTCATTCAGGAACGGACTGAGGACGGCAACATCAACATGTTGCCGTCATCAGTGCCAGATTTGCCTTGGCCCCCGGCGGATAATGAGATAGACTCACAATTAGAATCTCAAGAGACCGTGGAGCAGAGTGAGGAGCCGGCGGATGGTATGTTTTCCCCAGCTCCTCAGTTTCTCCCTAGTAATTTTTCTGAGGCTAGTTCATCTTTATCCAAAGATCCCTCTAGGAAATGGATGACTTCTGATCAGGTAAATGAGTTATTACATAAAGTGATACAGCATTATCAATTCCCAGCCTCGTCGGAGCCCCCGGTTACTCTCTCAGCGGCGCCCCCTAGCACTTCTGTGATTAGACCCTTAGAACTCCCGACAGTCACTACTTACCCAACCCCGTTGGTGGCAGCTGCCCCAGGCCCTACAGTGCCGGCGGCGCTACCTATGTCCAACATCAGGGTTATTTCTGACGTGCAACCCCCCCCCCCCCCTCCCCCCCCTTAGACAAAGCACCTATGAGGAAGGGGCACATGCCCCTCCTCTATGGTACTGATTGCTCTTGGGTACCTGTGGTACCAGAGAATCCCCTAATTGCTCAACCTTCGGTGTCAGGGGATCCACCAGTTCCCGGCGAGTGGTCCATCGAGATCAATAAGAACCGCAAATTTAGGGCGAAAGACGAGACAGGGCGGGTTTTAGATGTTCTGATTAAAGGTGTCCCTAGTTCACTTAATCCGGCATATTTTGTGTATTCAGCCGCTCCGGCCGTTCCTTCCGCCGCTTCTGCACGACTATTTGCTGACTGGTCAAAGGCTGATGGCATCAATGATGTCAAAGCCTTAAATGCTCTTACGCCGGAGTTGGCTACAACTCCGGCTCTGGACCAAGCTCAGACTCCGGTACTGCAGATGCGGCAGCTGGGAGTAGGCCCTTGGGTAGATGTCAAAGAGTATGGTGTGGTTTGTGGAAGGAGGAAACTGAAGGTGAACGTCAATAAAAGTAAATTAATGGTGTGTAATAGGGGAGAGCATAGGGTGAATCTAGATGTGAGGCTGGATGGGGAAATATTGGAACAAGTAGAGTGTTTTAAATATCTAGGAGGAACGATAAGCAGGAGTGGAGGTATGGAAGTGGAGTTAAAACAGAGAGTGTGTGAAGGAAGGAAGGTTTTCGGAGCAATGGGAAGTATGTGGAAGACGAGAAATCTCGGAGTGAAAGTAAAAAGTGCACTGTATCAAGGAATTTTTGTGCCAACAGTGATGTATGGGGCTTAGACAGGGGCTCTGAAGAAAAAGGAGAAAGAGGGCTGGATGTGATAGAGATGAGCTGCTTGAGGAGTATGTGTGGAGTTACTCGTAGAGACAGATTGAGGAATGAAGAGATACGTAGGAGAGTGGGGCAGCAGGAACATTTGTCAGCCAGGTTGGACAGAAGGGCGCTGAGCTGGTATGGTCATGTTGAACGAATGGGAGATGAAAGGCTTACAAAGAGAATATGTGAGTCAGGTACAAGGGGAGATAGAAGGGCAGGAAGATCCCCATTGAGATGGAGAGATTGTGTAAGAAAGGCTTTGGATGATAGAGGAATGACTATAGATCAGGCAGGGGAAGTGGTGGTGGACAGGAGTGAATGGAGAATGCTTGTGAATAGTTGAGTGAACACGTGGTCATTTGGAGTAAGGGGTCGGGCGCAAGTTGGACTAGATAATAGTCCATCAGGCGCCTGGCCCGGGGAGACGATTAATATGAAGGGTGTGCCTGGAAGTGTGGTGGGAGGGCTTATGGCTTTGGCTCCGCTGCATGTCTGCCTGCCGAGATCGGAACCTCTCCGGGTGGTCGGGGGCCGGGGGAGTGCTGGAGCGACCTTGGTGACCCTGGTCTCTGGGTCTTCTCCTGGGTGACCTGGATGTGTGTGAGTTTGTGCTTTTTATCTGTGTTTATTTGTTGTTTTATATTGTTTTTGTGTTTTCCCTGTTCTTGCTCTGTCTTGAGTCGGCTACCCCCAAAATGGGGATTGGGCCTGAGCATATAGATAGATAGATAGATAGATAGAATTAAATATGAATCTCCATTACTGAAGTAATTAAGTCGCTTGAAGACCGGGGAACCAATTCAAAGAGCGAGATTTAAACTAGGAACTTTAAGCTGACTAACCCCGCTGAAACAGTTACGCGTAGTGGTAGGGCTAGCCATCCACCAATCAGGTATCCGGACTCGGTTATAAATAGAACGTTTGAGGTGTGTCAGAGTCAGTCTAAAGGTTCCATGCCTCTCCCAAGTGACCCCTAGTACAAGCTCCGTCACCTCATAGCAAGAGTAGACGGGGAGTGTCAGAGAGTGCAAACCTTACGAACCCTGAAACAACTTCTCAGTCAGCCGGGTCAAATCATACTTGCCAAGACAGCTGTGGGCAACCAAAACTCAGCAATCCATCTCCACAAGTGTATTGTAGATAGCAGTGGATTGGTAGAATGGTAAACAAATGGGAAAGATATTAAAGGAACAGTATTTAGGCCATCAGGTGCTCGCCTTATTCGAAAAAGAGATGGTGAAGGGATAACCCTGTCTGCCAATCAGGAGACGGGATTATCTCAGGTGTATAAACAAGGTTTACCCTTTAAATCTTGACATGGGGAGCACCCTGTCACTCTCCCGCGCTCGACCAATCACCAGCCTCCTATGACGCAGCACAATGATCATCTCGCTTCCTCCTTTAAAAGCTCATCTCATAACTCGCTTTCAGTTCACACCCGTATATTTTTACCTGGTCGCAAACGTTCTATTACAATGGTGTCACCCTCTTTCTCTCGTGAGCCACTAAAGAACATCTCTAATAAGCTTCCAGGAAAATATTACGAGGATGAAGTAAAGCGGGAGAAAAATAATGAAAGTCAAAGCGAGCGGGCTGGTGAAGCTCCGCTCGAGCGCGCGGCTTGGCCAATCACAGCGCCCCCTTCCGTGAGGGAGGGGTATAAAGGGAGGTGGGCAGGGCCACCACAGTCACTCAGCCGAGGGCACCTACCCGGATAACATTGGCAAGCTCTTAGCAGACACACGCCCCTTGCTCACTTTGGCACCCATGGGGAGAAGAATAAGCCTGTTCCTGTCCTATAGCAACCGAGCTCTACTAAACTCAATACGAGCCGGGATCCAGTACATCGGCCACTCTTGACAAAAATACATCTACAATATCCTGATGCCTGCTGACACATCGCTAGCCTTCACACAATAAGCCAAGCGATTCAAGATGGTCAACTGGTGGTAGATGGGACGGAGAAGATGGACCTGATGTATTGGCCCGCTTTGAAGATGTGAAGTAGAACCAAGAGAGCATCCGGAATATTTGTAAAGGACCCATATGGGCCCGAACAGACTTATAAATATAGTTTAAATGCTAGACTGAGCCAATGTATTCAAACCATAAAATCTATGTGTTCTTATAGAACAGCAAAAGAGAAATTGACTAGAAAACTGATGAAATTAAGAGATGAAGTGTCGAGACATATAGCGTTCACTGTTAGAGAGGCATACAGCCAATTATTTATCAATAGCACAGGATTTAATAGGATATTATGTAAAGATATGCTAAATAATAACTGGGAGTTCTTCGGAATAAAGCTATTAGGGGAATAATATATAAAGGGACATGTAATAGAGATAACTAGGTTGACCTGAGCAGTTTTCCGGGGATTAGTATTTACAACATAGGTTAGACCTAGCTAGAGAAATAGTTAGAGAAGGGCTTCAGCCCAGACCCATAAACTACTCTTTTTGTTATAAGGAAACAACATTTATTAATTAGATATTCACCTCATCGACAGCATGCTTTCGATTGTGCATAATTATATAGCCAACTAGTTTTAAGAATATCACTGATTGAATAATAGTTTGTAACATTGTTAGGTGACCTAAAGGACATCACATTCTGATATTGTAAAGGTGACATAAATACCTGTTGATCTAGTAATTTTGTTAGATATTGTAGAATGGATTTAGGAGCGCGGATTAAATAATTATTTACTAGCATGGTCATGGTGATGTAAATACCAGCGGGTTTATTAATCGTGTCTAATATGATTAAGAAGATGTAAAGGATTAACCCTCCCGCATCCAGCAACTTAATTATCTAACTTACGGTAAGACATTCTCTAATTTGCCATGAAATATCAGGCTGGGCGAGTTTTCGAAGCCTTGTGTTTTTCTGTATTTTCATCCACCAGAATGCTGTTTATTGTGATGTATCATATGTCAATGGAAAGAGGAATATTTATAGTACATGATAAAACAAAACAAAATGTAAATAAATCGAAATATGAAAGTGTAAATGAGTCCGGAATACAATTATTTCCCATGCAATTGTCTTCACACCGTCCTAGCTCTAAATTGTGAGTGATGACTATATATTTGTTTTTGCTCAAATAATAGTATTTTTTCTCCGCTTTCCAAATCTGAAAACAGAAATTGTTTATCTTCAATAGTTCTCAAGCAGTGACCGAAAACAAAAATATATATATTTTGATTGATATGGTTTATAAAATTTTCGATTTATTTCATTGCTACGAAGTCTATGGTTTTAAATGTAGGCTGTATGAATACGGCAAATAATGCTGATGAGTATAAAACAAACTAGAAGTTCCTAGGACAAATACTTTTTGCGCTATGAATATTTGAAATGAAGAGCCAAAATGCGAATATTTATGCTTCACCCATCTCTATTCCGGCGATGTTAGCCGGGTTCCGAGCTGTTCCCCACCTCGTGGTTACGTTATTTGCTCGGATACGTATATAACTGTATATATCACCAGAATCGAAAAATTGTGCTCTTTCCAATGGTGAAAACAAAAATACTATAGTGTAATTGGTTCGCGAGCTATGCGCAATTGTTTCCATGCAGTGACCGAAACAAAAAAAATAGATATGGTTTATAACATTTTCGATTTATTTCGTTGCTACGAAGTGTATGGTTTTAAATTTAAGCTGTATGAATACGGCAAATAATGCTGATGAGTATAAAACAAACTAGAAGTTCCTAGGACAAATACTTTTTGCGCTATGAATATTTGAAATGCAGAGCCAAAATGCGAATATTTACGCTTCACCCGTCTCTTTTACGCCAATGCTAGCCGGGTTCCGAGCTGTTCCCCACCTCGGCATTGGTTTATTTGCTCGGATACGTATATAACTGTTTATATCACCGTCATCGGAAAATTATGCTCTTTCTAGTGGTGAAAACAAAAATAATATAGCGTTATTGGTTCGCGAGCTATGCGCAATTGTTTCCATGCATTGTTATTGTTATGTAAATATATGAGAATGTTTATACAGTTGTATATCTTTGCCACAATGTACAACATTTATATAAATATATAATATA
>JBAKBP010001026.1:55000-236882 GCA_037953745.1 Lithodes maja
TATGACTCGATCGCGTCCTATAGATGCGAGAGGGTTAAGTGTTTCTGATATTGTTAGGGTGATGTGAGAACATATTGATAAAATCCTCGGTCCTACTATTGTAAAGTGATTAACCTAACAAGTGCGCATGGGGGTAATTGAAAACGTCCCCCTGTGCTGACGTATTTGAGGTGTTTCCGTCACTAAAATATTCATTGTACCATTAATAGCATTAATAATTATCCATATGCGCCTATTATGGGTTGATTATAAAGGTATTAACCTGAAACAACAATAAAACGAGTGAAAACAGCGTTTGGATGGTCAAAATCGGAGATATAGCCCGCGAGTTGTATAATGTAAGGGTGAGGCAAGCTACTTTCCCGCCAATTTCCCCCAAGGCCACTGAGACACAGTCGATCGATACTCTCTCTCTCTCTCTTGCACTCGCTTGCCATCAGTGATGACAACACCCTGCTTGCAACTCGCTAATGTTAGCACAAAAATATACCTCAGAATAAGGGAATAATAGGGAAAATAGGTGATAACTGAAGGATAGGAGGAAAGTGGGGAAGGAGGGGAGGTAGAGGACTGAGATTTTGCATGGCCCAGGGGCCAAAAAAAAAAAAATAAATAAAAAAAATAAAATAAAAAAAAAAAATGTTTTCGATGTCAAAAGTTGATTTTGTATTTTACTTACTCACAAGAGTCTTCCCGCAGTCCGCCGGGGGAACTCTTAAGAGTCTCCCCGCAGCTCCCGGGTTAAAGGGCTTATATATAGGGATAGTTATAGTATAGTTTTGTCAGCCATTGTTATTATAGTGATGTGCCTTTAGCTCAAAGTCGAAGTGAGACAAGATTCTGAATAGCGATTGTCCAGATAAGTAGTAATGGGAAGGTAACAATTCCGAAGTACAATCTACACTGGGCCATCGTAGGTATTTAACTAATAGTTTGAACGTATTTTGACCCGAACAGAGAATCAATTGCAATGCGGATTACGATTACCATGGGAGTTTGTTAACCTAGGGACAATGGCCAGACTCTTAAGAGGTTCTACTGGGCGAATGCCGCCAGACTCTTAAGATCCAAGGCCTAAAAAAACACTTTTAAAACACCCCAGTGGCACTCAAAACAAAGCTATTTGTGATTAGGTAGGTTAATTTTCATCCAATACCTGCTATCACTCCTACAACATTTTCCCCCCTCTTTCCCCCCTCCTCAATTATCCGGTATTTTCCCTATTATTCCCGATATTTATCGAGTATTTTCGTGCGGGGACGGATGGGAGAGAGGGAGGAGGATGGAGGAGTGTATCTCCTACCCTCTAAGCCAGTCTGAGAGCTCTCCTTGTCTCTCAGTACCATGCCAGACACAAGAGAGGGAGGGTGCTTCTCACTCACCGGTCAAGGTCAGATTACGACCGTGGGGCTAAGATATACGATTTTCACTAGCCAATTGCTGTTACTGCTTGTTTTATTGCTTTCCAATGTTCATATGTTCATATTAAAAGTAAAATAGGCACATATGGAAAAGTATTAATAATATAATTATATGGTAAATTAACGATTTTTGTATGGAATGTACCAAATACCTTCGGATGGCGGGCACTTTCAAATACCATGGCTGCACACCTTATGAGTTAAATAACGACGCGAACTTCCAAACAACTGTCAAATTATTCCTATCCTCGTAGAGCAGCAAATTTAAGGTTAAGTACAGTAAGGACAAGTAATATAAATACACAATGTACACCGAATTTGACAAGGATGATATATTCAATTATCAAGAATGATGCTCTTGTATGTGTTTGGAATATAAGGAGGGTAATCTAACTGGGTTCTAATATGATGGAAGGTAAGGCAGAGTTAGTTATCTATGAGTAGGCAGCCGTTTAGGCGACTGAGTGGTCGGACCAATGTATAACAATCTACTCATAAGATAACGATATTGATTATTTATAGGGTGTGTAGGTTTTGATTTTAACGACAACTGATCGAGTGAAAGTTACATTAAGAGTGGGCCTGGATAGACAGACCACGGATAATTTATGCAGTGAGGCTGACAGAGAATATTAAGATATTGAATACTCTGTGCGTCCAACAACAAATGTCTTTTGCAGTGAGGCTAACAGACGGACCAGGAGATATTAAATACTCCTTCATTTTCCTACCACACTGAGAGTTTGGGGCCTTGGAGCACCTCGGGAGGTATTGGAACACTCAGCTCAAGAGGGAAGGTGAAATACTTTCCCTAACCTGGTCTGAGTACCTATTCACTCCTTAGGTCTTCCTAGGCCCTGATTGACTGCACAGAAAAAAGGCGATTTTGGCATTTCCGAAAGTTAACATAGGCTCCTGACGCTCCGGCGATGGGGGGAAGGATGATAGCAAAGGTAGGGCCCGCAATATTTGCGTCCGTATGCTCTCTCAGAGCATACAGGTGTGTGTGTGTGTATGTGGTGGGGGGGGGGGGGGGTTGGCTCTTCTTCGTCCTGGTTGGCGGGGTTGTCCTGGCCAATGGCCAACCCAGGGTCAGCTTGTGGGGGTGACGTCACATCTGGCAGTGTGGAACCGTAGTACCGCTCTCTCATATGCAATGTAGTTCTCTGCAGCTTGTTTGATTTGTTTTGGTGGGGGGTTAATTTTTCCTATTCCGAGCCTGTTCCGTTTGGGAGAGAACGGATGAAGGGCAGGCTTCAGTATTGTAAGGCCCAAATGGTCGGAGATGTCCCTGGTTGTTGTGGTGCCATACGGGGGTAGGTCTTTGGTGCACCTGCTGCAGGTGACCCCGGCTGTAGTGTTGTGCCTGGTTCTGTTGGTGTTGGTGTGGTGGTCGGTTTGGGGCGCCCTGGTTCCGGGGGCTGTAGGTGGCTGGTTGTGGTGGGTGGCTTACCTTTCCTTCAGTATGACACCACCCCCTCTGGTACAAAAGTCACGACCTTGTGACCGGAGAAGGAACTTTTTATATGAGGCCGTGACGGTGAAGGGCTGCAGGTGAATTCATTGCAGGGCCCGTCTCTCCTGATGATGGTCATTACTGTGGACTGGTTGACAGACTTCAGCCTCTCCAGTACTTGGTCTGGACGACTCTGGCGGCCCTTCCTTCCCTCTACTGAGGTCCACAAAACAAAACGTATTAGCATGTTTGGGACTTTTGAGGTTCTCCTAGGTGTGCTCTGTGTGGTAAGGTGAAGGTGACTGTTGACTTTAGGCCTGCGTGGGTCCCTTTTGTCCATTGCTGCAGATACAATGTGACACATTATGTAACAAAGTTTGAGGGTTATGGGTGGAAGGGTTAGGAAGAGGTGACGGATTTTGCGTTTTTTGTGGAGATATCGCTTGACTCTGTGTAAAGGTTTCGGTGGGTTGTGTGGTTGTTGAGGTTTGTACTGGGTAAGGTAGTAGTGTGGGGAGTCTGAGGTGAGGTGGAGAAGGTGTGGGGGTGGTAGGGTTTGTGTGGTCAGGGAACTGAGGTGTGGATGAAGATTGGGGTTGTGGCGAGTGAGGGGGTGGAAGGCAGAAAGTGAGGGGGGTTTGGGGTTGGGATGCGTGGGGTTGACTGTGGGTAGGAGGGAGAGGGTGTGGAAGAGAAGGAGGTGGTAATTTAGTGTCGGAGAGTGGGGGTGTTTGAGGTATGGCGGGTGATGGTGAGTTGTGCGGTGGCATGTGGGGTGCACATGGAGGTAAATGAATGGGGGGGGGGGGGTGGAGGGGTCGGAGGTTGTGGTGGTGGTGAATATCTGGGGTGAGGTGGGGAATTCGGGGGTTGGGGTGGGAATTGGAATTGGTGTGGGTAAGGTGGAAATTGGTCGGGAGGGGTGGGGGGAGGTGTGTGAGGGAGGGGGTGGCGCGGGCAGGCCAGCCGGGTTAAATGTGGGCTGTAGGGGTGGCTAGGGGGTTGTCTGTTTGCTAATGTGTACCTTTCTAACATGGCGATTCCGAATTTTCCTTGTCTCTCCGTGGTAGTTGACGACTACTTGATATGCATTTGGGATTTTGCTTCTTGTCAACATACCAATGAATTTGGGTTGAAGCTTCTTTTGACGAGGTAGATTTGCAACCATGACGTTGACACCAATCTTGAAGTTTCTCGCATTTTTGTTCGTCCCATGATTGGTCTTGGCAAGCTTGTAACTGATTCAATCTAGCTTTCCTTTGTGTGACAGTGGGGTGAGCATCCGTGGTGGGGGTTTGTGGGTTGAATCAAGTGGCAAAGGGGGAGCAAAACAGCCGCAACCCCGAATATTTTTTCGTGCGGGGATATGCCGTCTTCCTTTGGGGTGGAATTTAATCCCCCACTGGATCATTCTCAGTTGACTAGGCAAGTCTTTTGACTGGTTGGCGAGGAGTCTTGTGCGTATCTGGTTGTTGATGCTATTACGGCTTCTTTCGCAGACGGCGTTGCCCTTAGGCCAGTATGTGAACGAATGTGAAATGGAGTACCCCATAATTTTTTACAAGGATGCCCAGATCTGGCCAGAAAGTTCTGGCGCGTTGTTTGTGTGTAGGGCCAGGGGTAGGCCGAAATTGGGGAAAACATGGTTCAGCATGGCGTCGGAAACTGTTTTCGCGCTATGATCTTTGACGGTGATCGCGATGAGGAATCTCGAATATGTGTCTCCAAACGTTAGGATAAAACGAAATGAGTTAAATACTGGGAAGGAGCCTACTGTGTCAAGGGATAGGAGATGCCAGGGCAAGGTGGCGGTGATGGTGCCGGAAAGGCCTGAGGTTTGTGATGTGTTTATACTGCCGGCACAGGCAAGGCAGGATTCTACGGTTGTTTTGGCAAGGTGGTTAGGGTGGGGGGTCCAGTAAGTCGCTTTGAATGCTTGCAAGAGTTTGGCCTAACCCAAGTGGATACCGTTACTGTAGTGAACGAGTGCGAGTGTTTCTTTGGCCTCGTCAGGGCTTAATACGATGTGGCTGGAATCAGTAAAGAAAGAATCTCCTATTTGTATAAGAGTGGGAGCCTTGTCTGGCGGTAGCCAGTCAGGCTTGTTGTCTATGTCCCACGTGGAAACGTTGGTTATCGATATGACGGGCACGGTGGGTGGGGGTGAGATATGGTGTGGCCTGGGGCAAGGAGAGGTAGTAGGTAGGCGAGATAATGCGTCGGCATTCGTGTGTAGTTTCCTTGGCCAATAAGTTATTTTGAAATTAAACTCTTCTACTGTTTCCCGCCACCTTATTAGTAATACATTCGTGGTTTGAGACGTCCGGAGCCATTGTAAAGCATGATGGTTCATAATAATGATGGTGATCTTGACACCCATGAGGTATGGCCGGAAATATTGCAGGGCCCATACTAGCCCTAAGCGATCTCTTTTTGTTGCGGCATAGTTGGTTTCTGCTTGGGTCAGTGTGTGGTTGGCGCATGATACAATGTTTTCTTTATTATCCGTGGTTTGAGCTAGTACGGCACCGATCCCTGTTAAAGACACGTCGGTGTATAAGCGGAATGGTTGACTGTAATCTGGAAAAGCTACTATCGGTGCTGAAGTAAGGGCATCTTTGAGAGTGCTGAACACTTCCAGGGGGGCCCCTGTCCATACTAATTTCTTGTCTTTATGTGTCAGCTAATGTAAGGGTTTAGCAATGGATGCGAAGCCTTTAACGAAACGCTAGTAGTAGGAAGCTAAACCAAGGAACGATTGTACGCCCTTAACTGATTGCGGTGGTTCAATTTCCCGGATCGCTATGAGTCTGTCCGGGTCGGGTGAAATGCCTTGTTTTGAGATTATGTGTCCTAAGTAAGGGACGATGTCTCATGCCAGGGTACATTTGAAGGTTTTAAGTTTAGCCCGGCTTGTCATATCTGCATAAAAACATCCTTGAGGCGGGTGAGGTGTTCTTCACATGAACTGGCGAAAGTGATAGCTAGATATGCTAGGCAGGTTTTCCAGGTGAGGCCTTGAAGGACGGAATTAATTAATCTGGAAAAAATAGCGGGACCATTACATAGGCCGAAGGATAGTACGTTGAGTTCATAGTGCCTGCCGCTGCTCATAAAGAAATCAATATTTTGTCTGTGGTCAGGGTGTACAGGTACCTCCCAGTACCCGGCTTGCAAGTCGAAGGTAGACAAATTGCGTCTTCCGTGTAAAGAATCAAGGGAGTCTTCTATGCGAGGCAGGGGCGTAGCGTCTTCAACTGTTATGTCATTCAACTGGCGGTAATCGATGCAGAACCACAGGGAGCCGTCCTTTTTCTTTACTAGCACGACATGTGAAGACCAAGGGCTGGTGGAGGGGTTTACTAGTCCCGCATCAAACATTTCTCTGACTTTTCTTTCTTCTTCGCGGCGCTGAAATGGGTTCTTCCGACGTAGGGACTACCTGATGGCGGGACCTGTGGTGTGTATGGGGTGGTTGAAGACCTTAGTTTGGCCAATGTCATCTGGGGTTTGTGAAAATATATCCTGAAAGGATAGCAATACCTATTGTGAGGCTTGTTGGTGATGGCGGGAAAGATAGTGTGGTATTGATGGTACGGCGGGGGTTTCTGGGAGGATGTAGTAGGGAAGATCACATTGTAAAACGTTTCCAGCTCTCCCATCAACAGGCCCTTCAGGAGGCTGATGGGGTGGCTGGAAATGTTTGCAAATTTTAGAAAGTTCATGGACGGGGACAGAAAAGCGGGGGAGGTTAAGCAGTTTGGTGAAATGTGAGAGGCAGGGGAGAACACTAGGGGCACATTGACGGGGCGGTTAATAAGTATCCAAGCTTGATGATGTGGGTGAATTGATATGGCGTCATCATTGGTGGCATGGGCATTGAGGTGTGGTATCTGAGGTTGGGCTTCGAATTGTAAGTGTCGATGTTTGCAATCAATTTGCGCATTCAATATTTGTAGCAGATCTAACCCAAGGTACCCGTTGTATGTGTCGGCGTGCGCGTCTAACACGACGAAGCCGTGGAGAAGTGTAATAGTGACGGGGTAAGTTTCTCCCCCCCCCATATTTGTAACGGTGTATTTCCGGCACTGCTGAGCGTCAGTGATGACGGTTGTATTGGGCCAAATTTGTGGCATAATCGCTTGTAAAAATTAGTGCGAAGGGAAGAACTTGCGGCGCCTGTATATACGAGCAGGCGAACTGGTAACCCACTGAGCTTCAAATTGTGGTATATGGGTGGTTCATGGATCAACGACTGGAACCCCGCAACCTGGAAAGGTGTTGGGGGTGTGACTAAAAATCCATCTCTTAATCGGCGAGAGGACTGGGGGAGGAGGTCCGAGGGTCGGCGGGGGGTGCTGGGGAGGGGTATTGAGGGAGGTAGTGGGAGTCTTGGTGGCCCGCCTCAGTCAAGGCCAGTCGTCTGGGATTTCGTGACTGGTGGCGGTATGGGCGACGCCCGCAGTAATGGGTTGACTGGTATTGGTTGGATCGGGATTGATACGGATACATAGATTGTTGATTTGCGAAGTGGTTGGGGGAGGGTTTGATTGTATTTGGTTACGAGCTCGCCAAGTCTGGATGGGACATTTATTTGAACATGGGGAAAATTCCTACAAGTTTACGGGAGATAGACGGGGTGCATATGGGTCGTTCCTCGGGGCATATTGGGAAAGCAGTGGGGGTGAGGGGCTATATGGGAAGGGGTTAGTCGGGGCAACATTGTATGGGTGGAGGGGGGACGTAGCAGAAGTAGGTGCGGAACGCTGAGTTTGATAGGCAACATTGTATTGGTGCAGGGAGGGTGTAGCAGAAGTAGGTGCAGAAGGCTTAGCTAGGTGGGTCTGGGGCCCTGGATTGATTTTGGCCTGTTGAGGATGCTAGAGGGTGTGGCTGAGGGCACACATTTGACTGGGAGTCCCCTGGGATTTTTCAAGAGTTTCCGATTGGTGATAAAATTTGCAGTTGGGGTGGTGGTTTCGTGAACAGTGAAGTAGTGTATTTAATGACTTGGCACGATTCTAATTAAGTTGTCGAACACGACTTAATTTATGCATTCAGCGGATGCTGTGGGGTAGGCACTCTGCGTACACTTGCATAGCTTATGTAAGGAGTCGTCAAAATCCCCTATAGAGGAAAATATGTCGTAAAGTTAATCTAGGGCGGGGACGGGGCCCATTGAGGGTTGCAAGATGGTGATGATTAACTGCTTTAAGTCATCCCAAGGTATTTCGGTGGTCACGGTCTCGGTTAAACGAGAATACATTCGAAAACCTATGTTAGAGAGCAAGATGAAGGTACGTTTAGCTTCGGGATCATTCATGGCGATTGTAGGCATGATCATTTCTAGGTACGTCGTGATGTCCATAGTTTCCGGGCAGAAAGCCGTAATGGAGGGTTTTGAACCTTCCACTGACATTTTGAATTGTTCTTACTTGACGGGGTAACTAGTGATTTCCTGATTCGCTGTAAACTCTCTTTTACCTTTAGCCTTGCAGACACCGCTGCCACCAGTAAGATATCTGCCCTTGTTATAGATTAGGAGGAATTAGGGCTGCATAAACTATACTGTATGTATGTGGGTCTTTAATTGCTAAGAGAAACATATCAGAGTGAGTAGTCGAATCAGGTTTCACACATTTATCACATTTAGTCTGAAAAGAATTATACGATGGGTTAGTCCCAACAAAGCATGAAATAGTATGGGATATTGTACATACACTGAGCTTACCTTTAAGAGGTTACCCGCATAGATAGAGTACAATTGGCAAGCAATCAGGTATCAACTATATTCTCTTTACCTGCACAAGAACAAGGAAACAATAAATAGGACAAGTAATATATATACATGACGTACACAGAATTAGACAAGGATGATATGGGAAAAAAAAACATACCTAGGCCTTAAATATCCATCATGACAGGTGTGGCCCCCCACACCTGTCATACAGGGGGGGGGGAATGCAGAGGTTGGGAGGGAGGAAGGAGACAGGAAAAGGAGGGGGCAGAAGCATGGGGGGAGGGCAGGTGGAGACTAGATATGGGTAAAATACATCAGTATGCGCAAGCAAAATCAGACATACAAACATGCATACAGGGTAACAAATCTACTAGCACAAAATAATAATAATAATAATAATAATAATAATAATAATAACAATACAAATAATGATAATATTAATCGTAACAATTAGAATGATAAAAACAGTGATGATAGTGTTTATATCATTTATAGTTGTACTAGCAACAGAAACATGGAAGGATAGATATATATATATATATATATTTTTTTTCCAACTACTCCCTCTCGGGCATAGGCTGAGAGCCTGTACATTTCACCGCTCAACACGGTGAAGCCCGTGAGGTCTTGTTCCAGTCTGGGGAGTGAGACATGTGAAGCATCCATCATGGCTCGAAGCAGCTCCATCTCTGAAGCGGCCGGTTGCTTCGCTCAAGTGCTTCACCGTCTCACCCTCCAGACTCAGACCCTCACTCTCAGAACGCCACCTATTGAGCAGTGAACTCACTAGGCATTGTCCCCCTGTAACATATTTTGAATATGGGAATATTCATACAGTGTTATTTAATCAGGGAACAATGAGGGTATTTTTTTGGCATTTCGGTGGGCTTTGTGGTAATGCACTGATACTAGGTACAGCACAAATTCAATCCCAATAATATCTTCCCATTGACATATCGGGATTTGAACCCGGGTCCATTGGATTACCAATCCAGTGGCATGACCACTCCACCACACCTCCCCTAATAAGCTGTTATATATATATATTTTCTTTAAGGCAGGCGAGGTTGAAGGAAATTCAGGTATCAGCATTAATTATTTTATTATTAAGGCTTTCAATAGAACGAACAGCAATTCTCAGTTGTTCTGGGAGATTGTACAAAAGGTGAGCAAAATTCATGATGATCCGACGCGTTTCGATAGACAACTATCATCTTCAGGGAAAGGAAGGTAAGTGAATAGGATATAACATAACAGCTTATTTATACATATTAGGTAGATCACAGTAAGGTTTATTGGGTGTTGGCTAGCATATGATTGGCTAGTTGGCGACCAATGAGACGCGCGCTTTTCCTGCCACCTGGTTGGCTGGGCGGGTTCGTAGATGCTAGATGTTGTCATAGGGGGTCTGCTGAGCGAGGGGGAGGCTGGGCCCTTGTGAGGGGCGGCGGGCCAGTTGTATCTCGGGTTTCTGGTCCAATTGGAAGCGTAGGGTTGAGGGGCGGCGAGCGTTCCTTCAACCTCGCCTGCCTTAAAGAAAATGTATTACCTGGCTACACCAACATATATAATTATATATACATACATATACACATACATACATAAATACACATATACATACATACACATACATATACAGTATATACAGTATATATGTATATATATATATACATATATTGAGTATATATCACAAATACATGTGAGCCACTAAATGTTTTTAATCTCTCAGTGGGGTTCGAACCGCCGACCATCAGGACGATAGCCGACGCTTTAATCAACTACACCACGGCAGTCTAAAAGACACTCAACCCTCTATCCTAATTATGTTAGGGAGAAGGGAAATCCACTAGGCGAATATATTTCAATTCATACCTAGTTGTAGGATCCATATTTCAGAATACCATACAAGGATTTCTGAGTGTCCCGACACAACAATACCATACAAGGATTTCTGAGTGTCTCGACACAACTCGGGCCGAAATTGATTTAATTTAATTCTAACCCACAAACCATGAGAGTTACAAATATTGAGTATATAATTATCACAAATACACGTGAGCCACTAAATGTTTTTATTCTCTCAGTGGGGTTCGAACCGCCAACCATCAGGACGATAGCTGACGCTTTAATCAACTACACCACAGCAGTCTAAAAGACACTCAACCTTCTATCCTATTTTTGTTAGGGAGAAGGGGAACCCACTAGGTGAATATATTTCTTCATACCTAGTTGTAGGATCCATATTCCAGAATACCATACAAGGATTTCTGAGTGTCCCGACGCAACTCGGGCCGAAATTGATTTCATTTAATTCTAACCAACAAAGCATGAGAGTTACAAATATTGAGTATATATCACAAATACACGTGAGCCACTAAATGTTTTTAATCTCTCAGTCGGGTTCGAACCACCGACCATCAGGACGATAGCCGACGCTTTAATCAACTACACCACGGCAGTCTAAAAGACACTCAACCTTCTATCTTATTTATGATACGGATGGTCAGCGGTTCAAACCCCACTGAGAGATTAAAAACATTTAGTGGGGACGACCTAGCCTATTAACAGGCTCCACCCCTAGTCCCAAACTGCACTGAATGTATTGCTGCTAAAAACTAAACAAGGCACAAGGGAACGAAATGGAAGAAGAAAAGGGTGAAGTTTATAATCTAGATTGCCAGAGAAAAAGATGCAGTATTTCTATTTAACAAATGCAGAAAACTCCTATATACAAGATAATAAATATATAACAATATTTTTATAGTTAAATGACTCCCAGAGTTGCTCTGCTACTATTCAATAAGGAACAATGGAAATATATGCGGCATTAAAGGGAAACAATGAAGCAAGCCTGGGACAGACTCCACAGCATGTGTGCTCAGTAAGGGGTCTGTCGCTCGAGTGGTTGTGGACTCGTGGCTGAGTGCTGGGGAGGGAAGGACAGCTCAAGATACCGCCAGACTACATAATTATACTAGTTATCTGTGCTCTCATTAACAATACAGAAATAATCAACTAAACATAAGATAAGAAGAAGAAGACTCTTTGTAAGCACGCATGAATTATGCTCTATGATTTTTGACAATTTACATTGCTTATCACACTGGTTTTGCCAAATAAGAGTCCCTTGCCGAGGTCCGACGCTGAACCCTGATGGCTATAAGCATGAAGGGGCCACAGTAGGCCGGGGTGGTTATAGGATTAAGGCAATATAGGGCAGGCGCTTCGGATAAGGCTATAAGGATTAGGTCCTCAAAAGGGGTATCCCCTCAGCCAGGGAAGAACATCCTTTAACACCATCCAAGCGGTGTACCCCTATTAGCAGGTGTGACGCCTGCAGCTTGGCAGAACACCACGTGGGCTCAGCCGCTCGCTTGGCCACTCGCTAACACTCGCCAGGGCAATGCATTTGGCTACAGTCTATCTACAATGTTGTACTTTCTTTCTTGTGAATCGTCATGTCACAGGCAGTATAGAAGTGGTCTTTGTTTTCGCCTGTGACAAGAGATTATATTTTATATCATCAGTTATAAGTTTAATGTATAAGACTGAATGATACAGCTAGAGAGTGTGAGTGAGTAATTGCTGGAGGCAGAGGGTAGTCGCGTAGTGTTACACGTTGTCTCGGTGACGTCATGCCACGGCCGGGCCCTCTGAGTGGCTGGCTGCCTCACCACCCTCCCGCCGCGTCAGGAAGTGGTCCCCCCCGCACTCCCCGCTGCCTTGTGTCCTCCTTGGTCAGAGCTTGCCTGACCAGCATACCCTACACATCTCCCTTGTTACCTGTCCCCGACTTCTACCTATAGAACACTTTCTCTCTCTCAACTTCTTACCTCTCATTCTTCCAATCTATTTAATAACATAACTCCCCTTTGGTTCTGCACGATTTCATATATCGGCCATCGTATTATATGCTGAAGCTCTCAGATATTACATGTTTAGTTAGGCATTTTGAAGGGGTTACCATTTTGTCTGTAGAGGTTCGACACACTCACGGTGTCTCCCTACCTTTTACTTGGTTGTCTGCTGGGCTATTTAATGCTAGACTGGGATGAGGCTATTGTTGTTGTGATTTCCGATGTGTACCAGGTTTTGCTGAACCTGTACAATCGCAACGGATACGTGGGAAGCCTAGGTTGTCTTTCTGACTGTGTACCTTGTGAGTTTAGCACTGTGTTGCGAGTGAGGGCTTTTGCCTCTGCCACCCAACACTGTGCTAACTCGTTTTGCTTTGACTTTGAGAGGGTCGCCAGGAGAGAATCAGATACTAGCGATCTGGATCTCTCAAGAGAGCACCCCGTCAATTAACGTAATTTGGCCGTACAGTCTTAAGGACCTCGCTAGGCTACGAGCCGCTTGCTCAGCCATTGTTTCCTAGCCTACTACATCCCAGCTAGACTTTATTCGCCTAGCAGACACCCGATTAAGATTATAAACTCTTTATGTTATGTATGCAGCATTTTTATTGACGTTGATTGTAAGCCTTGGTTGTTGTTGAGTTGCACAACCCGAGCAGGCTTATGCGTTGCCTGAAGAAGTACTTCTTTTGTTGTTGGAGATAATACTATTGCGCATTTATTATTATTCCCGTGCCAGTTAACACTGTATGTCCATACACTTGTCATATCTTGTTCCTGCTTTATATAACAGTTCAAAATCCGATTCGATCATCTTAAGCAGCATCAGACTTTCTTCAGAAGATTCCCGTTCGATGCTTTAGGACATTCATTCACTTTCTTTAATATAGGAGTGACAGTTTATTATTGTTTAGAGTAACTTTAATTATACCTTCTTCTTGTTTGCATTAAATCATTTCAGTGATTTAATTAAGCTCTCTATCCTTTTTCTTGTATACATTATTAACGTAATTGTATGTTGTTGTGATCAGGCTGTATCAGAGCTCATCAGCCTGTAGTAGTAGTGCATTTATACCGAGTTATAGGATACCCCGTTATCGCAGATTTAACTCTGGAGGGTATAGGTGTTTTTGTGCGCCGGCATTATAAGTTCGAGGGTTGGATCTAGTGTTACCGTTGTGGCTGTGTGCCTTTCTAGTCCAATGATTAAGAGCCCTTGTTTTATACAAGTCCCGGTCGTAACAAATGGCGACCTTGCTTAGGATTTTGTGAACTTAGAGAAATATTGCAGGAGTGTTGTGGTCATTTTTTTGTTTTGTTTAACCCGTACAGCCCCAGCGACGCATCTGACGCATCGGCGATGTATGTAACGCACAGCCCCAGCGACGCGTCTGACAAGTCACCCTAATTGCTCCGACCGTAACCTCAGGTGTAGCCACTCGAGAGGGCTCAGATTTGTATGGGAACTGTGTACGTATCCCATCCCATCGGCAACCGTGCCGATGGTTGAAAACTCTCAAAGTCCACGTGCGTGCGTGTGAGCGCGCAATAACCTGGTTTTTTGGGGTAATTGCCTTCAATTTTTTAGTCTTGTAAAATAAGTTTTCGGGGGCTCTGTAGGACCATTCTTTAAGCTTTTTGAGCGGTTTTTCGTGGTGTTTCCTTCATTCCTAACCCATTCGCTATTGTTTCTGGAATAAAACCATTTTTTAAAAACCGGCCGGGTTCTGGTGAACAAACATTACAAAACTAGCCGGGGCTCCACGGGTTAAAGGAATATTGTGGACACGTGGAATTTTTTTTGGCAAGTAGTATAACACTTAAGAGTCTTCGAGCATCTTATATTTTTGAGTGAATAGTGCTACATGAGAGTTAGGTACTTCTGTTTTTTTAAAAACGTTGAGAATTTTCGGTAGACAATATGTCGGACGACGGATCAGTGTACAGTGAGGACACAGTACGGGAAACAGACTCTGAGGTGCAGCAGCAGGGTTTGTCCGAAGGCATTAGAGTTATAACTAGTGAGGAGGATGCAAAGAAGTTTCTGGAGGTGCCTATTACTACTGACCGGGTGTCGGGGATTGATCGGTATGGTCTCCAGTGTTTGGCCACGGTCATGGGGCATGTGGGCACTAGCAGCATGTCGAGAGGTGACCTGGTGGCCTGTGTGCTCGGCGGGGTGCGTGGGGCTTCGGGTGGAGCGGGAGCTGGGGCACTTTCGGCCCAGCCCCCATTCCACTCGACTCCTACCATGGCGCCCCCTCGGGCTCCGGAGCCGGGTACGGTCCTGCAAGCCAATAGTCACTGGCAGCGTGGTTTGCACATGGGTGGATCACTGGGTGGATCACTGGGTGGGTCTCCAATTGTTGCATCTCCTCCTCCTCAAGGGGAGACTCCAGGCTTTTATTTGGCTCTGGTCAAAATTTCAAGTTTTTGTGTTCTCTCTGTAAACTGCTTCTTTCAACATAGGAGAATAGCATAGGAAGGAACAAAAAACATACCGCATCCATAACCCCACGGGGCGGGGGTTCACCCACGACCCCCCAAAAACTGAAAACAATTCAGTCAACCACCCAAAAAAAAAATGTGTGTCTGTAGTCTAAAGGGCTTCTGTAAGCAATAGAAATGATCATATGAGGGCATAAACACCCTTATTACATCCCTAAGGGACCCCTTTGTGGTTCCCAATAGCAAGGAATTTGGTCAAAATTGAATGGATATTTGTCCTTTACCATGGCTAAAATCAAAATTTTAAATTAGTTAGCCATACAAAGTTCATTTTCGATAAGTAGCGCTCCGCATAGAAAACATTGATTTAGGATGGGTAACAATTATATCTCCCCAAAACGTACTTTAAGTTTTCTAAAACTTAAAAATAAAATTGCCAGCAATCATTTTTTGGCCCTAACGAGTCTATTAACTGGATTTGCTATTGCCCAAATGCATTCCCCTTCTAACCACAACAAATAGGCCTATAAAAGAACATTCTCTCGTCGATTTATGGCCGATTTACCGAAATTTTTGGAGATATGGTCATTTTTTTTTTTTTTTTTTTTTTCTATGTGATTGAGGGAGGCAAAAGGCATAACTGCCTATAGCGAGTGCCTCCCCCATAGTTGAAAGAGTGACAGGGCCAAAATCAAGGGACGTTCGAGCCAAAATGCCTGGACACACGGAGTTTGAAGCAATTTAAGTCATAGGAAGAGGGAAAGACTGATTCTGGGAGAGAGTTCCAGAGCTCAGCTGTTGAGTAGAAGAAAGTTTGAGAGTAACGTTTCACTCTTGGGTTGGAGAGTTGCACAGAGTAGGGGTGGGATTGAGTTGCAAGACGGGTACCACGTGCCCTACGTAAAGGAGGTGGTATGCACTGGGATAGCTCTGAGGAACACTGATTATTATAGTAGCGATAGAATAGCGAGAGAGATGCAACATTGCGGCGGAGAGAGAGAGATTGCAGAGAGTTGGTGAGTGGACGGGAGTTAATGATACGAAAGGCCTTCCTTTCAACTTTGTCTAGGAGAGCGGTGTGAGAGGAACCTCCCCACACATGTGAACAATACTCAATACAAGGGCGCACTATGCCCCTGTACAGAGCAAGAAGCTGTGCAGGGGAAAAGAACCCCCTAAGGCGGTTGAGCACACCCAGCTTCTGGGAGGCTGCCTTAGCAAGACTGGTAATATGGTCCTTCCAAATGAGAGCAGAAGAAAAAGAGACACCAAGAATATTGAGAGAAGATGAAGGGTTGATTTTTGTATTGCTGAAGAATAAGGGATAGTCCGCTGGGAGATCCTGACGGGTAGATAGATGGAGAAATTGGGTTTTGGAAGCATTAAAGTTAACAAGGTTTTCTCTGCCCCAATTGGAAATAGTATTTAGATCAGAATTTAAGAGTTCTATGGCTTCATTACGTTTGTCGTTGAGGGATTGCTGGCTGGGGCGTTCTGAAAAACTAATGGAGTAGTGTAAGGTTGAGTCGTCTGGCGTATGAATGGATGGGAATTAAGGTACAGTTAAGGAGATCATTTATAAAAATTAGAAGTCAAAATCCAGCTCTATCCCAAACTAATGGTATAATATTTTTTGTTTTCAGCACCTTCTATTATTCATAGGGGTTAAAGCTGATGCTACTCTGTAGGGGATGCTTGTAGGATACGCCATGCCTAAATTGCGGGAAATTTGAAAAATGTTCAGTGAGTTAACCCTTTTACAAATATTGCAATGAAATTCTGCGCTCACGCGCGTGCGCGCACGTACATAGAGAGCTGATTTTTTTCATCGAGTCAGTGTTACACCATTACCATAAATGTGGCAAAAGGCCAGCAATGAGTCTCTTATAGAAGCTGAGATAAAAATGTTCCTGGAGTCTTAACTGCAGATAAGATCTTCCAGCTTGAGATGGCTAAGCTTGAGCAACAAAAGCATGAATCTGAGATTGAGATGGCCAGGATTCAGTCTGAGGAGAGAAAGACCATGTACTGTGCAGACAAAGATCTTGAGAAGTCTAGGGTCGAGTCGACAGGGCAGCGTCTCGGTTCTGGGAATCGAGGTCTTGATCAGTCTTTATCGCACCTTCTTAAGTTAGTCCCTGTATTTGATGAGTCGGGTGTCACCAAATTTTGTATGCGTTTTGAGAAGAAGTGCCGGGAGCACCAATGGCCCGAGGTTAAGTGGGCAGCCCTTGTTTCCTCTAGGTTGGTTGGCAAAGGACTCAAGGCATATGATGCGTTGCCCTTGGAGTCGTGCATCGATTATGAGGTATTGAAGGAGGCTGTCCTGCGGGCATATGAGTTACAACCAGAGACGTACAGATTGAAGTTCCGGGGTGTAACGAAGGGTCGTGAGTGCACCTTTCTTGAGCATGCCCGGGATCTGTCCGATGCATTTAGAAACTGGCTGCATTCTGAGAAGGCATCGACGTTTGAGGAGTTGAAACAGCTGATGCTTCTAGAACAATTTTTCAAGTGTACGGGCGGCGATCTGACGTTGAATCTTAAAGAAAAGAAGCTGAAAACTCTTCAGGAGGCAGCTGAGATGGCTGACCTTCGGTTATCTTTGATTCGTGGGTGCGGTTCTGCACAGAGAAGTGATGCAGGCAATAAGGAGCGTAACCCTCCCCCTCCCCGAAACACTGATACACATAATTACACTAAGAACAAGAGCAACGACACCAAAACTGACCATAAACCTAGCACCGTCCCGTTTAGAAAGGGTCTGGGTCCTTCCTCACCTCAAGGGAAGCCCAAGGGAAAGTTAGAGTGTTTCCATTGTCATAAGGAGGGGCATTTTGCAAGAGTCTGTCCAAGCAAGCCACCTAATGCAGTTGTGTCTTTGGCTCGCAACATTGGGGTGTCCCCGAAGTCGTCTGAGTTTGCCCGGGGTATAACGTCTGAGGCTGGGACACAGCCAGTGGAGAAGAATCCGGAAGGCTCGAACCCTGTCTGTGATGTCTTTTGCGACCATCGAGGGCGTTGCTGCGTGAAGTGGGCTGGTAAGAAGCATGGAGTTGAGCTGTTGCGAGACACGGGTGCCTCTCAGACTTTGATGAAGAACTTTACTGGAAGACCAATAAACGCGGCAAGGGTGGTTGTGGTGCAAGGTATCAATGCTATCAGGTCATACCCGTTGGTCAGGATGGAACTGGAGGTAGATGGTGTGACACGAGAGTTGGATGTGGGAATTGTGGAGAACTTGCCTGTTGGGGGCGTCGACCTCCTTCTTGGCAACGACTTTGCGGTGCCTACTTCTGAGGTTTCACCCTTAGTCATTGCCGAGAAGCCGGCCGACGTGAGTAGGGAGGAACAGGAGTGGGTAGAGAAGTGTCATGTGCAACCTATGGCGTGCATTGTTACAAGATCCTTTGCATCCAAAGTGTCACAGCCTATTCCTCAGTCTTCTGATCAACGGAGGAACAGTCGGAAGAAGACGGCTAATGTTGGTAAAAGTTTGGAGAGTTTAGTGCCAGCAGCGCTTCTTGGTGACTCAGTATTGACACCATTGTTGGAGTCTGAAGAAGTCCCAGGACCAGTCACAGCTAGTGAGGAGGTAGGGCAGGAAGAGACTCCGAGGCAGCAACGTTACACACAGAGAGAAAAAAGGGTTGCTCAGTTTGATATTGGGGGAGGAGATGGGTTGCTTAGGAAGCATCTAGACAGGTTGGCTCCCTCGGGTATTAGTAAACTGCAGTTGGAGGATCCGGAAGTTCAGAAGTGTGGTAATGGTGCTGTCGAGCTCGAAAAGGACGGGGATGCAAAGCCAGGAGATTTTTTTTATATTGAGGGAATATTGTATCGGCGGTTTCAAGACCCGAACAGAAGTTGGGAGGGCGGGTCAGGAGTGGTAGACCAGCTGGTTGTGCCGAGGGCGTGCAGGGATAGCCTACTAAGGTTGGCCCACGATCTGCCGTTGGCAGGACACTTGGGAGTACGCAAGACGATAGCGGCTATGGTGAAGTTGTTTTGGTGGCCAGGTTTAAAACCACAGGATGTGTCATGGGTGGCAATGTGCAGTACCTGCCAGAAAGTGGGTAAATCGAACCAATGCATCCCAAAGGCTCCGTTACAACCTATTCCTGTCATGGGGCCCCCCTTCAGTAAGGTAGTTATAGACATGGTTGGCCCCCTCCCTTCTACTAGTGCCAGTAATAAATTTCTCCTGACGATAATGGATGTAGCGACCCGTTATCCTGATGCATACCCCATGAGGAATGGCATGGCAAAGACGGTGGTTAGGAACTTGCTTTTGTACTTTTCCCGGTATGGGTTTCCGCAGGAAATACAGTCTGACCAGGGGTCTAACTTTACCTCGAACATATTTACACAGACAATGCAGCAACATGGGATTAATACTGTTGTGTCGTCGGCTTATCACCCTGAGAGCCAAGGGGTGTTAGAGAGGTGGCATTCGACCTTGAAGAGTATGCTCCGTTGTTATTGTCTGGATAATGGTAAGGACTGGGACCTGGGTTTGCCTTATGTATTGTTCGCTGCGAGAGAGGTGCCTGGTGAAAGCTTCAGGTTTAGTCCAAATGAGCTTTTTTGGGCCATCGCATCAGAGGCCCTCTCAACATGGTTAAGGAGATCTGGGAGGGTACTACTAAGCCGTGTTCATTATTAAAATATGTCCTCGAGAGCAGAGAACGGATGTTGAAGAGCTTGGAGTTGGCTGGTCGAAATCTGGTGGGATCCCAGGCCCTGATGAAGGACAGATACGATCAGAAGGTGAAACTCCGGGAGTTTCAGGTGGGTCAGGAGAGTGTTGATCTTGATACCTTTGGTGGGTCATTCCTTATCCGCTAAGTATACTGGTCCTTATAGGGTAGTGGAGAAGACCTCCGACCTTGATTACCTGGTGTCCACTCCAGACAGGAGGAAAAGAAATCAGCTGTGCCACGTAAATCTGATGAAGGAGTATGTGAGGCGGGGCCTGAGCCTCTCACTGTCCCAGTGATGACTTGCAGCGGTCAAGGTGGAGAAGGAGGAAGGGACAGTCACGCTCAGGAGGAGGATAACTGGGATTGTCATGTCTCCGCAGACCAGTGGGCGGGGAGCTCGAGACAGGTGGCGCTTGAGGCTCTAGAGCACCTGCCTGAGCAACAGCGTGTAGCCGTGCAGCACCTATTCGGTTCATACCCTGCTGTGTTTGCGGAGCACCCAGGCCTCACAACTCATGCGGTGCATGATATTCTTACAGTTTCTTACAGTAGATCCTCTGGAAAAAGGCAAACTATGCCTGTGTATCCAGCTCAGTACCAGTACTTGCACTGCTGCGGTCGTTCACGGTGTTGGCGGCGGCGGTAGCAGACGCAACATTTTTACTATTCTGTATTTTTGTTTTATAATCAAACTTCAAATCTTGTCTTCCCCATGCTTTATCAAGATTACTTTCAAACTCCCTTATTGATTCGGAATCGACTACATACTGGGGCAGTGCGTTCCACTCATTTACCACTCTATCACAAAATGAGTTCTTTGCCTTCTCAAGCCTATTTCTTTCTTTGTAAATTTTCTTAGAGTGTCCTCTCGTTCTTGTTCCCTCCCGCATCAAGAAGATACCTTCACACACATCCTCATCGTACTTTCCTGACACTATCTTAAAAGTCTCTATCATATCCCCTCTCTTTCTCCTATATGCCAGTGTCGGAAGCCCCAGTGTCCTCAACCTCTGCTCATAGCCTGCGTTCTTCAACGTTGGTACCAGCTTGCTAGCTCTCCTCTGCACTTTCTCCACTGCTTCTATATCCTTTACCATATATGGAGCCCACACCTGGTTTGCATATTCCAGGCATGATATGGCTGTAGGAGATCACCCACCCTTTAAATCAGTGTCATACCGAGTCCCTCCTATCAAACTCCCAGCACTCAGGGACGAGTTAGCGTATATGTTGGATCGGGGCCTGATAGAAAAGGGTGCAGTTAGGTGGACATCTCCCGTCACTCTGCAGCCCAAGCCTGATGGGAAAGTTCGTTTTTGTGTTGATTTCCGGCGGTTAAACGGTTTAACCCCCACCAATGCTTACCCCCTTCCTCGTGTGGATGACAGTGTCGACAAGATCGGAAAGGCACAGTTTTTGACCAAGGTAGACCTAGTGAAAGGTTACTGGCATGTGCCGCTGTCGGAGCGAGCGAAGGAGGTTTGCGGGTTTGTGGTGGATGGTAACACCTACCGTTGTAACGTCATGCCCTATGGACTCAAGAATGCACCAGCGACTTTCCAGAAGCTGATGAATGACCTAGTAGCAGACATCCCTAACTGTACTGTGAATTTAGACGACGTGATAATTGATGGCGATGACTTTGAAAGTCACTGTGCACACATTGAAGCCTTGTGTAACAAGCTTAGTGAAGCGGGCTTGGTGGTGAATCTGAAAAAGTGTGACTTTGTAAGGGCAACTGTGCAATATCTAGGGTTTGTGGTCGGGAGAGGCCAGGTTTGCCCTCCTCAGAATAAGATACCGGCTATCAATCAGTTCCCTAGACCGACCACCAAGCGGCAGATCATGAGGTTTTTGGGCATGATCGGGTACTATCGCCGCTTCATTCAGGGATATTCAACTGTGTTAGCACCTCTGACTGACTTATTAGCGAAAGATAAGAAGTTTCTGTGGGCCCCGGAGTGTAAAAAGGTATTTTCCCTTGTTAAACACCTTTTATGCACTCATCCAATACTCAGGGCCCCAGACTTCGACAGGCCGTTTCAGTTGGCAACTGATGCCAGCGGGGTTGGGGCTCGTGCCGTCTTGATGCAGACAGACGAAGAGGGCCTGGAACACCCAGTAAGTTTTTTCTCCAAAAAGTTCAATTCGGCCCAGAAGAATTACTCAGTAGTGGAGAAAGAATTACTGGCGATAGTGCTGGCACTCAGGCACTTCGAGGTGTATGTCCGGCCTATGGACCAGTCGTGGTAGTGTATACTGATCACCACCCTCTTAAATTTCTCAATCAGTTTCACAACCGGAATATGAGACTGACACGGTGGTCGTTGATGTTACAGGAGTAATAATAATAATAATAATATTTATTCAGTTAGCAATTTACAGAGTTGGTACCACATAGTATATGACAAATATGACAAATATGTCCTTGTGGGATTAGGTTAGCTGGGGAAATAGGGAGGATAAAGAAATAGATACTTTTGAGAAAGTATTTCTAGGGGGTTATTTTAAGATACCTTACATCCTATAGTAAATACCAGTAATCCGTAATCAGTAATAATTTCAGTTTGGTTTGTCTATCTCTTATGTCGTATTTAGTAGTAGACATAAGCTTGGTGCTCCCTTCTCGCAGCTGTCCGGTTCAGGTGTTCCTTCAGGCTACGTCTGAAGGAATACAGTGTTCTCTTTTCACGGACTGACTGGGGTAGGTCGTCCCAGTCTTTGATGGTAGTGAAGAAGAATGTATGCTTACCCTGTCCTTGGATTCTCGGGACCTTAAAATTAAACATCCTGTTTCTTGTATTATGTCCACTCCTCTCATTTGCTTTAACAAAATCATTCTTTAGATACTCTGGTACTTTGTCATAGAAAATTTTGAAGGCATTAGTGAGCCTGATTTGTTTGGCCCTGTCAGAGACATTGAGCATACCTAGTGACTGAAGTTGTTCCTGGTCAACATGTCATCTGGGTCCTAGGTTCAGCATGAACCTAACCATTTTATTTTGAGTGACCTGACGTTTGTGCTGTGCTGATTTAGATGATGCAAAGTACCAGGATGACACAGAATAGTCAAAATGACATTGAACAAGCGCTTGGCAGAGGGTCTTTTTGGTCGCCGCGGGCAAGCATCCCACCTGTCTATACAGGTATTTTATACGTGCTCTACACTTACTCAGGATAGATTCCAAAAATTGTTTCACCTGACAAACTCGCGTCCAGTTTTAGTCCGAGATATTTAACTTGTGACACTGTTGTTATAGGAATATCATTACAATTGACCGAGAAGCCCACAATGTCTTTCAGTTTGCGTTTTGTTCCACATAAGATGGCTTCCGTCTTGCCCAGGTGAAGAGATAGTCTTAGTCTATTGTCCACTAGCCATTCACTACATGTTTCTAGTTCTTTTGATAGTGAAGCGGCAATACTTATTGGGACTTTTCCTGAAACCAGAAGCACGCTGTCGTCTGCATACAGTAATAATTTACATGAGACGCTCAGTTCCATGTCGTTCACATAACAGAGAAAGAGTAAGGGACCAAGGATGCTTCCCTGCGGGACCCAACAGTTAATTGGCATAGGATCAGATATATTATCATCAATTTTGACTCTTTGGGTTCTACCACTAAGATAAGATTTAAACCAGTTCACAGACCATATGCCCATTGCTTGTAGTTTTTTTTTTTTTTTTTTTCTATGTGATTGAGGGAGGCAAAAGGCATTACTGCCTATAGCGAGTGCCTCCCCCATAGTTGGAAGAGTGACAGGGCCAAAATCAGGGGACGTTCGAGCCAAAATGCCTGGACACACGGAGTTTGAAGCAATTTAAGTCATAGGAAGAGGGAAAGACTGATTCTGGGAGAGAGTTCCAGAGCTCAGCTGTTGAGTAGAAGAAAGTTTGAGAGTAACGTTTCACTCTTGGGTTGGAGAGTTGCACAGAGTAGGGGTGGGATTGAGTTGCAAGACGGGTACCACGTGCCCTACATAAAGGAGGTGGTATGCACTGGGATAGCTCTGAGGAACACTGATTATTATAGTAGCGATAGAATAGCGAGAGAGATGCAACATTGCGGCGGAGAGAGAGAGATTGCAGAGAGTTGGTGAGTGGACGGGAGTTAATGATACGAAAGGCCTTCCTTTCTACTTTATCTAAGAGTGCGGTGTGAGAGGAACCTCCCCACACATCTGAACAATACTCAATACAAGGGCGCACTATGCCCCTGTACAGAGCAAGAAGCTGTGCTGGGGAAAAGAACCCCCTAAGGCGGTTGAGCACACCCAGCTTCTGGGAGGCTGCCTTAGCAAGACTGGTAATATGGTCCTTCCAAATGAGAGCAGAAGAAAAAGAGACACCAAGAATATTGAGAGAAGATGAAGGGTTGATATTTGTATTGTTGAAGAATAAGGGATAGTCCGCTGGGAGATCCTGACGGGTAGATAGATGGAGAAATTGGGTTTTGGAAGCATTAAAGTTAACAAGGTTTTCTCTGCCCCAATTGGAAATAGTATTTAGATCAGAATTTAAGAGTTCTATGGCTCCATTACGTTTGTCGTTGAGGAATTGCTGGCTGGGGCATTCTGAAAAACTAATGGAGTAGTGTAAGGTTGAGTCGGCTGCGTATGAATGGATGGGAATTAAGGTACAGTTAAGGATATCATTTATACAAATTAGAAAGAGAATAGGAGATAGGACAGAGCCCTGAGGAACACCAGAGTTTATAGGGTGAGGAAGTGAACAATGGCCGTCCACAACCGCGGCTATGGAACGGCCGGAAAGGAAATTAGAGACAAAGGCACAGATGGAGGGATAGAAACCGAAGGAGGGTAGTTTAGAAATTAAAGATTTATGCCAGACTCTATCGAACGCTTTCGATATGTCTAGTGCAATAGAAAAAGTCTCACCGAAGTCCCGAAAGGAGGATGACCAAGAGTTAGTAAGGTATGAAAGAAGATCACCAGTAGAGCGACCCTTAAGGAAGCCATACTGGTGATCTGAGAGCAGATTATGAGAAGAGAAATGCTTAAGAAATTTGGAAGCAAGAATAGTTTCAAAAACTTTAGAAAGACAAGAGATGAGAGCAATTGGACGATAGTTGTAGGGTTGAGAGTGGTCATCCTTCTTTGGGACAGGTTGAATGTGAGCAAACTTCCAGCATGAAGGGAAGACGTTAGAGGATAGACAGAGACGAAAGAGTTTGCCTAGGCAGGGAGTCAGCACGGAAGCACAGTTTTTGAGAACAACAGGAGGAACACCGTCCGGACCGTACGCCTAATTAGTGTTAAACCCAGAGAGGGTAGAGAGTACATCTTTAGAAGAGATTAGGATATTAGGCATAAGTAAGAGAGAGGAGGGCGGAGAGGGAGGAATAGCACCGGAATCATCCAAGGTGGAGTTTCTAGCAAAAGTTTGAGCGAAGAGTTTAGCTTTGTCAGAGGAAGAAGTGATGGTTGTGCCATCAGAATGGGAAAGGGGAGGGAAAGACAAGGAAGATAAATTGTTGGAGAGGTCTTTGGCTAGATGCCAGAAAGCTTGGGTAGTGCTAGAGTTGGATAGTGCAGTGCATTTATTATTGATGAAAGAGTGTTTGGCAAGTCGAAGAACAGATTTGGCTTGATTCCGGGCAGAAACATAAGAAGAATGAGAGTCTTGAGTTTTAAGGCGTCGGTACCGTTTGAATGCTTCCTCCTTATTGCGGACAGCAGTAGAACAGGCGTGAGTAAACCAAGATTTTTTAGCATTAGTCTGAGAGAAAGAGAATGGAATGTATGCTTCCATGCCCGATAGGATTACCTCGGTAATGCGTTCAGCACTCTCCGAGGGTCCCCGGCCACGGAAGCAGAAATCATTCCATGGGAAATCAAAGAAGTACTGCTGGAGAGCCTCCCAGTCGGCAGCGCCAAAGTGCCACAAGCGCCGCCGTCTAGAAGGATCGGGTGGCCATACTGGAGAGATAGGACAGGTGACAGAGATAAGTTTATGGTTGGAGGAGCCCAGAGGAAAGAAAAGATCGACAGTATAAGAAGAAGGGTTAGAAGTTAGAAACAAGTCAATAATGTTGGGCCGATCTCCGATGCGATCCGGGATACGGGTGGGTTGCTGAACTAACTGCTCTAGGTCATTTATGATAGAAAAGACGTAGGCTTGTTCACCAGGTGGATCAGTAGTGTGAGAGGAGAGCCTTTGGCGGTGGTGAACGTTGAAATATCCTAAGATGGAGATTTCTGAGAAAGGAGAAATGGATAGAATATGTTCCACTGTAGAGTTTAGATAGTCAAAGAATTTGGGAAAGTTGATAGAGTTAGGGGAAAGATAGACAGCACAGAAATATTTAGTAAGAGAATGACAGGAAAGTTTGAGCCATAAAGTTGAGAATTCAGAGGAGTCGAAATCGGGAACACGAGAGCAAGTGAGTTTGTTGTGCACATATGCACAACATCCGCCTTTGGCTTTGAAACTAGGATAGAGAAAGTAAGAGGATACAGAGAAGGGGCTGCTGGATGTTGCTACAGACACCTGAGTTTCGGTGAGGAAGAGAAGATCAGGTTTGTAGGAGGTGAGATGGTGCTCAACAGAGTGAAAGTTAGAGAAAAGTCCACGAATGTTGCAGATATTAATAGAAAGAGTAACAGGCCGAGGTCCAGGTAATTGTGTGGGATCGTCAGTGGATGGTCGGTTGGGTGTGGGGGCATTTATGGTCCCCCCTCCCCCCCTGGGGACTCCGAGGCTGGGCTAAAATTCATCATTTAGTATTTTTTTTTAAATTTTGGTGTGGAGGAATGAAGTGTGGTGTGCATGTTTAGTGTAGTGAAGTGGATAGGAGGAGGAGGTGTTTGTGAGAGCTAGCTGGATTGCTCTCAGTGTAAATGAGGCACAAAGAAAATCAGTAAGAGAGGCCAAGCAAATGAAACAGGAGTTCCAGCGACTCTTTATCACATGACTATAACCTCACCTGGGTCTAGCCCTGATCGATTGGTGCCTACAATCTCCCCACCTTATTACATAGGATATCATGGTCTACTGTGTCAAACGCTTTTTGTAGATCAAGAAGAACCATACAGGTGTAGTTACCTTTAGACATTTCTTTACGAATGTGATCCGTTAAGTGGATGAGACAGGAGTCTGTCGAGTACATGCATCTGAAACCTGATTGAAACTTATAGAATAGATCATTTTGTTTGAGGTAGTGTTCAATTTGGGTGTATACCGCTCTTTCAAGGATTTTAGATACAGTACATAATATGCTAACTGGTCTGTAGTTGCCAACTTCTAGTTTATTTCCTTTCTTGAAAAGAGGGGTTATAATAGCTTCCTTCAGTTCAGCAGGTACAGTGTTGGTGTTAATTGACAAGTTGATGATGTGGGTTAGGGGGCCTGCTATACCAATGGCTCCATCTCGTAGAAATTTGGCAGGAATTTTGTCTGGCCCTGTGCTTTTATGTACATTTAGGTTAGACAGCTCGTCAAAAGTGTATTTTGGTGTAACATTTTGCAATCCAAATGTGTTCGGGTGTATGTCTTTATCTCTGTAGAAATTACGAAAGGTGGCTGTTGTTGCCGTGTATATATTGAGAGATTGAGGTAGGTTCTGTGCAGGTGTGTTTGCTATGGAAGTGAAGAAGGAGTTGAAGTAGGTTGAAATTTGTCGTTTATCGTGGCAAACCTGATCATTAATGGTGAGAGCAATATTAGTGTTAGACGAATCTCTTGTCTTGTTGCTGTAGCCTGTTGTTTTTAGGTGCCTCCATAGTTTCTTTGGGTTATTCTGATATTCCTCTGCCTTATTGTGAAAATAATTAGTTTTCGCTGATTTCGCTGATTTCGCTGAGTACAATTTAGACATTCGCCATATTGCCGGTAGTGATAACGTGATTGCTGAGTGTTTGTCGAGGGTGGAGGTTCCGAGTTAGGCTACCACAGGTGTGCGGGTTTGTGTGGAGTAAAATTGGCTTGCTCCTGTAAGTGCAGCCGCCAAAAACATATTAAAAATGAACATTCTATAAAAACTCTTTCTTTAATAGTTAATTTTTTTAAAGTATGTTATAGCTGAAGTTCGAGTCGAACCTGTGCTTACTTTCAGAAGGCTGGGCTAGTAGAAGCTCGCTCTAGGAGCATAGCAGTATGAATTAAGCTATTGTGTTAGGAGGGGTTGTAACAAATTTTGTTTTGATGAGAACTGAGCTTTGCCTTCTTTGTTGCGAGGTTATTAGGTGTGGCGAGTCTTATCGGCGTTTTGCTTGTCAGATATGGAGCTCATGGTTGAGCGTCTAATATCTTGGTGGGGGTGTGACGCCTGCAGCTTGGCAGACCGCCACGTGGGCTCAGCCGCTCGCTTGGCCACTCGCTAACACTCGCCAGGACAATGCATTTGGCTACAGTCTATCTACAATGTTGTACTTTCTTTCTTGTGAATCGTCATGTCACAGGCAGTATAGAAGTGGTCTTTGTTTTCGCCTGTGACAAGAGATTATATTTTATATCATCAGTTATAAGTTTAATGTATAAGACTGAATGATACAGCTAGAGAGTGTGAGTGAGTAATTGCTGGAGACAGAGGGTAGTCGCGTAGTGTTACACGTTGTCTCGGTGACGTCATGGCACGGCCGGGCCCTCTGAGTGGCTGGCTGCCTCACCACCCTCCCGCCGCATCAGGAAGTGGTCCCCCCCGCACTCCCCGCTGCCTTGTGTCTTCCTTGCTCAGAGCTTGTCTGACCAGCATACCCTACACATCTCCCTTGTTACCTGTCCCCGACTTCTACCTATAGAACACTTTCTCTCTCTCTCAACTTCTTACCTCTCATTCTTCCAATCTATTTAATATCATAACTCCCCTTTGGTTCTGCACGATTTCATATATCGGCCATCGTATTATATGCTGAAGCTCTCAGATATTACATGTTTAGTTAGGCATTTTGGAGGGGTGTCTCCCTACCTTTTACTTGGTTGTCTGCTGGGCTATTTAATGGTAGACTGGGGTGAGGCTATTGTTATTGTGATTTCCGATGTGTAGGCTACCAGGTTTTGCTGAACCTGTACAATCGCAACGGATACGTGGGAAGCCTAGGTTGTCTTTCTGACTGTGTACCTTGTGAGTTTAGCACTGTGTTGCGAGTGAGGGCTTTTGCCTCTGCGACCCAACACTGTGCCAACTCGTTTTGCTTTTGTTACGAACTGGCACTCGGGTACACAAGGGCTCTCAATCAGGACTCGAATACGGTTCGCTGCCACAACGGAAACACACGATCCCAACCCCTGAGTACTGCCAGCCGAACAAAAAACACCAATACCCTCCAGAGTTCAATCTGCTATAACGGGGTATACAAGAACTAGGTACTAGTGTTCAACAACAGACTAATAAAGAGACAGGAATTCTCTAGTCTGGTCAACAATCAAACAAAGAAGTAAGAAACAACAACACCAAAGAATAGTGTTGGCCGAAGCCGAAGTAATCCACCCTTGACTAAGAACTTAAGAAGTCCTCCACCCTCTACTTCGGATCGGCACTATTACGTTACGTTAATTAATAGTCCTTAAGCATCGAGCAAGGAATCTTCTGAAAAAAGTTAGATGCTTCTCGGATGCTCGTAAGAAGTACGTATCGGATTTTGAACAGTAATTCAATAAGCAAAAACACTGGCAATTAAATACTATTAAAGGTTTAAATTGGCATAAGAATAATTAAAAGAATATGCAATAGTAAATGGCAAACATTAAAAAGAAGTACTCCGCAAATGCAACGGCAATAGCCTACTCGGATTGTGCTCGTGGGACACTAATCACTAAAGTAGCCAAGCGTGCAATACATGAAATCAATAGTGCATAAACAATATCATACATAAGGAAAGCTTCAATACTATTCTGTATCTACTAATCGAGTAAAGTCTAGCTGGGGTACTGTGGGCAAAAGGTAGCAGTGACTGAGCAAAAACGGCTCGTAGCCTAGCGAAGTCCTCACAACTGTTTAAAGTATTACGTTAAAACTAACAAGTGCACTTTGAGAAATCCAGATCCCTTGTATCTGGTTTTCTCCCGGCTCCTTGACAAAGTAAAAACAAACTGTTAATAAAATACAGGGTGGTTAGGCTCTTGCCCTCACGCACTGTAAATTATTAACTCAACACAGTCAGCCGCGAAGACAACCTAGGCTTCACTGAACCGAAACGAGTATGCAGGTTTATCGCTTAACCTGACAAGCGCGAAATAGACCTAGGGGCTAGGGTAGTTATTTGTGCATTTCTAGCCTTGGATTCTGACAGAATTCGTTATATTTACAATATAGAGCATTATTTGTTTTCGGTATGCTTTTATTTTACATATATGATGTATATATGAACCTTCAAGTGTGCTAAAATAAGTGGGAAAAGCATTTGGGTGGTGAAAAACGAAGATATTGGCCACCCGGTCATAATCTCAGGCGAGAGAGAGCCACAGGCAACCCTCCTCTCTCGCTGTCTGTGAGGTAACTGAGACGAGCGGGGTGGTGTGGGCCGGTGTCTGGGTGTTACATAACGATCTTTTCTGCAACCCACTTGTGCTACATTATCGCGGGAGAGAAAAATAACCGATAAATGATGATAATAAGAGGGAAAATAGGTGATAATTGAGGAGGGGAGGGAGGGGGGAATAAGGTGGGGAAGGAGGGGAGGGGGGTGGGTGAGATTTACATGGATGAGTACTGGAGGGGAATTATCTCACCTAGAGACAAATTCCTTTGTTTTGATAGGCCCTTTTTTTTTTGGAAAGCTTTTTTTATGGTCTTGCTTCCGTGAGGCCTATCGCGTTCCCTATAGGAAGCCTTCCGTGAGGCCTATCGCGCTTGCCGGGTTAACCACTGCATCAAACAACAACTCGTAACACAGAAAAGCCTTACCCCAGTCTAGCATTACCTAGACTAGCAGAAAACAGGAATAATAATAATAACACACAGGGAAATACATATACAAGTGCAACGACCATAAATCAATCCTATTCTAAGTTAACCCTTCCAAAATAGGCTATCTAATAGGCAAGTATCTCGTGAGAACTCAAGCGATAATACTTTGGCTGACTAGCTCTGCACCAACGGGACCATGGAAGTTAAACAGGCAGGGAAAAGAAGAGATAAGAATGTAAGGTAGTAGAGAAAGTTCACATCAGTCAGAAGAATATATATAGTTAGCAAGGGAAATGAGAAGTCGCTCTGCCTAATGAGTTCTGATGAAAAAATGGCTAGACTTCCCTTTTTATACCCGGCCCTCTAGTGAGCCCAACGTGAACTACTAAGGACCGCCCACTGACAACCATTACGTAATCTCTCTCTCTCCTCTGGGATAGACAAAGGCTCCCCTAGCACTGAGGGGAGGGGGGAGGGGGGAGTGCTAGTGAGTTAGGCCCACCTCCCGCCTGGCGCACCCACTGACCCCCAACTGTGGCTGTTTCTCTTCCCATCATTACAAATAAGTTTCACACACAATACTTATAACTAATGATATAAAACAGAACTCGTTGACTCAGATGAAAACAAAATACATATTCATAATACTTATAGTACAACGGCTCACATGAACTAAGTTAGGAAACTCTACATAGACTACAGCCAAAGTTCCTGCCCTGACGATCCTAGCGAGAGTGGAGCATGACTAGGCGTTCTGTACAGCATGCTCACACTGGACATGCGTCACACCTCCCCCAAGATTTTACTTGCTCAACCCTGAGCTAAAATCTGACAAACACAGAACCCCATCAAGCCCCTCACACCCAGCGACCGTATGGCACTAAAACAAAGCTGAGTTTATCACCAAAACACATCTTATTATTAAAAAAAAAATCACATTTTATAACTCCTCCCACCAATAGCAAAAAGACACAATATCATGCTCCCAGAGCGAGCTTACAGCAGCTCAGCCGTTTGATAGTTCGTGGACTACTCAAACTCTATAGGCTATGACAAACTTATACGATTACCTATATCAAAAGAAAGAGTTTTTTTATATGATTTTTATATTTTAATATGTTTTTCCCGGCTGCAGTATAAGGGCAGCCTATTTTCCTCCACTCAAACCCACACACCTGTGATAGCCTACGACTGATCATCCACCCTTGATAAACAATCCGCGATCACATTGTCACATCCAGCAATATGACGGATGTCCAGGTTATACTCCTGCAACATCAAAGACCACCTGGTCAGTCTCATATTGCGATTGTGAAATTGATTCAGGAATCTCAAAGGGTGATGATCAGTGTAGATAACCACGACTGGGCCATAGGCTGGAACATACACCTCGAAGTGCCTGAGCGACAGCACAATCGCCAGTAATTCCTTTTCTATTGTAGAATAGTTCTTTTGTGCAGCATTGAACTTCTTAGAAAAGAAACTTACTGGGTGTTCCACACCTTCATTGTCTGTCTGTAGCAAGACGGCACCAGCCCCTACACCACTAGCATCTGTTGCCAGCTAAAAAGGTCTGTTAAAGTCTGGGGCCCTGAGTATCGAGTGAGTACATAGCAAATGTTTCACCAAAGTGAAAGCCTTTTCACACTCAGGTGCCCACAAAAACTTTTTGTCTTTAGATAACAAATCTGTGAGAGGTGCCAACACCGTTGAGTAACCTTTTATGAAGCGTCTGTAGTAGCCTATCATACCCAAGAATCTCATAATCTGCTTCTTGGTTGTTGGGTGCGGAAATTTATTGATAGCCTGTACCTTGTTCTGAGGAGGGCACACCTGTCCCCTTCCCACTACAAACCCAAGGTACTGCACAGTGGCTTTTACGAAGTCACACTTTGCCAAATTTACTACCAGACCTACTTCACTAAGTTTCCGGAACAAGGTCTCAAGGTGCTCACAATGGCTCTCAAAGTCGTCATCATAAATGATTACATCGTCCAAATATACGGTGCAATTTGGAATGTCCTTTACAATTTCATTCATCAGGTTCTGAAACGTTGCTGGTGCATTCTTAAGTCCGTAAGGCATAACATTGCACCGGTAGCTACTCCCGTCCACAACAAAACCACATACCTCTTTAGCACGCTCGGACAAAGGTACTTGCCAGTAACCTTTTACTTAATCTACTTTAGACAAAAAGCGAGCATTACCAATTTTGTCAACACTATCATCAACCCGAGGAAGAGGATATGGGTTAGTTGGAGTCAAACCGTTTAACCTACGGAAATCAATACAAAAGCGTACCTTGCCATCTGGCTTAGGCTGCAGTGTTACGGGGGAAGTCCACTTAACTGTGCCTTTCTCTATCAACCCTCTACCAAGCATATACTCCAACTCATCCCTCAGAGCTGGTAGTTTTATGGGGGGCACACGGTACGGGATTGACTTAAAGGGTAGATGGTCCCCCACGTCAACATCATGCATAGCCTGAGTAGTGAGGCCTGGGTGTTCAGCAAATACAGTGGGGTATGAACCGAACAACTGACGGATAGCATCAAACTGCGGCTCAGGCAAATGAGCTATAGCCTCGTCAGCCCTTAGGCTCGAGTTCCCCGCCCACTGATCCGCTGAAACATGTTGATCCCAGCTATCCTCCTCTGAAGCTTGACTGTCCCCCTCTCCTTCTCCACCATGGCCGCAACAAGCCAACACAGGGACAGTGAGAGGCTCAGAGGGGCGCCTCACATACTCTTTAATAAGGTTCACGTGACATAACTGGTTCTTTTTCCTGCTGTCTGGAGTGGCAACAAGGTAATCTAAGTCTGAAATTTTTTCTACAATTTTATAAGGTCCAGTGTACTTCGCAGAGAGGGGGTTACCAACCAAAGGCAACAAAATTAATACCTCTTGTCCTACAGTGAACTTCCGGAGCCTCACTTTGCGATCATACCTGTCCTTCATCAAAGCTTGTGATTCTGTCAAATTTCTACCTGCCAGACTCTTAAGCATGCGCTCACGGCTTTCAAGCACATACTTTAATAATGGACAAGGCTGCACAGTCCCCTCCCAAATTTCTTTCAGCATGTTAAGGGGGCCCCTGACACGGTGTCCAAAAATCAGCTCGTTTGGACTAAATCCCAGGCTCTCACCAGGTACCTCCCGAGCAGCAAACAGCACATAAGGCAATCCAAGATCCCAATCCATACCGTTGTCAGCACAATAACACCTGAGCATGCTTTTAAGTGTAGCATGCCACCACTCAAGCACCCCTTGACTCTCAGGGTGATATGCTGACGATACTACTGCTCGTATCCCATGCTGTTGCATTCTTTGCTTGAACATGTTAGAGGTGAAATTAGATCCCTGATCAGACTGAATCTCCTCCGGGTACCCGTACCTTGAGAAGTACCGCAATAAGTTACTGACTACCGTCTTAGCCATTCCATTTTTCATAGGGTATGCATCGGGGTATCTAGTGGCAACATCCATTATGGTTAACAAAAATTTATTTCCAGCCTTAGTGGGAGGGAGTGGACCAACCATGTCAACAATAATTGTACTAAAGGGTGGCCCAATCACAGGAATAGGGTGTAACGGAGCCTTAGGAATAACTTGGTTCGGTTTCCCGACACGTTGACAAATATCACATGAGTTTAACCATGACTGCACATGAGACTTCATCCCCGGCCACCAAAACAATTTCCCCAAAGCCGCCACCGTTTTTCTCACCCCTAGATGTCCTGCCAGTGGTGTGTCATGCGCCAACCTCAGTAGGCTATCCCTGCCCTCCCGTGGCACCACCAACTGGTCCACTACTCCGGACCCCTTTTGCCAACTACGTTTAGGGTCTTGAAAACGCCTATAGAGGATGCCTTCTAAATAAAAAAAAATCTCCTGGCTGTGCATCGCCATCCTCGTCGAGCTCTACAGCTCCATTAGCACACGTTTGGAGCTCAGGGTCCTCTAGTTGCAACCGACGTATATCTGAGGGTGCCAAGCGATCTAACTGCTCCCGGAGCAATGCATGACCTTCCCCGATACTGGGCTGCTCCCTCTGTCTCTCTCGATGTACATAACGTTGCTGTCGTGGAGACTCGTCATGCCCAGCCTCGTCCCTCTCGATGACAGGCCCAGGGGCTACTCCAGAATTAAGTAATGGTGCTAATACTGAATCACCCAGGAGAGCCGCCGAGTCAAAACTCTTAAAACCAACTCCAGCTTTAGCCTCCTCCTGTTGATCATTCCTCCGCTGGTCTGAAGACGGAGGACTAGGCTGTGACACTTTAGCTGCCCGAGCTCGGGTGACAACACACACCATGGGTTGTGTCTGGCACCGCTCGACCCACTCTTGCTCTTCCCTACTCACGTCGGCCGGCCTCTCGGCAACGACTAAGGGTAGAACCTCAGAAGCGGGCATTGCAAAGTCGTTGCCGAGAAGAAGGTCGACGCCCTCCACTGGCAATTTCTCCACAATCCCGACATCCAATTCACGTGCCACACCATCCACCTCCAACTCCAACCGCACCAGCGGGTATGACCGAGTTGCATTAATACCCTGCACCACTACCACCCGAGCCGCGTTTATAGGGTAGCCAGTCAAGTTTTTCATCAGAGTCTGGGAAGCACCTGTATCATGCAAGACCTCTACTCCATGCTTGCGCCCCGCCCACATCACGCAACCCCGCCCTCTATGGTCGCAAAAAACATCCTGAGCAGGGTTCGAGCCTCCCAGGTGCTTCTGCATTGGCTGTGCCTCAGCCTCTGACAAACTGCCCCGGGCAAACTCAGATGACTTCGGAGACACACCAATGTTGCAGGCCAAAGACACAGCTGCTGTAGGTGGTTTGCTAGGACAGACTCTTGCAAAGTGCCCCTTTTTATGACAATGATAACACTCCAACTCCCCTTTGGGCTTCCCTTGGTACTGGGAAGGGCCCAGCCCCTTCTTAAATGGGACGGTGCTAGTCTTGTGGTCAGTCTTGGTATCATGGCTCTTGTACTTGTTTGCATAAGGTATATCACTAACTCGGGGGGGTGGGGCGTCACACCCCTTGTTACCTGCCTCACTACGCTGGGCAGACCCGCACCCACGAATTAGTGATAGCCGGAGGTCAGCCATCTCAGCTGCCTCCTGTAGAGTTTTTGGGTTCTTTTCTTTAATAGTTAAAGTCATTTCTGCACCAGTACACTTATAAAACTGCTCGAGCAGAAACAGCTCAGTCAACTGCTCTGCCGTCTCAGCTTTCTCAGAACGTGTCCAGTTTTTAAGTGCATCTTTTAAGTCCCGGGCATGTTCAAGAAAGGTCGCCTCCCTAGTCTTTGTAACACCCCGAAACTTCAATCGATATGTTTCCGGTTGCAACTCGTATGCCCGTAGGACAGCTCTCTTCAATTCTGGGTAGTCAATGCAAGACTCTAAAGGCAGTGCATCATAAGCCTTCAGACCCTTACCCGTAAGTCTTGAGGAGACTAGAGCTGCCCACTTCTCTTCAGGCCAATTATGCTCCCTACACTTCTTCTCAAAACGATTAACAAATTCTGTGACTTCAGTTTCACTAAATACCGGCACTAATTTGACTAAGTGGGCTAAGGACTGTTCTCTTACTTGGCCCTCACGGCCCATCCGAGTCCCTGTCGACTCTGCACGAGTCTTATCTAAATCTAATTTAGCACAATATTTCTCTGAGTCGTACCTAAGCTCAGCCTCATGCCTCCTGGTCTCATCCTCTTGCCTCCTGGTCTCATCCTCTTGTCTCCTAACCTCAATCTCATGCCTCCTAGTCTCATTCTCCTGCTTCCTAGCCTCAATCTTAGCAAGCTCAAGTCTAAATACCATATCTGGAGACAGGCAGGAAGAGGGAGCTGCCACTACTGAAGGAGGGGGGGGCAAAAACTGGGGAACCACCATGTGCACCACCCGAGGGCACTCCAATCTGCCAATTCTCATCCCTCTGTGGGAGAGTGCTAACCTCCGGTAACTGAGTGGACGGCACTGTGGGAGTCGAGTGAGAGGGGATCTGGGGAGGAACCCCCCCAAACGCCCCCTCCTCCGAAACCCCATGTCGCCCACGCAACACCCAGGAAATCAGCTCCCCCTTGGACATCCCTACTACATTGGAAATGCCCAAAACCTTGGCTATCAGGTGCAAGCCACAAACATCCACCCCAGTCAGCCTCTCCTCCGCCACGTGGTACCGCTTACTCACAAAAACTCTAGCATCCTCCTCACTGGTTACTAACGGCACACCTTCAAATGACATCTCTCGCTCATCGTCAGTGCTAATGCACGACATACTGAAGTCCACAAAAAATTCTCGAGACAAAAGTGTTAAACTTCCTATGCAAGCACTAATTACTAAATTAACTGGAGTCTCTTAAATGCTTTACTAATTGCCATACAAAAAAAATATTCTTCAATATGCACGCTAAAATACAAACAAACAAATGTTGTACAACTCTGCAAAAATTTATACTGTTCACAAAATCCTAAGCAAGGTCGCCATTTGTTACGAACTGGCACTCGGGTACACAAGGGCTCTCAATCAGGACTCGAATACGGCTCGCTGCCACAACGGAAACACACGATCCCAACCCCTGAGTACTGCCAGCCGAACAAAAAACACCAATACCCTCCAGAGTTCAATCTGCTATAACGGGGTATACAAGAACTAGGTACTAGTGTTCAACAACAGACTAATAAAGAGACAGGAATTCTCTAGTCTGGTTAACAATCAAACAAAGAAGTAAGAAACAACAACACCAAAGAATAGTGTTGGCCGAAGCCGAAGTAATCCACCCTTGACTAAGAACTTAAGAAGTCCTCCACCCTCTACTTCGGATCGGCACTATTACGTTACGTTAATTAATAGTCCTTAAGCATCGAGCAAGGAATCTTCTGAAAAAAGTTAGATGCTTCTCGGATGCTCGTAAGAAGTACGTATCGGATTTTGAACAGTAATTCAATAAGCAAAAACACTGGCAATTAAATACTATTAAAGGTTTAAATTGGCATAAGAATAATAAAAGAATATGCAATAGTAAATGGCAAACATTAAAAAGAAGTACTCCGCAAATGCAACGGCAATAGCCTACTCGGATTGTGCTCGTGGGCCACTAATCACTAAAGTAGCCAAGCGTGCAACACATGAAATCAATAGTGCATAAACAATATCATACATAAGGAAAGCTTCAATACTATTCTGTATCTACTAATCGAGTAAAGTCTAGCTGGGGTACTGTGGGCAAAAGGTAGCAGTGACTGAGCAAAAACGGCTCGTAGCCTAGCGAAGTCCTCACAACTGTTTAAAGTATTACGTTAAAACTAACAAGTGCACTTTGAGAAATCCAGATCCCTTGTATCTGGTTTTCTCCCGGCTCCTTGACAAAGTAAAAACAAACTGTTAATAAAATACAGGGTGGTTAGGCTTTTGCCCTCACGCACTGTAAATTATTAACTCAACACAGTCAGCCGCGAAGACAACCTAGGCTTCACTGAACCGAAACGAGTATGCAGGTTTATCGCTTAACCACTGCATCAAACAACAACTCGTAAAACAGAAAAGCCTTACCCCAGTCTAGCATTACCTAGACTAGCAGAAAACAGGAATAATAATAATGACACACAGGGAAATGCATATACAAGTGCAACAAACATAAATCAATCCTATTCTAAGTTAACCCTTCCAAAATAGGCTATCTAATAGGCAAGTATCTCGTGAGAACTCAAGCAATAATACGTTGGCTGACTAGCTCTACACCAACGGGACCATGGAAGTTAAACAGGCAGGGAAAAGAGGAGATAAGAATGTAAGGTAGTAGAGAAAGTTCACATCAGTCAGAAGAATATATATAGTTAGCAAGGGAAATGAGAAGTCGCTCTGCCTAATGAGTTCTGATGAAAAAATGGCTAGACTTCCCTTTTTATACCCGGCCCTCTAGTGAGCCCAACGTGAACTACTAAGGACCGCCCACTGACAACCATTACGTAATCTCTCTCTCTCCTCTGGGATAGACAAAGGCTCCCCTAGCACTGAGGGGAGGGGGGAGTGCTAGTGAGTTAGGCCCACCTCCCGCCTGGCGCACCCACTGACCCCCAACTGTGGCTGTTTCTCTTCCCATCATTACAAATAAGTTTCACACACAATACTTATAACTAATGATATAAAACAGAACTCGTTGACTCAGATGAAAACAAAATACATATTCATAATACTTATAGTACAACGGCTCACATGAACTAAGTTAGGAAACTCTACATAGACTACAGCCAAAGTTCCTGCCCTAACGATCCTAGCGAGAGTGGGGCATGACTAGGCGTTCTGTACAGCATGCTCACACTGGACATGTGTCACACTTTGACTTTGAGAGGGTCGCCAGGAGAGAACCAGATACTAGCGATATGGATCTCTCAAGAGAGCACCTCGTCAATTAACGTAATTTGGCCGTACAGTCTTAAGGACCTCGCTAGGCTACGAGCCGCATGCTCAGCCATTGTTTCCTAGCCTACTACATCCCAGCTAGACTTTACTCGCCTAGCAGACACCCGATTAAGATTATAAACTCTTTATGTTATGTATGCAGCATTTGTATTCACGTTGATTGTAAGCCTTGGTTGTTGTTGAGTTGCACAACCCGAGCAGGCTTTTACGTTGCCTGAGGAAGTACTTCTTTTGTTGTTGGAGATAATACTATTGCGCATTTATTATTATTCCCGTGCCAGTTAACACTGTATGTCCATACACTTGTCATATCTTGTTCCTGCTTTATATAACAGTTCAAAATCCGATTCGATCATCTTAAGCAGCATCAGACTTTCTTCAGAAGATTCCCGTTCGATGCTTTAGGACTTTCATTCACTTTCTTTAACCTAACAAGTGCGCATGGGGGTAATTGGAAACGTCCCCCTGTGCTGACGTATTTGAGGTGTTTCCGTCACTAAAATATTCGTTGTACCAGTAGCATTAACCCGGGAACTGCGGGGAGACTCTTAAGAGTTCCCCCGGCGGACTGCGGGAAGACTCTTGAGAGTAAGTAAAATAAAAAATCAACTTTTGACATCGAAAAAAAAAAAAAAAAAAATTATTTTTTTATTTTTTTATTTTTTTTTGGCCCCTGGGCCATGCAAAATCTCAGTCCTCTACCTCCCCTCCTTCCCCACTTTCCTCCTCTCCTTCAGTTATCACCTATTTTCCCTATTATTCCCTTATTCTGAGGTATATTTTCGTGCTAACATTAGCGAGTTGCAAGCAGGGTGTTGTCATCACTGATGGCAAGCGAGTGCAAGAGAGAGAGAGAGAGAGTATCGATCGACTGTGTCTCAGTGGCCTTGGGGGAAATTGGCGGGAAAGCAGTTTGCCTCACCCATACATTATACAACTCACGGGCTATATCTCCGATTTTGACCATCCAAACGCTGTTTTCACTCGTTTTATTGTTGTTTCAGGTTAATACCTTTATAATCAACCCATAATAGGCGCATATGGATAATTATTAATGCTATTAATGGTACAATGAATATTTTAGTGACGGAAACACCTCAAATACGTCAGCACAGGGGGACGTTTTCAATTACCCCCATGCGCACTTGTTAGGTTAATACTTATCCATATGCGCCTATTATGGGTTGATTATAAAGGTATTAACCTGAAACAACAATAAAACGAGTGAAAACAGCGTTTGGATGGTCAAAATCGGAGATATAGCCCGCGAGTTGTATAATGTATGGGCGAGGCAAGCTGCTTTCCCGCCAATTTCCCCCAAGGCCACTGAGACACAGTCGATCGATACTCTCTCTATCTCTCTTGCATTCGCTTGCTATCAGTGATGACCACACCCTGCAACCGGATTTCTAATGTTAGCACGAAAATATACCTCAGAATAAGGGAATAACAGGGAAAATAGGTGATAACTGAAGGAGAGGAGGAAAGTGGGGAAGGAGGGGAGGTAGAGGACTGAGATTTTGCATGGCCCAGGGGCCAAAAAAATTAAATAAAAAAAAAAAAAATGTCGATGTCAAAAGTTGATTTTTTTTTTCTCTGACTCTTAAGAGTCTCCCCGCAGTCCGCCGGGGGAACTCTTAAGAGTCTCCCAGCAGTTCCCGGGTTAATATAGGAGTGACAGTTTATTATTGTTTATAGTAACTTTAACCCTTAACTAGCGGCGCGCAACATAAGTCGAGTATAATAAATTTGGACTCTCTGGCGGCGTGCGACATAGGTCGTGTGGCAATTTCAGCACGTAATGTTGCTGAGAGAGAGAGACAAGTGGTGGCAGGAGAGTAGCGAGCGTATGACTGCTCCAGACCACCGCGGCGAACCTACTGACACGAATCCCACCTCCTCCCTCCCTCTCTCACTCGCTACATACTGAATTGTATGGGGAAAGTTCCGAATTACATGCTTTTTGCACTCGTGTTGCGCGGTTGTTGCAAGAAAACTAGCCATCATAAAAGGATCGTTATGGTGTCATTGGAAAGCTCTGTTTATGCCCTTTCAGGGATAGATACTTGTTTTACGCTCTGGGTCTTATTTAGGCATGCAAATGATCACATAAACAGCCCTATTTTGGCTAAAAACACCTCGCTGGGCAGTACATATAAATAGACCACTAGCCCGCTAATAAGGTGTTAATTATACCTTCTTCTTGTTTGCATTAAATCATTTCAGTGATTTATTTAATCTCTCTATTCTTTTCCTTGTATACATTATTAACGTAATTGTATGTTGTTGTGACCAGGCTGTATCAGAGATCATCAGCCTGTAGTAGTAGTGCATTTATACCGAGTTATAGGATACCCCGTTATCGCAGATTTAACTCTGGAGGGTATATATAGGTGTTTTTGTGCGCCAGCATTATAAGTTCGAGGGTTGGATCTAGTGTTACCGTTGTGGCTGTGTGCCTTTCTAGTCCAATGATTAAGAGCCCTTGTTTTATACAAGTCCCGGTCGTAACACAGGGGGAGGAATTCCCCATGGATTACTGTGGGGCTTAGAGAGACGGTGTGACAAGTTGGGTAAATTTTAAGTAGTACAGTAGACCTAGGCCTAGCCTAACTAGGCTTACGGAGCATAATCTTATTACTTTACTTGCCTAGGGAAACACAATTGTAAAAACCTATGCACAGCCAAATAAAATAAACTAGTTGAAAAATGTTAAGGTTAAGTAGTATACCCAGGCCTAGCCTAACTAGGCTTAGGAAACAAAATAGTAAAACTTGACTAGGCCTAGAGAAACAAATTTGTACAAACTTATACACAGCCAAATAACAGGCAAAATTAACACAAATTCAGACGATTCCATAATAAATGAAGAAGAATTTTTAACTTCAACTCAAGTAGAAAATAAGTCTCTAGAGGGAGCAGAAGAAATGTTAGGCTACCAGGCAACACGGGAGACGGAAGACAAAGGGCCAGTAGATGCAGCAGAGAAGGAAGACAAGATTGTGAAGATAGAAAGTGATGACAAAAAGAATATAGAAAAGGCAACTACAAACGAGTTTGAATGTGATCAAGAGTTAGAAATACAAGATGGAGGAATCGTAAAGGAGACTGAAAGTGAGGGAGTTGGGAAGGGGATACAAGTTGTCAGAGGAGCAGAACAAATACTGGTACATAAGGGTGAACATGTCAAGAACAAGAACACAGACTCAGAAGATGTGGGACTACAATCAGCAGCTAAGAAGAAAAGGGGGGGGGGGGGTAAGAAGAAGTCCTACACCTACAGCCAAGTATATGGGCTACAGACATGGGTTTGTTGCAAGATCAGAAAAGAAGGTTGTAACCAGTAAGAACAAAATTTTAGAAGATTCTGATGTATCACTCCTTAGCCTAACTTTCAATGATCCACCCGACTCAGAAGAAAGCAGGCTGATTGATTTGAGGAGTGAAGGTGATATAGTTATAAGATATGATTATAAATTTAATTCAAGTAAAAAAGACCAATGTGAGGATTGCAAAGAAAAGGTGAAGCAGGCTGAACAATCCATGAAATGTGTGTGAAAAATTGTCCACCTAGAAGTAAGCAAGCCTAGGAAATGCAATAACCACAAAATGCATAAAACTCTTTATGAAGCTGTAAATGATTGTGATTGTGTGAATTTACAGTTTATATGTAATGGATGCCTACTCAAAAGTGATGAAGAACAGCCAGAAGTAGTGATTGAAATCAGACCTATTGAGAGTCCACAAACACAACATAGCATAAAGGAGAATAAAGGGTTAGCCCAGGTTGTCAGGGAGTTGGAATGGTTGGCAGAAAGATATAAAGAGGTAGAAGGCAAATCTAAAGAGGTTGAAGAAAAATTTAGAAAAATTGAAAGTGAAAAGGAATATATAATTCAAAGGATAAGAGAAACAGAAATTTGACATAAAGCCACTGGAACAGAAAACACCGAGATGCGACAAACAAGTCTAGAACTTGAAGGAGGGGAGAGAGAAAAAGAACTAAGAAAGCTGAAAAAAACAAATAAGGGAACTAGGAGAACAAATAAATAAAGTTAATGTAGAAAAAGAAAAAGCCACAGGGAATGAAGATAGGCTTAGAGAGATCCTTATTGTAGTAAAAGAAGAGAATGCTGCTTTAAAACAGAGACTAATCTTTGAAAATCAGGAGAATCTCAAAATAACATGATAAGATCGAGGAAGAAAGGAAGACAATAATTCAAGATGTCTTCAAACAAAGAAACGGAACAAGTGAAAGCAAAATATATAGCGAGACAGAAATAGTACATATAAGCAATACTAGAGAACAGGAACAAGATAGAAAACAAGGTGAGGGATGATAGACAAAAAAGAAAGGACCAAGAAGATGGTCAAGAACAAATGAGGGAACTTGAGAGACAAACACAGAGAGACCAAGAAGAAACAACCAAGCAGATGGGAGAGCATAAAATAATAAATAATTCAAACATAACAAACAAAAAAGTGGAGAAAGTATATCAGTACCAGTAGCCAATGGAAAAGACAGCAGATAAATGAAGATATGTCAATAAATAAGCAGTGGGAAAATAGTATTGAATATAAGCCAAGGCAAGGTGAAAGGGGAGTAGTAAATACACAATCACCTAGACAAAATTATGGAAATAATAAAGAAATGAGGAATGAACACTGGAATAAACAAAGTAACGGTAGACATGGACAAGGATCAAGACAAGATGATAGAAGAATGTCCAGTGAACAGTGGCCCAGACATAACTATGGAGGAAATTATTCATGGCCTAGAGGCCCTAGACAGAATGAACAATTGACAAAACCAAGTGAAAGATAAATTAGTAGAAGGATAGGGTTGGGACATGAACAGTGGCCACAACACAGAGAAAGAGAACAAAGAGGTGAAGAATAAAGAAGGCCTAGCCAGTATGAACAATGGACTAAGCCAAGTGAAAGATAAATAAGTAGAGGGATGGGACATGAACAGAGGCCACAATAAAGAGAACAGAGAGGTGAAGAATCATGACAGAGGAGGAACAAGACTGATTGCTGGTTCTTCATGAGAGGTAACTGCCTAAAAGGAAAACGGTGTACATACAACCACCGGTAACAAAAGAAAGAAAAATAGTTGAAAACAGAAGCAACACATTTCAGGGAAGAGACAAGTGTAAATTCTTTGAGAGAGGATACTGCAGAAAAGGCTATTGTTGCAGTTATATACACCCAGAAGTGAAAGTCCCTGCAAAGGGTTTACCCCCTACTCCTAGTCTCCTACTACCCCAGAAGCTAGGAACGGGGTGGTCCCTGCTCAGACCCCCTTACTACTCCTACCCCAGGTAGAAGGGGTAGGGTGTGCCCGTCTGTCACCCCTTCCTTCCCCTCCCCACCCATGAAGAGAACAAACTACCCCGGTCCCCCCCCCCCCCCCACGCACACTTACACCCCACCCCTATGCCAAACAGGAGGTTGACACACACACACACACCATTATCAATTTCATAAGTAATGGTATCGTGTTTACCTTCATTAATTTACCCTCTGACGGTGTTGACGCATTTTGATTGTTTATCTTGGCTATAATTAGACGAATAATTACAGCTTAGGAAGGACCAATGTGAAATAATGTCCTAATCTGAATTAAATCGTCTAATAATAGCCATAAAACAGAAACGAAGAGTGTCATCAATTCTCAGAGGTTTATTATATGATTAATTTTGTTATACATGTATTATCATGTAGAAATTATACACAAAAATACAATAGCTACTCGCTTTATATTTGACAGCATAACAATATGCCATGTTTGCTATTTGGTAGTATTATAAAGCAGTATAATCTAGTAATGAATTATTGTATTTTATGGTGTCTCGGAGTATAACACCTATTGGAAAATATTGTCAAGGAAGTGGGTTACTAAATAATATAGCAAACTGCATAGACCTACGTATATATTTCGTGCATAACTCAAAACTGTAAAATCACACACATATATATATATATATATATATATATGTTAGTAAAGCCAGGTAATAAATTTTCTTTAATACATACGAGGTTGAAAGAAATGGCAATTTCTGCGTTGGAAATTTTATTATTCAAAGTTTCCAGGTCTCTGATGAGTTTTCGCTGGGTGGCAGGAAGTAGATGAAGGAGATGAGCAAAATTCATGGTGGTACAGGGTTACATAAATGTAAATGATGATACAGGATATACGACGCGTTTCACTGGACAACCAGCATTATCAAGTAAGGATGGAATGATATAAAAGGTAAACAGGAAGGGTATATATAGAGAGTGGAGGATCAGAGGAGGCGAAAATCAGGGGGCAAAAGTCTACTATTGGTGGAGGGGTATTCTAGGAAAGAGAAAGGGAGAACCGCTTCACACATGCGCACTGGATGCGGGATGGTGGTCGGTTGGTGGCGTCGAAGCTGATTGGCTGCGTGTCGAGGGGCGTGGCCTAAGTTGTGTGGCGCCTGCGGAAGACGAAGCTGAAGGAGGTAGCGCGGGGGGCTGCGTCAAGGGCACCGGGGGGCGAGGGGGGTATTAGGTCCTGTAGGAAAGTGCCTTTTGGCAGAAGGAAGGATCTGAAGGTCCAGAGTTTGGTTGTTGATGTTGGGATGTAAGGCTTGGATATATAAAGCTTCGAGTATAGGTAATCTCCTTGGGTCACTTTCTTTATCGAGTATGGTGGTGTGTTTCTCTAACTCGTTGCGTGTGAGGTGAGGGTGGTTAGGGGTGAGATAGTGGTCTTTGATGGCTCCAGCCTGAAGGTGAAGAGTTAGCCGACGTGAAAGACGAGTCTGCGCCATACCAATATAGGAATGAGGTCCACAGTCCTCATAATTACAGGTATGTTGGTAAATGACGTGATCGTCGGTCATCGGGCTCTTTATCTTGGTGGAGGCTGGTTTGTTGCGGAGAACGAGGTTGGAGGTCTTGGGGGATTTGTAATAAATTATTAATTTGATTTTGCTTTCCATGTTGGTTGGGTGGACATGCTTGGAGATTATTTCTTTTAAGACGGCCTCGTAATTTTTGTGTTCAGAGGACATGTAATTGCGGTAGAAGATCTTAATTTCATTGGGGGGGTCAATGTTGGGAGGGCTTTGGGTGTACCATTTTTCAAGATGGTGGTTGATGGTGCTGGAGATGTCGGAGTTGGAGTATCCGTTATTTACTAAAACTTGGGATAGTCTTTCTAGTTCCTGGTGGGTGTCGGCCCAGGTAGAGCAGTGCGTGAGGGCTCTCCTAACATAGGTGGAGATGGAGGATAGAAGATAACGGCGGGGGCATTCACTATCGCCGTTGAGGCATTGTCCTGTGTTAGTTGGTTTAATGTAGACGGTGGTTTTGAACCCATGGTCGTTCAGAGCTACGAGGATGTCGAGGAAGGGGAGTTGTCCATTGTTAGATTTTTCAAAGGTGAAGTTAAGTCCGGAGGAGGTCATGAAGCGACGCTGGGGTTCCTGTAGTTCGTGGAGGTCCTTGATTTGCACGAAGATGTCATCCACGTATCTACAGTAGACGGCGGGTCGTTGGGAAGCTAGGAGCTCTTCCTCGATGGTACCCATGAAAAAGTTCGCAAAAAGAACTCCTAGAGGGCTGCCCATCGCCACACCGTCTATCTGCTTGTACATGTTGCCCCGGGGGCAAAGGAAGGGGGCCTCCTTGGTACATAGCTCCAGTAGTGTTTTCAGGGCCTTCTCCGGGATGTCCAGTGTTGGTGTATCAGGGCAATGATAAATTTGACGTAGAATCATGTCAATGGTCCTATCCACTGGCACGTTGGTGAACAGGCTTTCTACGTCGAGAGAGGCGATTGTGTGGTTGTTGTTACGGGGGGCGTCTCGTAAAATTTCCAAGAAATCGTGGGCTGAGTTAAGGTTGAATTGGCTGGGCACGTAGGGGGTGAGGAGGTTGGTCAGGGCCTTGGCGATCTGGTAGGTGGCAGTGGGGATCTGGGAGATGATGGGGCGGAGGGGGTTCCCAGGTTTGTGTGTTTTGATGGTTCCGTACGCATAACCAGGGGTGTATTCTCCGACGAGTTTTTTAAGGTGGATCCCTCCTTGTTTGGCGTTGATGGCGGTGATGGTGGTGTTGGCAGTACGTTTGATTTCGTCGGTTGGGATGCGGGTGATCTTTTTAAATTTGGTGTTGTCACTTAAGATGACGTCCATTTTTCTAAGATATTCCTCCTTGTCATGGATCACGAGGCAGGAAGCTTTATCCGCACGACGGATGATGATGTTGGGGTTGTCTCTTAATTGTTTGGCAGCTTGGAAGTGTTGTTTGTTGAGTATTTTGCTATGGTGAGTTCCTCTGGTTTTGGCGGCTTCAGCGAGGAGAGTAGGTTGTAGGGCGGGAGTAGTGGTGACCTTGCCATCCTTCTTGAGTCGTAGGATGTCGTCCAGGAGGATTTCCGTTTCTAGGCGTTTCCGGTGGGGGCCAGGTTTGGAGCTGTAGTGGCAGTTGAGGCCTTTGTTGAGGAGGTCTTCTTGGTCCAGGGTCAGAATGGTGTTAGTAAGGTTTATATATCCTTTTGTAGGTTTGGGAAGTTTTAAGTTTCCGCCATAAAGACGGGCAAGCTTTTTTATGGTTGTGTTTTCGGCTTGTCTTCTGTGTTGTTCATGGAGTTGTTCGAGGGCTGTGTTGATTTCGGTTTTGAGGTGGTCTGGAGGGGTTTCGTCTTCCCAAATCCGTAGAAGAGCATCTCGTTCTTTACGAAGGTTGTTGGCGAGCTCTCGTTTTTCAATTATTTGGTCCTTCACCAGTTCTTCACGAAACTGGAGGGTGCTGGTGCGATGTCTGGCATTCTCGTGAATTTTTATGTTAGTAAAGCCAGGTAATAAATTTTCTTTAATACATACGAGGTTGAAAGAAATGGCAATTTCTGCGTTGGAAATTTTATTATCCAAATAATTGAAAAACGAGAGCTCGCCAACAACCTTCGTAAAGAACGAGATGCTCTTCTACGGATTTGGGAAGACGAAACCCCTCCAGACCACCTCAAAGCCGAAATCAACACAGCCCTCGAACAACTCCTTGAACAACACAGAAGACAAGCCGAAAACACAACCATAAAAAAGCTTGCCCGTCTTTATGGCGGAAACTTAAAACTTCCCAAACCTACAAAAGGATATATAAACCTTACTAACACCATTCTGACCCTGGACCAAGAAGAGCTCCTCAACAAAGGTCTCAACTGCCACTACAGCTCCAAACCTGGCCCCCACCGGAAACGCCTAGAAATGGAAATCTTCCTGGACGACATCCTACGACTCAAGAAGGATGGCAAGGTCACCACTACTCCCGCCCTACAACCTACTCTCCTCGCTGAAGCCGCCAAAACCAGAGGAACTCACCATAGCAAAATACTCAACAAACAACACTTCCAAGCTGCCAAACAATTAAGAGACAACCCCAACATCATCATCCGTCGTGCGGATAAAACTTCCTGCCTCGTGATCCATGACAAGGAGGAATATCTTAGAAAAATGGACGTCATCTTAAGTGACAACACCAAATTTAAAAAGATCACCCGCAACCCAACCGACGAAATCAAACGTACTGCCAACACCACCATCACCGCCATCAACGCCAAACAAGGAGGGATCCACCTTAAAAAACTCGTCGGAGAATACACCCCTGGTTATGCGTACGGAACCATCAAAACACACAAACCTGGGAACCCCCTCCGCCCCATCATCTCCCAGATCCCCACTGCCACCTACCAGATCGCCAAGGCCCTGAACAACCTCCTCACCCCCTACGTGCCCAGCCAATTCAACCTTAACTCAGCCCACGATTTCTTGGAAATTTTACGAGACGGCCCCCGTAACAACAACCACACAATCGCTTCTCTCGACGTAGAAAGCCTGTTCACCAACGTGCCAGTGGATAGGACCATTGACATGATTCTACGTCGAATTTATCATTGCCCTGATACACCAACACTGGACATCCCGGAGAAGGCCCTGAAAACACTACTGGAGCTATGTACCAAGGAGGCCCCCTTCGTTTGCCCCCGGGGCAACATATACACGCAGATAGACGGTGTGGCGATGGGCAACCCTCTAGGAGTTCTTCTTGCGAACTTTTTCATGGGTACCATCGAGGAAGAGCTCCTAGCTTCCCAACGACCCGCCGTCTACTGTAGATACGTGGATGACATCTTCGTGCAAATCAAGGACCTCCACGAACTACAGGAACTCCAGCGTCGCTTCATGACCTCCTCCGGACTTAACTTCACCTTTGAAAAATCTAACAATGGACAACTCCCCTTCCTCGACATCCTCGTAGCTCTGAACGACCATGGGTTCAAAACCACCGTCTACATTAAACCAACTAACACAGGACAATGCCTCAACGGCGATAGTGAATGCCCCCGCCGTTATCTTCTATCCTCCATCTCCGCCTATGTTAGGAGAGCCCTCACGCACTGCTCTACCTGGGCCGACACCCACCAGGAACTAGAAAGACTATCCCAAGTTTTAGTAAATAACGGATACTCCAACTCCGACATCTCCAGCACCATCAACCACCATCTTGAAAAATGGTACACCCAAAGCCCTCCCAACATTGACCCCCCCAATGAAATTAAGATCTTCTACCGCAATTAAATGTCCTCTGAACACAAAAATGACGAGGCCGTCTTAAAAGAAATAATCTCCAAGCATGTCCACCCAACCAACCCGGAAAACAAAATCAAATTAATAATTTATTATAAATCCCCCAAGACTTCCAACCTCGTTCTCCGCAACAAACCAGCCTCCACCAAGATAAAGAGCCCGATGACCGACGATCACGTCATTTACCAACATACCTGTAATTATGAGGACTGTGGACCTCATTCCTATATTGGTATGACGCAGACTCGTCTTTCACGTCGGCTAACTCTTCACCTTCAGGCTGGAGCCATCAAAGACCACTATCTGACCCCTAACCACCCTCACCTCACACGCAACGAGTTAGAGAAACACACCACCATACTCGATAAAGAAAGTGACCCAAGGAGATTACCTATACTCGAAGCTTTATATATCCAAGCCTTACATCCCAACATCAACAACCAAACTCTGGACCTTCAGATCCTTCCTTCTGCCAAAAGGCACTTTCCTACAGGACCTAACACCCCCCCTCGCCCCCCGGTGCCCTTGACGCAGCCCCCCGCGCTACCTCCTTCAGCTTCGTCTTCCGCAGGCGCCACACAACTTAGGCCACGCCCCTCGACACGCAGCCAATCAGCTTCGACCCCACCAACCGACCACCATCCCGCATCCAGTGCGCATGCGTGAAGCGGTTCTCCCTTTCTCTTTCCTAGAATACCCCTCCACCAATCGTAGACTTTTGCCCCCTGATTTTCGCCTCCTCTGATCCTCCACCCTCTATATATACCCTTCCTGTTTACCTTTTATATCATTCCATCCTTACTTGATAATGCTGGTTGTCCAGTGAAACGCGCGTCGTATATCCTGTATCATCATTTACATTTATGTAACCCTGTACCACCATGAATTTTGCTCATCTCCTTCATCTACTTCCTGCCACCCAGCGGAAACTCATCAGAGACCTGGAAACTTTGAATAATAAAATTTCCAACGCAGAAATTGCCATTTCTTTCAACCTCGTATGTATTAAAGAAAAAAAAAAAAATATATATATATAGAGAGAGAGAGAGTATATATACTGTATATATATATATAACAGATATGATAACATATATCACTGTAATATGCAGTAGTAAGCAAATGGTAGACATATCTTACGTCGGATATATAATATATATTGAACAATTAATTAACATCGAGGCAAACATTTGTGGTAAAGCATTTCCCTCATGAGTTATTGGTATATTTAGAGTAGCTGGTAACCGTGTTTAAACGTTGATACTAAATGCGTCTCTATTCATGGTGTTCTAAAGCTGATTTTCCTGTGTCGACTGCTAAACTATCACCTTTCCTCCCCCGAACTACGATACTTGCATAGTTTGAGTCTCGTTTAACCCTTATTGCTTTCTGACATTAGGCTGAGATTAGTATGGATCTTCATATAGAGCTTTTTACCAACTCTTCTGCTACTACTGGAACACCACAGTTAATACAGTTCAGGCGTGCCAACATTATACAGGATAAATCCTATGACCCTAACCATTCAGTTACACTATTAATCTAATTGATTCTGATTAACATGCACTAAAGATTAACGTTATTAATAGATGTGTGCTAATGTAGAAGCAATAAAAATAATAATTACAAAAGAAAACGACAAATCTGTTGGTATCCCTTAAGAACCGAGACATTTTCAGAGAGAGAGAGAGAGAGAGAGAGAGAGAGAGAGAGAGAGAGAGATTCTATAGCAGGAATTAGATAAGCATTTTCTTACCGATTACCTTGTATTTAATAATTGATAAAATATACCTGTCGATTTTAGGTAGGATAGATGGTGAATAGCTATTACTGAACTTTTATTTCGTATTTGCATACGTATGCATTGAGCATCGGCATGCTTCGAAATAACACTCTTGCCTTCAGTTAGAATGTATGCCATACCTGGCCCGGTCCCTATCTATTTCGTGCAGGACAGATCCCCAATCCATACCAGCCGAGCAGTGAGAGATTGGTTTGCTCGCCACCATGAGATCATCGTGATTGACTGGCCATCCAAAATATGTGATTGCAACCCCATATAAAACCTATGGGGGATAATGGTGAATGAGTAGAGGAGAAAACTAGACAATCCGTCGAAAGGAAAGATCGAGAAGCATGGGAGGGATTGAGGCGCACTCCTGATCTATGTAGCAAACTAGTTGATAGTATGAAGACTCTACTGACATTTAATGTGATAGAGGCAGAAGGAGGGTGGACGAGATATTAGGTAGGGTATACATACATTTGTAGTCTGCTGTATGATTATAGATTTTATCATTAAATACTTGGACAACTCAAAAAGAAAAATAATTAATCAAAGGATGTAATACTGTATGTTGTTTGATATACTTATACAACTGTAAAAATAAAAGTCTATATGTGTTGTTATGTATATCCCTTTATATCCTCTAGATAAATATATATTACACTATAAATATGTTGAATAAATAGGAAATAATGTTATCTGCATTCCATTTTGTAGCTCAGGAATTGTAGATGGGATTGAATGTTTAAAATGTGTTATCATAATGTCTATTTCAAGAAGAAAATGTATATATATACTGTATATATATATATACATATATATTAATACAAAAAATCAATACCACAAGCACATATTACCACTAATACACTCATCGTTCCAAATGAAAAGCGATTATGAAAATTATGTATTTAATCATATAGATGACATATACTCGAAAAAGTTCAGTATAATTAAGACAACACTAGAGTGCTACGTTAATATCGTAACTGTGAGACTGTTTGGGAAGTGAGTTTTCAATAATTTCACTATCAGTTGCTACTCGGATATAATGCTCTCCTGATTAATGATATATTTGCGAAAAGAAAAGAAGATATCTAGTTTGTTATAAAGTTATGACATACCTCATTGAAGTCTGTAAAACTGTCTTCATAGCGTAATGCATAAATGCACTAAATTTCGGTGGGAGTACAAAGTACAAAGGAGTATAAAGGAAATCAAGCAACAACATATCTAGTGACCCTTCTAGGTTGCTTGTCCTCCAAAACACTGAGGATCAAGTGTCCAAACAGTGGTTTAGAATGGGTAAGGGAACATTGGAAAGGGAATTACTGCCCTGGAACTAATGTCCGTGGCAGGATTAGGAAGTTAGTAGAGGACAGATGGGTTAGTAACTGAGGAGGAAATAAAGTTATTCATTTACAAACGCAGTCAGTCACGGGTTTGATGAGAGATATTTGTCTATGCGGAGTTTAAATGAATCAACGGTGATGCAGTCTATAACGTTTCGGGGAAGCCCATTCCACAAGTTGACAACTCGATTGAAGAAGAAATTCTTAGATTCGTGCGAGTTAAAAGATTTACCAATAATTTTGCAACCGTTTCCCCGCGTGTAATTAGATTGGTCGATAGTGAAGTACTTACTACAGTTCATATTGTCGATGCCTTTGATGATTTTGAACACTTGAATTAAGTCACCTCTTAATCTGCGCTGGGTTAAAGGAAATAGATTTAATTCTCTAAGACGCTCTTTGTATGGTTTGTTCTTTAGGCTAGGTATCATTTTGGTAACTCTACGTTGAACTCGTTCTAGCTTGTTTATATCTTTTTGGTAATAAGGGCACCAGGATTGAACGCAGTATTCCAGAAGAGGGCGGACTAAGGAATTGTAAAGGGTTAGGATAACTTCTTTGGATTTATGCTCAAATGACCTGCCTATAAAGCCAATTATTTTGTTTGCCTTCCTAACAACTTCTGAACATTGTTGACTCGGTTTTAGGCTACTCGATATTGTTACTCCCAGATCGGTTTCTCTGTTTACATTCTTAAGCTGAGTGCCATTCATCGAATAGTTTGCTTTCTCATTTAGGTATCCGACATGTAGTACTTTACATTTATCCGCATTGAAACTCATTTGCCAAATTTGGGCCCAACATGACAATTTATCTAGATTGTGTTGCATATCGTCAACTTGTTCTTTTGAGAGTACACTATTTGCAATTTTTGTATCGTCAGCAAATTTTGAGATTGTGCAGGTGAGACCCTCATCTATGTCGTTGATGTAAATTAGAAAGAGAATTGGTCCTAGTACCGATCCCTGGGGTACCCCGCTACTTACATTGGTCCATTTAGATGCCTTACCGTTTATGACTACCCTTTGCTTTCTGTTGCTGAGCCAATTTTCTATCCATTTCAACACACCGTCTTGTATTCCATGCGCTTTTAGTTTTAGCAGTAAACGTTTGTGGGGAACTTTGTCAAAGGCCTTTTGAAAATCAAGGTATATAATATCTACAGCTTTACTCTCATCGTAGAGGTTGAGGATATCGTGGAAGAAGTCTAAGAGGTTTGTTAAACAGGAACGTTTTTTACGAAAGCCGTGTTGAGTATCTTTAAGTATGTTATTTTCCTCTAAGTGATTTACGAGTCTGTCTCTTATGACCGTTTCTAGCATTTTACATACAACTGAGGTTAAGCTATTGGACGATAGTTACTGGGTAGGGATTTGCTGCCTTTTTTTAATATAGGTACATGTTACGTTGGCTAGCTTCCACTGATCAGGCATAGTTCCAGACTGCAAGGATTTATTGAATAGTAATGTCAGTGGTTTGGAGAGCACATTCTTAGCTTCCTTTAGAACTCTAGGCGAGATTGTATCAGGTCCTGGCGTTTTATTTACCTTGACTTTATCTAAACAATTCAATACTTCTCTCTCTGTAACGGTGATATTGCTTACAACATCTGAATTATCAATCTGAATCGGCGATGGTGTAGGGATATCACTGAGGTATTCTGTTGTAAAAACTGATGCAAAGAAGGTATTGAGGGTATTACTCATTTGTACTTCGTCTTTGGTGTATTCTCCATTTTCATCGACTAACGGTCCAACAGTTGAAGTAACTACTTTTTTCTCTCTGATATAACTATAGAATTCTTTCGGGTTTGTTTTACTTTGATTCGCAATATGTAACTCTAAGGTCTTTTTACTTTGCTTAATTAACTTTTTGGCTTTGCGTCGTAGCTCTACAAATTTCACCCGTTCTTCGTCATTTTGTGAGGATTTTAATCTATCATTAGCAAATTTTTTAGCAAGCAGGCAGTTTGAAATATCTTTATTCCACCATTTGGGCTTATTATTATGGCCTGGACGCCGTATTTTCGATGGTATGCAGTCTTGCACTGCTTTTAGGTAAGTGGTTTCGAATAACTTCCAAGATGTATTTATGTCGTTATTGTTAATTAAAAAGCTCCAGTCAGTTTCTTTAAACATAGCTCTAAGTTTATGGAAGTTTGCTTTCTTGAAATTAGGGACTTTTTCGATGCTACTATTTGGTTCGTTACTAGTAAACTTTAAAGTGAAAGTTATCGTACGATGGTCGCTGTTACTGAATTCATCACCAACATTCAAATTCTCTATCAATTCTTCTTTTGTTGCAAGTACAATGTCAAGAACGTTATTACCACGGGTCGGCGTTCGAACAAATTGATAAAGCGAACTCTCTTGCAAGTTCGTATACAAGTCATGTCCGGAGTGTGAAGTAAGAGTATCGCCCCACTTGGTCACAGGTAAATTAAAGTCGCCAAAAATTACGGTACCTTGTTAGTTACTTACATCTGCAATTTGTTCGTAAATTTCTCGGTCAGTTTGCACTGATTGAGCTGGAGGTCTGTATATTAACGCAAGTATTATTTTTGTACCTTTATTATTCTTTATTAGCACAAAAGATGTGTCGACGTTCACAATTTGAGGTTTTGACACGAGGGTCGGGTTAAGACTTTCTTTGATATAAAATAAAACGCCACCTCCATTTTTATTTATTCGGCTGTTCTCAAACATTACATAACCGGGAAGTGAATACTCTGCTAAAAAGTCTCTATCTTCTGTATTGAGCCAAGATTCTGTTATGCCAATCACATCATAATTTTCTGTAAACACTAGTTCCTCTAAATCTGAAAATTTATTGCGTATGCTACGAGCGTTTGCATAGAAAACCTTTAAGTTGCGGTTTTAGAACTCACAGAACGTTCTTTCATCGAATTTTTGGTTCTGGTCGGATCTACATTTACATTCATGGCTGTCCTCGGTCCTCGGTCGTTATCCCTGTCGGTTTTGAATTTGGGTCGTGTTGGTGGAGCTTTATCCAAATTCGCGGTTAATTCCTTTGTAGGTTGCCGTCCTCGCTGTCTTCGGTCCTCCTTCCTGGTTGTCCTCTGCTGAGTCGATTTCTTCTCCGAAAATCCTTCACCGCATCGTTGAGAAGACGCCCAAAACGTGCTGCTCCCACCTGGTTCAGATGAACTCCATCATCCGAAAACAAATAGTCATCGTAGTAGAAATTGTCCCAGGTGTCGACGAATCCCACGTTCTCCTTCCTGCAGAGGTTTGCTAGACAACGATTTGTGCTGGTGGCTATGTTGTAAAATCGGCTCTCTACACCGAGCCGGGGGACGATTCCTGAGACGATGATCCTTGATGACTTCTCCTTAAACGACTTGATCAGCCGCTGGTACTTTAAAAGCAAATCATCCTAGGTTCGAATCCCTGGACTGTCACATGTATACAGTATGTTGATTTCATTATTTGAGTTTAGAAGTAAAGTTGGTTGGTGGAAAAAACATATGAAATACCTTTTTGATAGACCCCCCCCCCCCCCCCCCCCTCCAAAACAAATTAATGACCGCAGTGAACATGGTAATACATTAAAATGGCAATTAATATATATATTTATTTATTGTATTTTTTTTTATGTGATTGAGGGAGGCAAAAGGCAGAACTGCCTATAGCGAGTGCCTCCCCATAGTTGAAAGAGTGACAGAGCCAAAATCAAGGGACGTTCGAGCCAAAATGCCTGGATACACGGAGTTTGAAGCAATTTAAGTCATAGGAAGAGGGAAAGACTGATTCTGGGAGAGAGTTCCAGAGCTCAGATGTTGAGTAGAAGAAAGACTGAGAGTAACGTTTCACTCTCGGGTTGGCGAGTTGCACAGAGTAGGGGTGGGATTGAGTTGCAAGACGGGTACCACGTGCCATACGTAAAGGAGGTGGTATACACTGGGAAAGCTCTGAGGAAAACTGATTATTATAGTAGCGATAGAAAATCGAGAGAGATGCAACATTCCGGCGGAGAGAGAGAGATTGCAGAGAGTTGGTGAGTGGACGGGAGTTAATGATACGAAAGGCCTTCCTTTCAACTTTGTCTAGGAGAGCGGTGTGAGAGGAACCTCCCCACACATGTGAACAATACTCAATACTAGGACGCACGATGCCCCTGTACAGAGCAAGAAGCTATGCAGGGGAAAAGAACCCCCTAAGGCGGTTGAGCACACCCAGCTTCTTGGAGGCTGCCTTAGCAAGACTAGTAATATGGTCCTTCCAACTGAAAGCAGAAGAAAAAGAGACACCAAGAATATTGAGAGAAGATGAAGGATTGATTTTTGTATTGTTGAAGAATAAGGGATAGTACGCTGGGAGTTCTTACGGGTAGATAGATGGAGATATTGGGTTTTGGAAGCATTAAAGGTAACAAGGTTTTCTCTGCCCCAATATATATATATATATATATATATATATATATATGGGAGAGAGAGAGAGAGAGTGTTAATATTCTCGAATATGCACCAAAAAGCCTAACACGGATCGAGCATTGCATGAATATACCACTTATAATCAATTAATTAAGCAATCCATACAATATGTTTTTTAGTAAGTTCCAACATCTCTTCAGAGGTATTCAAAAATTACAAGATTACCATTTCAATGTGCAAATCAATTAAATACCAATGCATATTGCGCGGGTGGGTGAATACTATCGATCTATCTATATATTGCCTGACGCCATGATCCCCGAAGGGTTGGCCACGGGTGAATACAATAATTTGTAAAATAACTAGAAGGGGTGATGGTATTGGAAATTTACATTATAAATGCAAACATGATAGAATACTAATACGCATAAATCATGTGTTTGTGTGTCAAGCTACGGATAGGTGACAGATAGTGTAAATGATCTTCATTCTGTAAAAGCAGATAATTTATTGCAACATTGTTCTGGCATATATAGAATATATATAGATTGCCAATTACTGACATGGTCTCGGCCTCGTGCAAGGTTACTTTATTCTGTGTTCGTGGAAAACAATGGTTGTAATCGGCGGTTTCCTCCTGTGTGGGGTTGGGGTAGGGTGCGAGTGGGGGGCCTGCTTGTTTAATCTCTCCATTATAGGGTAGGGGAAGGAAGGGGTGACGGACTGGCACCATCCCGTCCCTTCTGCCTGGGGTAGGAGTAGTAAGGGTTGACTGGGCCGGGCCCACCCCGTTCCTACCTTCTGGGGTAGTAGGAGTAGGGGGTAAACCCTATGCAGGGACTTTCACTTCTGGGTGTACATTCAGTGGCAGTACCAGTAGACCAACAACCTCAAGATTTACAATATAGCCACCATCAGAACAGAGAGGTAAATTTTCAGAGGAACAAACCAACAGCAATGCAGAAATTGCTGTAAAGAGTAGAAGACATATGGAAAGAGATGAAAACAGTACAAACAGAAAATGTGTGCTAAAAAGAAACAACTAAAGAAAAACTCAAGAGAAACAAGAAAACTGAGAAGACAAAAAATTATGATAGTAATAATGAAAAAGTTAAAACAGTATATGACAATGAACTCAAACTAATGTATGCAAATTGTAGAGGGATAACAGACAAAAATACAAGTCTAAGAGAAATAGCAAGTGAAATAAATCCTGGTATAATTGTACTTAATGACACTTTGTAGAGAAATAATGAAGGAGTAGTACTATAAGGATATAAGTCATTTAGTAATAACAGAGAGAGTAAATTGGGTTGTGGTATAGAAATAATGGTTAAAAGAGGAATGGAGAAGAATACTGTTAAAGTAAGTGAAGGAGTAGAAGGTATTGAAAAAATTACAATAAGAATAGAAACTAAGAAAAGGGTGCTCAACATTATTAGTTTATATGGTAAAACACAAGGTAGGATACCAAACGAAACTATAAAATATCAATTCAAATATTTACAGGAACACATTAAAAACATTGAAAACATGGAAGACTATATCATAGTAGGAGACCTGAATGCCAAAATTGGCAATGAAATAGATGGTATAAGTGGTAACAAAGGTCAACAGAATGAAGCAGGTAAGGCATTACTTGAAATGGTCAGCAATGTCAATGGTGAAATAGTAAATTATAACTTTGAAATGCACAGGCAAGTGGACCAGAGTGAATACCAAGAATTTTGGAGAAAGATCTGCGTTAGATTATGTAATAACTAATAAGAGTGTATGTGAGGATATCAAAAGCATGACAATTGATGAACAGGGCCTGTACAAATTAACTAAATATAAGAATAGAGACATTAACCCTTCCCACCCGGGCTGGTCCTCCAAAGGATAGTGTGGGTGTCAAGGCCTAGGCTACCGTATCTTTGTTATTTTAACTGCTAGAAATGTCCCACGCATCTATAAACGTAGTGCGGTTTTCAATCTGTAGATTGGCATTGAGTAGAGCTCAGTAAGTCAACTGGTTCAGTTGTGATGACGATTTCCGTGGAGCGAATTTTGCCACGATGTTGACAATATCGGCGCTTTTCAGCCACTAATTTCGTCTGACGTCACAACAATAACATTGATCCGACGTCTCCTTATTGCTTTCGGAGGTACGGTGACACAACGATCGGCTTTGTTTTCATGCGTCGGACGCACGGCGTTCAGACCAAGCTGAATATGCTTTCAAGCTTACTGCCTATTACCAGGACACCCGGGCTCCTGCCCTTCTTTCGCGGTGTCATTTTAACCCTTAATTGGCGGCGCGCAACTTATGTCGTGTGAAAGAAATTTGGACTAACTGGCGGTTCACAACTTATGTCGTGCGCCATTTTCAGCATGTAATGTTGCTGAGAGAGAGAGCTGAGCGGTGTGAGGAGCCTAGCAACCTTATGACCGCTCCGCACGACAACCGTGGACCAACTGAGGTGTCTCCCTCCATTCCCTCCCCTCTCTCACTCGCTACACAGGGAATTATGTAGGGAAAGTAGCTAATTACATGGGTTTTGCACTATTGTTGCACGGTCGTTGCAAGACAACCAGCAGTCGTACAAGGATGGTTCGGGTGTCATTGGAAAGCTCTGTTTACGCCCTTTCCGGAATAGATACTTGTTTTACGCTCTGGGTCTTATTTAGGCATGAAAATTATCACGTAAACAACCCTATTTAGGGTAAACACACCCGCTGGGCGCTACGGTCCCCTAGACCGCCTAGCCCGCTAATAAGGTGTTAAAAGGACACCGGGGCTGGAAGGGTTAAAGCAACTGATCATAATACTATATTTGTGGAGATGGATGATAGCCTGAACCAAATCCAGAAAGAAAGTGAGAGGAAGTGGAACTTGAATAAAGGAAGAGGATGGGAAACTTAAAAATATAACATGATAATTTTCATTTTGACAACCTATGGCAGAAACAGAATATAAGTAATAATGTGAGTGTTGAGATTGAGTGGATGAAGTGGAAAGCTGCATTATATAATATTTTAGACAAAGCCTTTTGAAAAAATGAGAATATCAAATTAAGTGAAACCAGGAATTGACAGAGGTCAAACACTTAATGAAAGACAAAAGGAGTATCAGAAAACAGATAAGTAAAGAAGAAAATTTACACAATAAGACAAATATTATGACGAGAAGGAAAGAAATAGAACAGCAAATAGTCCAAAAAGTTGAAGAAAATGAAGAAAAAAAACTTGAGGACATAGCAAAAAACCTGAATGACAAAAGAAATACTTATGACATATTATGAAAACTGAGAAGAAACACTCAAAAGAAACCACCATGTCAGTATATAGTAAAAGACAAAGAGGGAAAGGATTTAAGAGAACCAGAGAAAATTACAGAAAGAGCAACAGAATATTATAATGAAATCTACAAAAATAATGAAGTAGCAGATGAATATGAAGAATACACAAACCTGTTATAAAGTCTCATCGGTGAATGTTGGAAACATAGAGATAGAGAAGACGAAAATGTAAGTGAAGAGGAAGTGAGATATGTAATAGCTGGTTTAGAGGGTGGGAAAGCAACAGGATCAGCTAAGATAAGTAATGATATGATTAAAAGAAGTGGAAGGAGTCTAAAGAATTCAATTATTAGAATGATGATGATAATCTATAAAAGTGAATATATACCTAATGAGTGGCACAAAACATACATCAAAAACATATATAAAGGTAAAGGCCATACAAAAGACTTAAATAATTATAGAGGCATCATTTTAAACTCACATCTTCTAAAAATGATGGAAAAAATAATAGATAGTAAGGAGAAAGACAAGTTAGAAAATATGACTGATTGCCAGTGTGGAGCAAGAAAAGGTAAATCAGTAAGGGAACACCATTTCATAATAAGAAATGTAATAGAAGAAACACAGGTAAAGAAAAAAGAAGTCACAACTGTCTATTTTGATATCTCAAAATGTTTTGACAAAATGATATTAAAAGAGGTAATAAAAGAATTGTGGTTAAAAGGAATTAAAGGGAAGAACTAGAGACTAATATATAAAATAAACTCTGATAATGTGTTGTTATGACCGGGGCTACGAATAAAACAAGGGCACTTAATGATTGGACTAGTAATAGGGCACTATGCAACAACGGTACGCTAGATCCAAACCCTCGAACTTATATGCCGGCGAACAAAAACACCTATACCCTCCAGAGTTAATCTGCGATAACGGGGTATCCTTAACCTCTCCGCGGCGCACAGGGGGTTTTCTACAGGGTAAGACTGTGCGCACCTATGATGATTTTGGGACCTATTGCAAATTTCGATAAAAAGTACATCATCGTGTAGGGAATGTTTGCGTGCATCGGCCCATATATATTTGACCCCCAAAAAATGTCTGGGGGGGGTGGGGGAACGGTCCGTAGTTGAAAAATGTGGAGCGAATGGCACCGCAAGGCTAGATTGTCATCGAGCGGCGAGATTTCCCTGCCGAATATTTACGCGCGCAGGGGATAGAAGGAGAGGGAGGAGGGGGTGGGTTACCGCGTATTATCACGTATATGTCCATTTTTTAGCCCTTTTAGGCTATGTAGAGTATGTATACGTATGTAGGCCACCCATATAACAATGAATATGCCTCATAGTGACCAAAAATTGCAATATATAAGGGAATTATAAGAGAATTTTTAGGCGGGAATGAAGATGTGTTGGAGGTTTGGCGGCAATTTATGAGCTGAGAGTGTGGTTTACGCCATACATATCACGTATATCTTGTACGTAGAGCACTGTCATGCTATAATACAGACTTGTACGTATGTATACGTGCCATATATCAAAATATATACCGCATATTGACCAATTCATGCGATATTTACGCACATTATCAATGAGTTTCTATGCGTGAACCAAGGTGTGAGTGAGTTGTGCTGGGAATGAAAGGGGAGAGGGTGTGTTACGCCATAAATATCACGTAAATCTTGTATTTAGAGCACTGTCATGCTATAATAAAGACGTGTACGTATGTAGGCGTCCCATATAACAAGGAATATACCGCATATAGCCCAATTGATGCGATTATTTACGCAAATTGTGAATGTGTTTCTAGCAGACGGAAGCCTGAAAGGGTGGGTTGGGGGTGGGTGGGTGGGAGGGAGGGAGGGAGGCATGCAGGGGTGCAGGGAGGGAGTGAGTGAGTCGTCAAGAGAAGGAAGGCAGGCAGATCTCTAGATAGATAACCAGCTGTGTGACAATTGTGAAGGCCCCCGAGGCGTATGGATGCTTGGGATTTTTAACCTTATGTCTTCCAGGTGTCTGGTGTTTGTTGCCACCAAGAGTTTTACAATAACATGAGTCAGGAATGGAGAGAGAGAGAGAGAGATAGATAGAAACTGAGACATGCGTATGTCGTACGTATAAATGGACTTCAGAATTGCATTTTTATGCAAGCAGACATTGCATTTTAGACACATGTGAAGTACCACAGAAACATGTAGGCCATTGACTGTCAATAAAGTACTATATTATAGACCACCAGCGACGGTGGTCAGTAAACACGTGCAGATTGCCTTTTGCGATAAAGGGCTAAATATAGAATGGTGTCTCCTTACACTTGCGAAAGGGTAGATTGCCACCAGAGAAACGTTTACTTATTTATTTCCAAGTAATATGCAATCTAAATGTATATTCGAGACCTACTGCAATTATTTGTATGACAGTCATGACTATGTATAATCCAATATACGCGCGTAGGCGAGACATAAGAAAGCTGGTTGAGCAATTTTCGACACCCACACAGTTATTATTCTTTTTTATTTACAATATTATACAATACAAATGTATTTGTGAAGAGTATTTTATCCATTATTGTATTTATACAAATTTTTTTCCCAGACAGAGCTGCTGTGGCTGGTGTAGCTGGGGCATAAAGGGAGCGGCAAGGGTCACCGCTTGACCGTGTGAAAATGAGTGGAGTCGCACTGAGAGGGGCAATTTTGCTGAATGTTTTGGCAATTTTGGACAGAATAAAGTTATATAATTACTAATTCTTGACAGAGACAAACTTTCATAAACCTTGGCATGATATAATTGATAATCCCATCAATTTACAAACGTAAATTGGTGGGATAATTAATTTTGTTTTGTATATTGTCATTTCGATTGTAGACACAAAGTTTTGAGTGATATTTGGTATGAGCTCCTGTGGCATGGTTGGTAAGGTCGCGGACTGGAAAACTCAAAGTGTGCTAGGGTTGTGTGATCGAATCCAGGAGGGGGTTATGGGGAAGGTTTTATATTGTCTAGAACATTTTTGATAAACAAATTTTTTTACAAGATCATGCCATTGTATTCAATAAATATGAAATATTCATAGAATATATCATATTGTAAGAATACAATGACATGACCTTGTGTTTTTTTTTTTATTATTGTTTTTTTTTATTATCTTAGTAGGTTTGACAGGATTTGTTGAAACATATTTATTTTTGTACAATTCATTTGAGGTAAGAAAATAATTATATACACATGACTTTGGCTAATAACAAACATATATATTGATATAATAAAAAAATAAGGCATATTACATGTAAATCTTTGAAACTTATAAACTAAATAATGAAACATACAATTATATAATGTAAAAGCTATATCACAGGGACATCTTTGGAACTTATACATTATATAATATATATGTTACATTATGAGGTAGCGTGATCAATTAGGTCAGGTCAGGTAAGGTAGGGCGCGAGTCTAGGACAGGGCTGGGCAGGGGGCGAGTCCAGGGCAGGGCACGGGGCGAGTCCAGGGCAGGGCAGGGCAGGGCAGGGCAGGGCAGGGCGACACTCAATAATTTTTGAAGGTGTGGTAGTCCCTGAAGCAGTCACCCAGGCAGAGTGGAACTTTGCACTCTGCGCACATTGAGGTGACTCTTTTTGTGACATGGGGTTTCCTGACACTGGAGCTGCAGATAGTGCACTGCGCCTGCCTGTGACGAGTGCCAAGCAGCTCAGTGTTGATGGGGTAGTGTCTTTCGACACCCAGCTGGATACGGTCAGGAACGTGATCCCCACGCCATGCCGTACGTCTGTGAGTGGTGGTGCCATACTTCTCCAGGAGTTGGTATGAGACGTTGTACACGAACTCCCGGAATTTAAGTTTCTGGTTTGGGGCCATATTCTTTTTGACCAACCACAAGTTGTAGGCGTTCAGCATCGTTATATCAACAAGGTGGAGGAAGAGCTTGTGATACCACTTCACAGTCTTCCTCAGACACTCAACGCCTGACAACTGACAGTCAGACTTGTCCACCATGCGCATGTTTTTGGTGTAGTCCACTACCATGTCGGGCTTGTAGATGGTCTTCCTGGTTCGGTAGTGGATTTTGCCAGAATCCATCTGGGCACCTGTGTGGACGGTGGAAAGCAGGTGGACGTCTCGCTTATCCTTCCACTTCAGGGCTATCACTTTTCCACACTTCTCGAGCTGCTTGAATTTCTGCCCCTTTCGTCGCTTTCTTCGCACATGCCTCTCGCGGTGTTCCTGGGCCAGGTCGTCTTCTGAAGGTGTGTCACTGGAGGAGGCATCTGTGAGAGGAATGACATCACCTGTGAATTTTGGCATAAACTTTCTTGTCTTTCTGACAGTCCCACATGACCCCGTTTGGTTGTCATGAAGAAACTGGCAGAGAGCAGAAGTATACCAGTTGTCAGTGTAGATGATGTGGCCTTTGCCCAGGTAAGGTGCCAACATTTTCCTGACGATGGCACCTGACATGCCCATGGGGTCATTGGCAGCGGCTTTCGGTATGTCAATGTCAGTGCCTGTGTACACGATCATGTCAAGCACTATTCCAGTTTCGCAGTCACACAAAACGAAGAGCTTGATTCCGAACCTATGCCTTTTCAAGGGGATATACTGTTTGAAAACAAGACGTCCTTTGAAGAGCACGAGCGACTCATCAATCACCAAATTGAGGAAGGGGTAAAAGTATTTCCTATACCTCTCCAACAACATGGTGAACACATTCCGAACTTTCCATATCCTGTCAATCCTGTTAGGATTTTCGTTGTCTGCAAAGTGCATAAATCTTAGCAGCAACAAAAATCTGTCACGAGTCATGAACTTATTGAAAGTTGGGGTGGCGATGAGAGGGTCGTGCTTCCAATAGTGTTGCAACACATGCTTCTTGATCAGAGGCATGAGGAACAACAAGGCAAAGAACGTCATAAATTCTTCCACAGTCGTATCCACCCAGCCTCGTATTCTCGCTTTTGGAGAAAGGACGTCCAATCTGCCAAACACCCACCTGTAGTAGGCGTTTGTTTGGGCAACGATGTACGTCATTACCTCCATATCGAAAAAAGCGAGGAAGAAGTCGCTTTCGTTCGCTTGATCGTCACAGGGCCAGTCGTCAGTTGTTCCTGACGTCCCAGGATTGAACTGGGACACGTCAGGTACAAAATTGACCCCGTCAGACCAATCGAACGAAGGCAAGCCAGGGATCGGAATGTCGTCTGCGTCTGCTTCATCGTCTGAAATATCGCTTCCATGGTCGCGATACAGCACTTCATCATCATCACCCTCCTCTTCACTAGACAGACGATGACCTTCCTCATTTTCGTCACCGACGTCTGACTCACTCCCACTGTCCACTCCCAAATCCCCCCACCCTTGGTCCCGTGCTAGGGCTTCGTCGTCAAAACCTGGGCTGCCAATGTCCTGCGAATCACCATCAAACAGCAGGGCGGCATATTATGATGGTGTCAGAGTTTTCCGGGTCACTTTTGCACGCGAGGGTGTCTTATGGACAGGGACAGCAGAGGTGGCGGCAGGGGCGGCGGCAGGGGCGGCGGCAGAGGCGGCGGCAGGGGCGGCGGCAGAGGCGGCGGCAGAGGCGGCGGCAGGGGCAGCAGTGGTGTGTGGCCTTGATGGCAAGATGATGGTGGTGCCTGTCGCCCTTCTCTCTGTTCCTTGGGCAGGGGCGGCAGGGGCGGCAGGGGCGGTAGGGGCAGCAGGGGCAACAGGGGCAACAGGGGCAGCAGGGCCACCAGGGACAGCAGGGCCAGCAGTCGCTTTCCCTCTCCCTTTCCCCTTCCCCTTCCCCTTCCCTGTTCCTTGGGCAGGGGCGGCAGGGGCAGCAGGGGCGGCAGCGGCAGCCGGGCCAGGGGCGGCGGCGGCAGCCGGGCCAGGGGCGGCGGCGGCAGCCGGGCCAGGGGCGGCGGCTGGTGGTGGTGGTGGTGGTAGGGGCACTGTGGCTGGCGTACGGGATCTTTTCCCTACGCCCGTGCCTTTAATTTTTCCTGCCCCCGCAGGTTTTGCAGCCCTAGGGCGGCCTCCTGCGTCGCTGGTACCGGTGGCAGGGGTGGCAGGGGTGGCAGTGGTGGTAGTGGTGGTGGTAGTGGTTGTTGCAGTGGCCTGGGTCGTGGTGGCAGTGTCCCGAAAGACCAATGACCTCTGTGCCATTGCCCTGCTTGCACGTGTTTTTTGTGCTTTGGGTGCTGGTGTTTCGTCCTCAGAGCTGTAGGGCGTGTCGTACTGGTAGCTAGGGGTCTTTGGCAGCCACCCTCTGCCTTCCACGGCGGCTAACACCACCAGAAGGAGGGCTGGTTGTGTCATCAGGGAGCGAGCGTGAGGGACGTGTGGGCTCCATGACTAGTGCGTGGTTACTGGCGCGGTGGTGCTTGCACGAGTGCGGGGCGAGCGTTTGGCGGGGTGGTATCGAGAGTTGACATGTAGTACTATATCCACACCAATTTTCAGCCGCCTGACTATTAACGCGCGGTTTTGGTACGCGTTCAAAAGCTCTGCTCTTAAGAGTCTCCCCGCAGTGCGCCGGGGGAACTCTTATGAGTGTCCCCGCAGCTCCCGGGTTAACTGGGCATAAATGTACTCTACTTCAGGCTAACCCACACTGGTATGACCTGATAACAAACAAGATGCAAGTCACGTTAAAATGCATAAAAGGGAATCTATGGAAAGATCAATTAAATCACTGCAAGATTTAATACAATAAAAAGATGCTTCAATACAGTTACTCTAAACAACAATAAACTCTTCACTCCTATCTGAAAGAAAGTGAAGTATAATCCTACAGCATAGACCTGGAAACTTCTGAAGAAAGTCTAATGTTCATAAGATGCTCGTATCTTAAACTATATAAAGGCAGGAGGCAGGACACCACACGTGTAAAGGGAATACACTAAAAGATAGGACATATAATGTTAACTGACACGAGAATACTATAAATGCGCAACGGTAGTAATGCTCGACACTAAAAGATGTACTTCCTCATCAACGAAACAGTCTGCTATGGTTGTGTGGCTCAGCAACTACCTAGACTAATAAATGCTGTGAATAATAATGCGTACATATCAAAGAGCTTATATTAAATACTAACAAGTGTCTACTTAATTAATAATGTCTAGCTGGGATACTCTAGGTAAGGAACTGGGGTTGAGCAAGACAGGCTCGTAGCCTAGCGATGTCCTTAAGACTGCATCCATCAATTTATGTTAATTGACTGGGGTGCTCTCTTGATAGATCCAGATCACAAGTATCTGGTTCTATCCTGGCGACCCTCAAAATACAAGCAAAGAGGCAGCAAAGTGTGGAACTGGAACAGGCCAAAGCCCTCGGTCAACACAATGCTGCACTCGCAAAAGACGCAGCCGAAAAGACAACCCAGGCTACCACAGGACCGGTCGAAGTCGTGTAGGTATAAGCAAACTGTACCCACATCGGAGACAACGACTACAGTAACCTTATCCCAGTCTAGCCTTAAATAAAAGAGCAGAAACACTAAATCAATAATGGAGACACACAGAGTTCTTAACCTATACTAACTAAGAACCCTCAAACCTATTCTAAGTACATGTAAATATCTCAGAGGACGGCGCATGCAATACAATGGGCCGGCTATGGAAACCGTATGCAGAACCCAAGGGGATAAGTATTTGAATAAAGACGAGAAGTAATGGAAAAGAAGGTCAGAGAGAGAGACAGTGGTAAAGGGGTGATCGGGAGAGAGTATGCAAAGGGATGTTAGAAGCATGCGCGCCAAGCCTGTCCTGAGGAGGGCAGCTCCTGGGAACCCTCATTTTTTTTTTTTTTTTTTTTTTCTATATTCCAACTACTCCCTCTCGGGCATAGGCTGATAGCCTGTACATTCCACCGCACAACACGGTGAAGCCCGTGAGGTCTTGTTCCAGTCTGGGGAGTGAGACATGTGAAGCAACCATCATGGCTCGAAGCAGCTCCATCTCTGAAGCGGCCGGTTGCTTCGCTCAAGCGCTTCACCGTCTCACCCTCCAGACTCAGACCCTCACTCTCAGAACGCCACCTATTGAGCAGTGAACTCACTAGGCATTGTCCCCCTGTAACATATTTTGAATATGGGAATATTCATACAGTGTTATTTAATCAGGGAACAATGAGGGTATTTTTTTGGCATTTCGGTGGGCTTTGTGGTAATGCACTGATACTAGGTACAGCACAAATTCAATCCCAATAATATCTTCCCATTGACATATCGGGATTTGAACCCGGGTCCATTGGATTACCAATCCAGTGGCATGACCACTCCACCACACCTCCCCTAAGCGCTTAAGGAGGTTAGTTACACAGGAGCCCGCAAGGGCGCGATGGTCGGCCAATCACGGGCCGAGACGTCACAAGGCAGCAGGCCCCTAGGATGCGCCAGGATCCACCAGCCAATCAAAGGCGAGGGAAAGCCCGCGCGAGCAGGAAAACTCCTCCGAGCGAGGCAGCACAAACATACACACGCACATATTACCACCACGCTCTCGCCTCTCTCTCTCTCTCTCCTTAACTCTACACATTGCATCTTATATTCTATTAATGATATAAAATACTTCCCGTTGTCACAGACGAAAATAAAGACCACCACTGGACTGTCTGTGACAATGCGAGTACTAGGAAAGAAAGAACACCATTCTCTGATAACTGTAGCCCATTTCGATGTCCCTGACAAGCGCTAGTGGCTAACGAGAGGCGATTCTGCCAACGCTGGTAGACGTCACACCCCGCCCAAGATATGGGACGCTCAACATTAGGCGAGCACCATATCTGACAAGGCAGAATGCCGACAAGACCCGCCACACCTAGCCACTCCACCAGAAATGAAATGCAAAGCTCAATCTTAAATAAAACATATTAGCATAAAGAAAATCTTATAACCCCTCCCAAACACAAGAGTATAATTTTAGCCTGCTATGCTCCCTGAGCGAGCTTCACAGAGCCCAGCCTACTAAGTGAACGACAGGTTCAACTTAGGACTTTAGCTATAACATTGGCAACTTACAATTAACTATCAAAAAGAAAGAGTTTTTACGTGATTTTTTTTATTTAATTTTAATGTTGTTTTTGACGGCTGCTCTACAGGGGCAAGCCTGATTTTTCTCCACTCAAACCCACACAGCTGAGGATCCTCACCCTCGACAAACAGTCTGCAATCACATTCTCACAACCGGCAATATGGCGAATGTCTAGATTGTATTCTTGCAACATGAGTGACCAACGTGTCAGCCTCATATTCCGGTTGCGGAATTGGTTCAGAAATTTAAGAGGGTGGTGGTCGGTGTAAATCACCACGACTGGCCCGTAGGCAGGAACATATACTTCAAGGTGCCTGAGCACCAACACTATTGCCAGCAGTTCTTTCTCCACCACAGAGTAGTTTTTTCTGAGCGGAATTAAACTTCTTGGAAAAGAAACTGACTGGATGCTCCAAACCTTCCTCGTCTGTTTGCATTAAGACGGCACCAGCCCCTACACCGCTGGCATCTGTTCCCAGCTGAAATGGTCTTTCAAAGTCAGGGGCCCTTAGGATTGGGTGAGTGCATAGTAGGTGCTTGACCAGCAAAAAAGACCTTTCACACTCAGGTGCCCACTTGAACTTTTTCTCTTTTGCTAGTAAATCTGTCAAAGGAGCTAACACAGTAGAATAACCCCGAATGAAGCGGCGATAGTAACCGATGATGCCCAAAAATCTCATGATCTGCCGCTTAGTGGACGGCCTGGGGAACTGATTAATAGCCTGTATCTTGTTTCTTGTATTAACCTGGCCTAACCCGACCACAAACCCAAGATATTGCACAGTTGCCCGGACAAAGTCGCACTTGCCCAGATTGACCACCAAGCTGGCTTCACTGAGCTTCCGAAACAAGGCTTCTATGTGCTGACAGTGACTCTCAAAGTTGTCATGGTATATTATAACGTCATCTAGGTAGACAGTGCAGTTAGGGATGTCAGCTACTAACTCTTTCATAAGACTCTGGAAGGTTGCTGGGGCATTTTTAAGGCCATACGGCATCACATTGCAACGGTAGGTGTTCCCATCAACCACAAACCCGCATACCCCCTTCGCCCGTTCAGACAAGGGCACTTGCCAGTAGCCTTTCACTAGGTCTACCTTAGTTAGAAACTGTGCCTTACCAATCTTGTCTACACTATCGTCAACACGGGGAAGGGGATAAGCATTGGTGGGAGTCAACTCGTTCAATCTCCGAAAGTCATAGCAGAAGCGAACCTTCCCGTCAGGCTTGGGCTGCAGAGTGACAGGAGATGTCCACCTAACTGCCCCCCTCACAATAAACCCCTGTTCTAACATATACTCTAACTCCGCTCTGAGGGCTGGGAGTTTAATGGGTGGAATTCTGTAGGGTACTGATTTAAAGGGGGGGTGATCTCCCACGTCCACGTCATGCACCACTCGAGTTGTGAGGCCTGGGTGCTCTGCAAACACAGTGGCGTATGAAGCAAACAGGCGGTGCTCGGCTACACGCTGTTGCTCAGGCAGGTGCACTAGAGCATCGTCAGCCACCTGTCTGGAGTTCCCCGCCCACTGGTCAGCAGAGACATGGCAATCCCAGTTATCTTCCACCTGAGCTTCACTGTCCCTCACTCCTCCTCCATGACCGCTGCAGGTCAACACAGGGACAGCGAGAGGCTCAGAGGGGTGCCTCACAAACTCTTTCACCAGATTCACATGGCACAGCTGGTTATTCTTACGCCTATCTGGAGTAGCCACAAGATAGTTTAGGTCAGAGATCATTTTTACCACCTTATAAGGACCAGCATACTTGGCAGACAACGGATGACCTGGCAGAGGTAACAGAATCAACACCTCTTGCCCCACCTTAAACTCCCGGAGTTTCATCTTCTCATCGTACCTGTCTTTCATAAGTGCTTGCGACCCTATCAAATTCCTACCTGCCAACTCAAGGCTTCTCAGCATTCTCTCTCTGCTCTCGAGGACATACTTTAACTTGGAACATGGTTTTGCTGTGCCCTCCCAGATTTCTCTAACCATGTTGAGGGGGCCTCTGACCTGATGTCCAAAAACTAACTCATTGGGACTGAACCCTAGGCTTTCACCAGGTACCTCCCGAGCAGCGAATAATACATAGGGCAACCCAAGATCCCAATCCTTGCCATTTTCAACACAGTAACAACGCAACATGCTCTTCAGAGTCGAGTGCCACCTCTCCAACACTCCATGACTCTCTGGGTGATAGGCTGAAGAGACAACTGTACTGATACCGTGCTGCTGCATGGTCTGTTTGAAAAGGTTAGAAGTAAAGTTGGACCCTTGGTCTGACTGCAATTCCTGCGGGTACCCGTACCTAGAACAGTACAATAGCAAGTTACGAACAACAGTCTTAGCAGTACCATTTCGCATGGGGTATGCACCCGGATAACGAGTGGCAACATCCATTATTGTGAGGAGGTACTTGTTGCCTGCACTAGTAGGGGGTAGCGGGCCAACCATGTCGATTATAACCTTACTGAATGGTGGCCCGATAACAGGAATAGGGTGTAACGGAGCCTTGGGAATACACTGGTTTGGTGTACTTACTGTCTGGCAGGTACTGCACATTGCCACCCACGACGCCACATGTGCCTTCATGCCTGGCCACCAAAACAATTTCGCCAATGCTGCTACCGTCTTACGTACACCCAAATGCCCTGCCAATGGTACATCATGCGCCAACCTTAGTAAGCTATCACGGCACACACTAGGCACTACCAACTGGTCAACCACTCTCGACCCACCCTCCCAACTCCGTCTGGGATCTAGAAACGCCTGTACAAAATACCCCCCACACGAAAGAAGTCCCCCGGCTTTGCATCCCTGTCCTCCTCAAGTTCGATTGCACCGTTACTACACTTCTGAAGCTCAGGATCACCTAGCTGCAGCCGACAGATATCCGAAGGAGCCAATTTATCGAGATGCTCCCGGAGCAACTTATGGCCTCCCCCGGTACTGGACTGTTTGATCCTATCTTGCTTTTGTGAGTAACGGTGCTGTCTCGGAGTTTCCACACGCCCTACCTCCTCAACAAGTGTGACAGGTTCTGGGGCCACTCCGGACCTTAACATTGGGGCTAATACTGAGTCGCCAAGGAGAGCCGCTGGATCAAAACTCTCAAAACTTTTCCCAACTTTAGCTTTCTCCTTTCGACCGTTCCTCCGCTGGTCTAGAGACTGAGGAATAGGCTGTGACACTTTAGATGCACGAGATCGGGTGACAACACACGCCATCTGCTGTAATTGACACCTCTCGACCAACTCCTGCCCCTCCCTACTCACGTCGGCCGCCCTCTCGGCAACGACTAAGGGTGGAACCTCAGAAGTAGGCACCGCAAAGTCGTTGCCGAGAAGAAGGTCGACGCCCTCTACTGGCAGTTTCTCCACGATTCCAACATCCAACTCTCGTGTCACACCTTCAATCTCCAGCTCCACTCGAACCAACGGTGTATGACCGTGTAGCATTAATACAACTACCCGTGCCGCGTTTATAGGTTTGCCTGTAAAGTTTTTCATCAGAGTCTGGGATGCACCTGTATCACGCAACAACTCCAACCCATGCTTGCAACCAGCCCAACTCACGCAGCCACGCCCACTATGGTCGCAAAAAGCATCGCGGACAGGTTTCGAGCCTTCCGGACACTCCTTCACTGGCTGTGCCCCCGCATCTGACATATCACCCCGGGTAAATGCAGAAGACCTTAAAGACACCCCAAACGTTGCTAGCCAAAGACACGACTGCTGTAGATTGGTTACTAGGGCAGGAATGTGCAAAATGCCCCTTTTTATGACACTTAAAACACTCTACTTCACCCTTGGACTTCCCCTGAGGTGGGGAAGGGCCCTGACCTTTCTTAAACGGGACAGTTTTAGGTTTCTGATCAAAATTGGTATCATTGCTCTTGCTTTTGTTATTAAATATGGTATCACCGACTCGGCGGGTGGAGCGTTGCGCCCCTTGTTAACTGCATCGGTTGTGACGCTTACCGCTTCCCCCAGAACCGCATGGCTTACTCGCTAGGACTCGCCAGGGCAGAGAATGTAGCTACAGTCTACCTATCATTGTGTACTTTCCTTCTCGAGAAAGCTTGTGTTGCAGACAGTTCAGAACTGTTCTTTATTTTCGTCTGTCACAATCCTTTCTATTTTATTTAGTCAATTGAAATTATTGTGTTAAGTAGTTAAATGATGGGAAGGCGAGCGGGAGAGAGAGAGAGAGAAGGAGAGAGAGAGACCAGGTGGTGTGACTTGGTGGTGAGTGTGGCGCATGGCTGGCCCCCTTACATAGGCCTCGCGGGATTCGTTGCCTCCTGCCTAACACTGCCTACTAGGCGGCTGCTTACTGGGCGACTGTCGTGCGCCCTCGTGCCATTTCTGCGAACTGGGACTCCAGCGAGGCGGTCCCTGGGAATATCCTTGTCAGATCCTTCCCAGACAGCATACTCTAAGCATCTCTCATGAACTGTTCCACACTCTTGTCTTAGAATCTTTCTCTCCCACTGCCTCTATCATTTCCACTACTTCCTCACCTTTTATTAATATCAATCCCCCTCTGGTTCCCTGCATCCACACCTTGAATTGGTGGCCAGACTGTATTTTATGCTGGATCTCACATTTCTTATGTACTAGGCTAAGGTTGAAGAGAGTCGTTGTCTTTTTTGGGAGATTGTATTGCTCGGACTGTCTCCATCAATCACTAATGTTTCTACAGGGTTAAATAATGCTAGACTAGGGATCAGGTACCTTGCTGATGGGTGTTTTCACTGTGTGTAGGCTACTTTTGAGCTGCACGACACTACGGATTCTGTGGGTTACCTGGGTGGATCTTTTGTCTGTGTACCCTGGAGTTTAGACTGTGTAGTGCGTGAGGGCTGCTTGCCTAATCCACTCAACACTGTTCTAACTCTATTTGCTTTTACTTTTGAGGGTCGCCAGGAGGATACTCAATACTTGTGATCGAGAATCCTCAAGAGAGCACCCCTTCATATTAACGTAATCAGGCCGCACAGACCCAAGGTCCACACTAGGCTAGGAGCTGCCTTGCTCCACCAGAATTCTGTACCTTTGCGCATCCCAGCTAAACTTTATTAACCCGGGTAGACATTAGCTGGATTAGATCATATACTCTTTTATGCATACCCATTATTTCTACACAAGCATTTTGAGGTCTAGGTTGCTGTAGAGAGACACAACCAGCATAGACCGGTTTTGTTAATAGGAGTACTACTTTTTCGTGGCGAGCATTATTACTGTTGCACCGCTTATAATATTCTTGTGTCCAATAACATTATAGGTCCAGCCTTTTTGTGTATTTAGCCTACACGTGCATTGTCCTGCCTCCTGCTATTTTGTGGTTCCATTTCCGATACGTTCTTCTTGGTAGCATCCGACATTATTCAGAAGATTCCTTGTTCGGTGCTTGAGGCCTTTACAACACTTTCTTTCATAAAGGAGTGACAGATATTATTGATTAAAGAAACGTTAAGTAAACCTTCTTCTTCTTTGCATTAGATCACTCTTGTGATTTAATTAAGTTAACTATCTTTTCCTTGTGTATCATAACTAAGCAACCATATGTTATAGGTAATAGGCTGTTTCAGAGAACATCAGCCTATAGTAGAAGCACATAGATACTGAGAGTTAAGATACCCCGCTATCGCAGATATAACTCTGGAGGGAATAATGTGTTCTTTGTTCGACGGGATTATATATCAGGGGTTGGATCTAGCGTTTCCGTTGTTGCATTTATGCCAGTCTAGTCCGATGTATAAGATCCACTGATTTATACGAGACCCGATCGTAACAAATGGCGACCTAGCTCAGGATTTGGTGAACTGACATATAATTGCAGGTTATTGTGCAGATTTTTCTCACAGTTTAGGCAGTGAACATTTGTTGATTTTGTAGAATATTTTTTGAGGACATGCAAGAATTATTTGTTTAGCAAAGTAATATAGCACTTAAGCTGTCTCCGAGAATTTGTTATTGTGAATATTGTGGTATAAGAGTTTGGGGTACTTCTTTTTTGTGTATCAAAGTGAAAAATCTTCAGTGAGCATCATGTCTTATAGCGGATCAGTGCAGGATGAGGACACAGTACGTGATGTAGAAGCTGAGGAGCAGCAGCATCGGCAGGTTGTTAGCTTGGTGAAGAGTGAGGAGGATGCAAGGAATTTTTTACAATGGCCTGTTACTTCCGACCGGTTGGTGGGTGTGAATCGGTACGGTCTCCAGTGCTTAGCCGCAGCTATCGATCATGTATGTACTAGTGGCATGACCAAGGATGACCTGATGATGTGTGTGCTGGGTTGGGTGACTGGCGTACGAGGTAGGGTGAGTGCTCAGAGCCCTTTGGCCGAGCCTCCCCTTCACTCGACTCCCAATCCTCCTATTGGAGTACCGACCTGAGCACGCTTCCGCAGGTGGGTAGTGACTGGCAGGGTGGTTTGCCCCTGGGGGGATCACCGGGTATTTCTAACATCATTGCATCTCCTCCTCCTCCTCCTCAAGGTTTGACCCCGGAGATGCTCTTTCAGCTCGAGCTAGCTAAGATAGAAGAGAGAAAAGAGCTGGCTAGGATGCAGCAACAGACGAGGGAAGCTGAGCTTAGGACTGAACTAGAATCTACAAGATACCGTGCCGACATGGATTTAGAGAAGTCTCGTGTTGAGATGACGGGACAGTGACTCGGTACTGGAAACCGTGCGCATGATCAGTCTCTGTCGCACCTTCTCAAACTGGTCCCTGTATTTGACGAGTCTGGTGTCACAGAGTTTTTCAATAGATTTGAGAAGAAGTGCCGGGAGCATCAGTGGCCTGAAGTTAAGTGGGCGGCCCTTGTGTCCTCTAGACTCGTAGGTAAGGGGCTCAAGGCTTACGATGCACTGCCTTTGGAGTCCTGCATTGTTTATGAGGAGCTCAAGGAGGCTGTCCTGCGGGCATACGAGCTACAACCCGAGACATATAGGTTAAAGTTCCGGGGTGTGATTAAGGGGCGAGACAGTACCTTCTTGGAGCACGCCCGGGACCTGTCCGACGCTATGGGAAACTGGCTCAGATCAGAGAAGACAACTACGTTTGATGAGATGAAACAGTTGATTCTTCTAGAGCAGTTTTATAAGTGTACAGGTGGCGACTTGACTTTAAACCTTAAAGAGAAGAACCCAAGAACTCTCGTAGAAGCAGCAGAGATGGCTGATCTTCGGTTGCCACTAATTCGGGGGTGCGGCTCTGCACAGAGAAACGATGTAGGCGTTAAGGAGCGTTACCCTCCCCGTCCCCGGAATATGGACACACATTAATTTAAAAGCAATGACACCAAGACTGATCACAAACCTAGCACCGCCCCGTTTAAGAAGGGTCAGGGGACTTTTACACCTCAGTATAAGTCCAAGGGGAAATTTGAGTGTTATCACTGTCACAAAGAGGGGCACATGGCAAAAGCTTGTCCGAGCAGACCTCCCACGGCGGCTGTGTCATTGGCTCGCAGCATTGGGGTGTTCCAGAAGCCTTCTGTGTTTGCTGGAGGCATAAGATCAGAGGATGGAGCACCGCCAGTGAAGAAGGATCCGGAAGGCTCGAACCCTGTCCGCGATGCCTTTCGCGACCATAGAGGGCATGGCTGCGTGAAGTGGGGGGGCAAGAAACACGGGATACAGCTTTTGCGTGACACAGGTGCCTCTCAGACACTCTTGAAGAATTTCACTGGTAGACCCATAAACGCGGCGCAGGTAGTTGTGGTGCAGGGAGTTAATGCAACTAGGTCATACCCGCTTGTTAGAATGGAGCTTGAAGTTGACGGTGTGACTCGCGAACTGGATGTGGGAATCGTGGAGAAATTGCCTGTTGGGGGCGTCGACCTCCTTCTCGGCAATGACTTTGCGGTGCCTGCTTCTAAGGTTTCACCCTTAGTCGTTGCCGAGGAGCTGGCCGACGTGAGTAGGGAGGAACAGGAGTGGGTTGAGAAGTGTCAGGTGCAACCAATGGCGTGTGTTGTAACCAGATCTCTCGCATCCAGGGAGTCACAGCCTAACCAACAGTCTTCAAATAAGCGGAGGAACGGTCACGAGAAGGTGCTGAAAGCTGGTACGGTGGAGAGTCTAGTACCAGCAGCGCTTCTCGGGGACTCAGTATTAGCACCGTTATTAGAGTCTGGAGAAGCACCACCACCTGTCACTGAGAGTGTAGAGGCAGGGCTTAAAGAGACTCGGAGGCAGCAACGGTATACACGGAGAGAGCAACGGGATGCAAAGTTCGATGAGTTGTTTCGCAAACACTTAGACAGGCTAGCTCCCTCTGATATTCGCAAATCGCATCTAGAAGACCCGGAGGTTCTAAAGTGTAGTAACGGTGCTGTCGAACTCGAAGAGGACAGGGATGCAAAGTCTGGAGATTTTTTTTTCATTGATGGCATCTTGTATCGGCGATTCCAAGACCCGCAGAGAAGTTGGGAGGGTGGGTCAGGAGTGGTAGACCAGCTGGTCGTACCGAGGGTATGCAGGGATAGCCTACTTAGGTTGGCTCATGATGTACCGCTGGCGGGACACTTGGGTGTCCGTAAGACGGTGGCGGCTTTGGGGAAACTGTTTTGGTGGCCTAGTTTGAGAGCGTAACTGGTGTCATGGGTGGCAATGTGCAGTGTGTGCCAAAAGGTCGGGAAACCTAACCAGAGCATCCCAAAGGCTCCGTTACACCCAATTCCCGTCAGTGGGCCTCTCTTTAGTAAAGAAGTAGTCGGTATGGTTGGCCCCCTCCCCCCCACAAGTGCCGGAAATAAATATCTCTTGACAGTCATGGACGTAGCAACTCGGTACCCAGACGCATACCCGATGAGAAATGGATTGGCGAAGACGGTGGTCCGTAACTTGCTATTATACTTCTCTCGGTACGGATACCCGCAGGAGATACAGTCAGACCAAGGATCGAATTTCACCTCCAACTTGTTCGTTCAGACAATGAAGCAGCATGGGATAGTCACTGTAGTGTCATCTGCTTATCACCCAGAGAGTCAGGGGGTGTTAGAGAGGTGGCATTCCACTCTAAAAAGCATGCTTCGCTGCTATTGTCTTGAGAACGGCAAGGACTGGGATCTTGGACTGCCGTATGTGTTATTCGCTGCACGAGAGGTACCTGGGGAGAGTTTGGGGTTTAGCCCTAATGAGCTTGTGTTTGGACACCGCGTCAGAGGGCCTCTTCACTTGGTAAAGGAGATATGGGAAGGCACTGCTAAACCATGTTCTATGCTTAAGTATGTCCTTGAGAGTAGAGAACGAATGTTGCGTAGTCTGGAGTTGGCTGGCCGCAATCTGGTAGGCTCTCAGGCCCTCATGAAGGACAGGTACGACCACAAGGTGAAACTCAGGGAGTTTCACGTGGGTCAGGAGGTGTTGATACTACTCCCTCTTGTAGGTCACCCCTTCCGCAAAGTACGCTGGTCCTTATAGGGCAGCAGAGAAGCTCTCGGACTTAGATTACCTGGTGGCCACTCCAGACAGGCGTAAGAGGAATCAGTTATGTCATGTCAACCTGATGAAGGAGTATGTGAGGCGCCCACCTGAGCCTCTCACTGTCCCCGTGATGACTTTCAGCAGTCAAGGTGGAGAAGGAGAACGGGACAGTCATGCGCAGGTGGATGACAACTGGGATTATCATGTTTCTGCAGATCAGTGGGCGGGAACCACGAGACAGGCGGCTCATGAGGCTTTGCAACACCTACCTGAGCAACAGCGTGTGGCTGTCGAGCGCCTATTCTCGTTTATACCCTACTGTATTTGTCGAACACCCAGGCCTCACTACTCATGAGGTGCACGCCGTTGACGTCGGAGACCACCCACCCTTCAAATCAGTGCCCTATAGGGTGCCCCCTATTAAACTTCCGGCCCTCCGGGCGGAGTTGGAGTATATGTTGCAACAGGGACTGATCGAGAAGGGGGCGGTAAAGTGGACATCTCCCGTAACGCTGCAACCTAAGCCGGATGGCAAGGTGCGCTTCTGTGTTGATTACCGCAGGCTAAACGGCTTGACTCCCACCAACCCATATCCTCTTCCCCGGGTTGATGACTGTGTAGACAAGATTGGCAGGACCAAGTTCTTGACCAAGGTGGACCTGGTAAAAGGTTACTGGCAGGTGCCTTTGTCTGAACGGGCGAAAGAGGTGTGTGGTTTTGTGGTGGATGGTGCTACATATCGTTGTAATGTCATGCCGTACGGTCTAAAGAACGCACCAGCGACCTTCCAAAGCTTGATGAACGAGTTAGTGGCTGACATTCCGAACTGTACCATGTACCTGGACGACGTCATTATCTACGATGACGATTTCAAGAGCCACTGTGAACATGTAAAATCCCTATTTAAGAAATTAAGCGAGGCAAACTTGGTGGTCAACCTGGGAAAGTGTGATTTTGTGCGGGCTACCGTGCAGTATCTGGGGTTCATGGTGGGTTTGGGCCATGTGTGCCCCCCACAGAACAAGATATTGGCTATTAACCACTTCCCCAGGCCGTCCACCAAGAAGCAGATCATGAGGTTTTTGGGCATGATTGGTTACTACCGCCGCTTTATAAAGGGCTATTCTACTGTGCTGGCTCCTCTGACGGACCTATTGGCCAAATATAGAAAGTTTAAGTGGGCGCCTGAGTGTGAGAGGGCTTTTTTGCTAGTAAAACACCTGTTGTGTACTCACCCAATCCTCAGGGCCCCGGACTTTAGCCGACCATTCCAGCTGGCAACTGATGCCAGTGGTGTGGGGGCTGGTGCCGTTCTGATGCAATCAGACGAAGATGGGCTGGAGCACCCAGTCAGTTTCTTCTCAAAAAAGTTCAACTCGGCGCAGAAGAACTATTCAGTAGTTGAGAAGGAACTGCTGGCGATTGTGCTAGCGCTCAGGCACTTTGAGGTGTATGTTCCAGCCTATGGACAAGTTGTGGTGATCTACACCGACCATCACCCCCTCAAGTTCCTGAATCAATTCCATAACCGGAATATGAGGCTGACCAGGTGGTCATTAATGTTGCAGGAATACAACCTAGACATACGCCATATTGCCGGTTCTGAGAATGTGATTGCAGATTGCTTATCGAGGGTGGAAGACCCGGGGTAGATCATCACAAGGGTAGCCTCCTACTTTGGTTTGATTAGTATGTTTACGTCTGGTGCTTGTTAGCTCGCGTGTGTAGCCCAGCGTATTGGGTCGTAAAGTAGGAGTTGCTGTGTTGGTATAGAAGAAACAACTAGGCTTGCCCCTGTAGTGCAGCCGCCATAAACATATTAAAAATATAAAAATCCTATAAAAACTCTTTCTTTGATAGTTAAATTTTGTTAAAGTATGTTACAGCAGAAATTCTGAGTTGTACTCCTCTCAGAAGGCTGGGCTAGTTAAGCTCGCTCTTATGAGCATAACTATGTAATTTAATCTATTGTGTTGGGAAGGGTTGTTCATTTTTATAATGTGTTATTTTGAAGAGAACTGTGCTTTACATTTCATTGTCGCTGGGTGGCTAGGAGTGGCGAATTTTGTATGGGTTCTGCGTGTCAGATTTAGAGCTCATAGTCGGAGCCTCTTAAAAATCTTGGGTGGGTTGTGACGCTCACCGCTTCCCCCAGAACTGCATGGCTTACTCGCTAGGACTCGCCAGGGCAGAGAATGTAGCTACAGTCTACCTATCATTGTGTACTTTCCTTCTCGAGAAAGCTTGTGTTGTAGACAGTTCAGAACTGTTCTTTATTTTCGTCTGTCACAATCCTTTCTATTTTATTTAGTCAATTGAAAGTATTGTGTTAAGCAGTTAAATGATGGGAAGGCGAGCGGGAGAGAGAGAGAGAGAGACCAGCTGGTGTGACTTGGTGGTGAGTGTGGCGCGTGGCTGGCCCCCTTACATAGGCCTCGCGGGATTCGTTGCCTCCTGCCTAACACTGCCTACTAGGCGGCTGCTTACTGGGCGACTGTCGCGCGCCCTCGTGCCATTCCTGCGAACTGGGACTCCAGCGAGGCGGTCCCTGGGAATATCCTTGTCAGATCCTTCCCAGACAGCATACTCTAAGCATCTCCCATGAACTGTTCCACACTCTTGTCTTAGAATCTTTCTCTCCTACTGCCTCTATCATTTCCACTACTTCCTCACCTTTTATTAATATCAATCCCCCTCTGGTTCCCTGCATCCACACCTTGAATTGGTGGCCAGACTGTATTTTATGCTGGATCTCACATTTCTTATGTACTAGGCTAAGGTTGAAGAGAGTCGTTGTCTTTTTTGGGAGATTGTATTGCTCGGACTGTCTCCATCAATCACTAATGTTTCTACAGGGTTAAATAATGCTAGACTAGGGATCAGGTACCTTGCTGTTGGTGTTTTCACTGTGTGTAGGCTACTTTTGAGCTGCACGACACTACGGATTCTGTGGGTTACCTGGGTGGATCTTTTGTCTGTGTACCTTGGAGTTTAGACTGTGTAGTGCGTGAGGGCTGCTTGCCTAATCCACCCAACACTTTTCTAACTCTATTTGCTTTTACTTTTGAGGGTCGGCAGGAGGATACTCGATACTTGTGATTGAGAATCCTCAAGAGAGCACCCCTTCATATTAACGTAATCAGGCCGCACAGACCCAAGGTCCACACTAGGCTAGGAGCTGCCTTGCTCCACCAGAATTCTGTACCTTTGCGCATCCCAGCTAGACTTTATTAACCCGGGTAGACATTAGCTGGATTAGATCATATACTCTTTTATGCATACCCATTATTTCTACACAAGCATTTTGAGGTCTAGGTTGCTGTAGAGAGACACAACCAGCATAGACCGGTTTTGTTAATAGGAGTACTACTTTTTCGTGGCGAGCATTATTACTGTTACACCGCTTATAATATTCTTGTGTCCAATAACATTATAGGTCCAGCCTTTTTGTGTATTTAGCCTACACGTGCATTGTCCTGCCTCCTGCTATTTTGTGGTTCCATTTCCGATACGTTCTTCTTGGTAGCATCCGACATTATTCAGAAGATTCCTTGTTCGGTGCTTGAGGACTTTACAACACTTTCTTTCATAAAGGAGTGACAGATATTATTGATTAAAGTAACGTTAAGTAAACCTTCTTCTTGTTTGCATTAGATCACTCTTGTGATTTAATTAAGTTAACGATCTTTTCCTTGTGTACCATGACTAAGCAACCATATGTTATAGGTAATAGGCTGTTTCAGAGAACATCAGCCTATAGTAGAAGCACATAGATACTGAGAGTTAAGATACCCCGCTATCGCAGATATAACTCTGGAGGGTATATGTGTTCTTTGTTCGACGGGATTATATATCAGGGGTTGGATCTAGCTTTTCCGTTGTTTCATTTATGCCAGTCTAGTCCAATGTATAAGAGCCACTGATTTATACGAGACCCGATCGTAACACGGTCCGTTGTGCAGACCCGCACCCACGGATCAATGATAATCTCAGGTCAGCCATCTCAGCTACCTCTTGTAGAGTTTTAGGACGTTTCTCTTTGAGGTTCAAAGTCAGGTCGCCGCACGTGCATTTGAAAAATTGCTCTAGAAGGACTAACTGCTCAAGCTCTCCGAACGTCGTCACCTTCTCTGACCTCAGCCAATTTCTCAAAGCATCAGACAGTTCCCGGGCATGTTCTAGAAAAGTGCACTCACGACCCTTCGTAACACCCCGAAACTTCAACCTATATGTCTCTGGTTGTAACTCGTACGCCCGCAGAACAGCTTTCTTCAATACCTCATAATCGATGCAAGACTCCAAGGGCAGCGCATCATATGCCTTGAGTCCTTTGCCAACCAACCTAGAGGAAACAAGGGCTGCCCACTTAACCTCGGGCCATTCCCGGCACTTCTTCTCAAAACGCAGGAAAAATTTGGTGACACCCGACTCGTCAAATGCAGGGACTAACTTAAGAAGGTGCGATAAAGACTGATCAAGACCTCGATTCCCAGAACCGAGACGCTGCCCTGTCGACTCTACCCGAGACTTCTCAAGATCTCTGTCTGCACAGTACTTCGTAGCCTCAACCTGAAGCTCAGCCTCACGTGTGGCCTTTCTCTCCTCGGCCTCAGCCTCTCGCTGCCGTTGCTCGAGCTCAGCCTCATGCTTTCGTTGCTGCTGCTGAATCTTAGCCATCTCAACCTGGAAGATCATATCTGGAGTTAAACCTTGAGGAGGAGGAGATGCAACAATTGGAGACCCACCCAGTGACAAACCACGCTGCCAATGACTACCAGCCTGCGGGAACGTACCCGGCTCCGGAGCCCGAGGGGGCGCCATGGTAGGAGTCGAGTGGAATGGGGGCTGGGCCGAAGGTGCCCCAGCTCCCGCTCCACCCTAAGCCCCACGCACCCCGCCGAGCACACAGGCCACCAGGTCACTTCTCGTCATGCGGCTAGTGCCATCATGCCCCATGACCGTGGCCAAACACTGGAGACCATACCGATCAATCCCCAACACCCGGTCAACAGTAATAGGCATGTCCAGAAACTCCCTTGCATCCTCCTCACTAGATACTACTCTAATGCCTTCTATCAAACCCCGCTGCTGCATCTCAGAGTCTGCTTCCCGTACTTTGTCCTCACTGTGCATTGATCTGTCGTTCGACATAGTGTCCACTAAAAATTCTCAATGTTTATAAAAAAAAGATGTACCTAAACTCTCATGTAGCACTATTCACTCAAAAAAATGCTCGAAGACAACTCAAGTGCTATACTACGTTGCCAAAAACAAATTCTGTGTCCAAAATATTCCTCAAAAAACAAATGTCCAAAAATCCTGCAATTATTTCTTAGTTCATTCGGTATGACGACTAAGATAAGATACTAGGCAAGGTCGCCATTTGTTATGACCGGGGCTACGAATAAAACAAGGGCACTTAATGATTGGACTAGTAATAGGGCACTATGCAACAATGGTACGCTAGATCCAAACCCTCGAACTTATATGCCGGCGAACAAAATCACCTATACCCTCCAGAGTTAATCTGCAATAACAGGGTATCCTTAACTGGGCATAAATGTACTCTACTTCAGGCTAACCCCCACTGGTATAGCCTGATAACAAACAAGATGCAAGCTACGTTAAAATGCATAAAAGGGAATCTATGGAAAGATCAATTAAATCACTGCAAGATTTAATACAATAAAAAGATGCTTCAATACAGTTACTCTAAACAACAATAAACTCTTCACTCCTATCTGAATGAAAGTGAAGTATTGTCCTACAGCATAGACCTAGAAACTTCTGAAGAAAATCTGATGCTCATAAAATGCTTGTATCTTAAACTATATAAAGGCAGGAGGCAGGACACCACATGTGTAAAGGGAATACACTAAAAGATAGGACATATAATGTTAACTGACACGAGAATACTATAAATGCGCAACGGTAGTAATGCTCGACACTAAAAGAAGTACTTCCTCATCAACGAAACAGTCTGCTATGGTTGTGCGGCTCAGCAACAACCTAGACTAATAAATGCTGTGAATAATAATGCGTACATATCAAAGAGCTTATATTAAATACTAACAAGTGTCTACTCAATTAATAATGTCTAGCTGGGATACTCTAGGTAAGGAACTGGGGTTGAGCAAGACAGGCTCGTAGCCTAGCGATGTCCTTAAGACTGCATCCTTTAATTAACCCTTAAAGAGCGGCGCTCGACTTAAGTCGTGCACCAATTTTCAGCAAGTTAGGAGCATTATTAAGGCTTTTAAAGGGTTAAAATCGAGTGCCAATGGCCGGGAGAGCAGCGGGCCATACAGCCGACTCCCAGGGCTTACCGCCGCCTATTAACTCATGTTCCCTGTGTTCTCGAGAGGCCGGCAGTGTAGCCAGTAGTGAGCATAGCTGGGAAAAATATACCGATATATGCTAAACTTCCATGTTCGTGGCACCACTGCAACAGAACCACGTGTGCTACGTAGCTCGTTCTGGTCTCATTTTGAAGCTTTTAGTGCCTAGTTTTTTGCTAAATAATTTGTTTTTCATGCAGATGCTTGATTTATCATGCAGGAGGGCCTGCATATGCCCAAATGAGCCCAAAACACCACACTAGACAACGGTTAACCCCTAATTGGCGGCGTGCAACTTATATCGTGTGAAATAAATTTGGACTAAGTGGCGGTTCACAACTTATGTCGTGCGCCATTTTCAGCACGTAATGTTGCTGAGAGAGAGAGCTGAGCGGTGTGAGGAGACTAGCAACTCTATGACTGCTCACGACCACCGCGGTGGACCAACTGAGGTGACTCCCACCCTTCCCTCCTCTCTCTCACTCGCTACACAGGGAATTATGTAGGGAAATTACCTAATTACAGGGTTTTTGCACTCGTGTTGCAAGAGAACCAGCGGTCTTACAAGGATGGTTCAGGTGTCATTGGAAAGCTCTGTTTACGCCCTTTCAGGAATAGATACTTGTTTTACCCTCTGGGTCTTATTTAGGCATGAAAATGATCACGTAAACAACTCTATTTAGGGTAAAAACACCCCGCTGGGCGCTACGGTCCGCTACACCGCCTAGCCCGCCAATAAGGTGTTAAGTTACATTAATTGACTGGGGTGCTCTCTTGATAGATCCAGATCACAAGTATCTGGTTTTATCCTGGCAACCCTCAAAAGACAAGCAAAGAGGCAGCAAAGTGTGGAACTGGAACAGGCCAAAGCCCTCAGTCAACAAAATGCTGCACTCGCAAAAGACGCAGCCGAAAAGACAATCCAGGCTACCACAGGACCGGTCGAAGTCGTGTAGGTATAAGCAAACTATACACACATCGGAGACAACGACTACAGTAACCTTATCCCAGTCTAGCCTTAAATAAAAGAGCAGAAACGCAAAATCAATAATGGAGACACACAGAGTTCTTAACGTATACTAACTAAGAACCCTCAAACCTATTCTAAGTACATGTAAATATCTCAGAGGACGGCGCATGCAATACAATGGGCCGGCTATGGAAACCGTATGCAGAACCCAAGGGGATAAGTATTTGAATAAAGACGAGAAGTAATGGAAAAGAAGAAGGTCAGAGAGAGAGACAGTGGTAAAGGGGGTGATCGGGAGAGAGTATGCAAAGGGATGTTAGAAGCATGCCCGCCAAGCCTGTCCTGAGGAGGGCAGCTCCTGGGAACCCTCATGGAGGAGGTTAGTTACACAGGAGCCCGCAAGGGCGCGATGGTCGGCCAATCACGGGCCGAGACGTCACAAGGCAGCAGGCCCCTAGGACACGCCAGGATCCACCAGCCAATCAAAGGCGAGGGAAAGCCCGCGCGAGCGGGAAAACGCCTCCGAGCGAGGCAGCACATACATACACACGCACATATTACCACCACGGTCTCGCCTCTCTCTCTCTCTCCTTAACTCTACACAATGCATCTTATATACTATTAATGATATAAAATACTTCCTGTTGTCACAGACAAAAATAAAGACCACCACTGGACTGTCTGTGATAATGCGAGTACTAGGAAAGAAAGAACAACATTCTCTGATAACTGTAGCCCATTTCGATGTCCCTGGCGAGCGCTAGTGGCTAACGAGAGGCGATTCTGCCAACGCTGGTAGACGTCACAGTGTTAATACCTGTAACAGAAATAAGATAATGTAAAGAGGTGAGCGTAAAAGAAATTATAAAGCAGGGTTCAGTACTAGGAGCAAAGATAAGCTCCATAACAATAGACTTGCTAAGTAGAATGATAAAAGCAAAGGGAAATGACTGGAAAATAGGAGGAATACACATAAGCCCCTTAATATTTCAAGATGACATACTGGCTATTGGGAATAAGAAAAATATTCAAAGTACAATAAATACCTTTACAGGATTCCAAAAACGTATAAGTCTAAAAATGTATGAACAGCAAACGAGACAAACCACACTTGTAGGAAAAGGCATGACACTTGAAATCAATGGTAAAGATATCCAAGAAAATTCATCACATAAATACTTAGGACAAATAATTCAGGCAAATGGCAAACAAAAAGATGATATTGAAAACAGAATGAACGAGACAAAAGTAGCAGCTAATGAGTGTATACATATATTAAGTAAAAGAGAAATGAAGAAAAATAGAATACAAGTGGGACGTAAACTCTATGACACTTGTGTATCGCCTTTGACACTGTTTGGGGCAGAAGTTTGGGAAAAACTAAAAGAAAAAGAGAAAAATTATATAAACAACATCCAAACACAGTATTTAACTACACTGTTTAAAGTCCCCCGAACAACCCCAAAATCTGCCCTCCTCCATGGAATGAAGGGAATAAATACTGAACATAAAATAAACCAAAGAAAGATGGAATATTATAAAAATTTGAGCAACCGAGACAATGAAGCAATATAGGTAAAAATATAAACATATAGTGAAGACAATGACAGAAAATACATAAGAGAAATTTGTAATCTTAAAGAAAAATACAGTATAACTGAAAATCTAGAAAGAATGAGTGAAATCGAAGCTAAACAATTGCTTAAAGAAAAATTCAAGTAACAAATATGGAAGAGATAATAGAAGATATGAGAAGTGGAAGTAAAACTAGAGAAGCAGTTGAACAAGAAATATCAGGTAACTATATTGAAGACTTAATTAATTTAAGCTTTGAAAATGCTAGAACTATTTGTATGACAAGGACAAGAATGATGGAAGTAAAAGAAAACTTCAAAAACACAGATGAACATAACTTATTGTGTGATATTTGTCAAAATGAAAATGAAAATCAAACGCACCTGTTCAACTGCGAATCATCCAAGGCCTATACAAAGATCTGAGAGGCATGGGCAATTTAAAGGAAATATTTGAACACAATGACTTGAAAAGGGTAGCAGAGACTATAAGAACAGTTTTGAAAAGGAGGGATAATATCATTAATTTGAGAAAATAGATATATAAGTAAAATGAAGAGGGTTAAACAAAAAAAAAAATCCATCATTCAGAGAACGAACTCCTGGATAGGAGAGTGCGCCAATAACAACAACAACAACAATAAGACATCATTGTACAATTGTGATAAACTAAAATTATCCCACTTGGGTTGAACAAACTAAATAATTATACTCGCGGCAGCAAAGACAATGTGTTACAAAACGTGATGCAATCATGACGTCACCACCCCGACACACATGAAAGATACAAGGGAGAGAGAGAGAAAAAAAAAACAGGACTCTCCCACAAAATAACAAAGGCTATGTAAATTATATCTCACTAACAACAGACATAGGTTACAAAACTCAGTTGGGAGTGACAGTATATATGACTAAAATTTAAAAAAGAATCATAAAAAAAATAATTCCCTGTAATAGGCTAATATAAATGACTAAAATGTAAATAGAAATCGTTAACAAATAATTTCCTGTAATAGGACATGAGTTATCCTACTGAAAAACAGTTCTTGAACTTTGTGAGTCGTTTTTTTCAAATCGCAAATTTCCAAAAATTCCAACTCGGAAATACTTATACTCCATAAACAACTGGTCATACAGTAATGATTCATATACCATTGGAAAGCCCATAAAAAAATCCATAAACTGGTCAGTGGGAATTCTTTTAGCCACCCCCATTCATGCACAGCACGTCTTCAAATTTGCAACAAAAGTGAAAACAAATTCAACGTAAAAATATATTAGGCTAAAAATAAAACTAGATAAGATATACAAAAAATTGCAGACTAGATTGTAGAAACACCTTTTTTGAGTTGATTGAACACAAAAAGAAAGACGATACACTAGATTCTTGAATACTGAATCAATAGTTGTAGTGTGTAATTTTATATAATTTTGACCGTATTTTTTTACATATTTAACAAAACTATAAAACCAATTTTCAACCTGATTGTACCAAACATTAGCTATCATAGTCCTCTAAACGTATGCCAAATCTCATTTAAATCAGAAGTTCACCGACACCCTGGGAGTAAATACTGGACGGTCGCCTTAACCCGCTGAGCCCCAGCTAGTTATTAATAAATGTACCACCAAGGCCCAGCAGGTTTTGAATTTTTTTTCTTCCAGAAACAATAGCGAATGGATTAGGAATGAAGGAAAAACCACGAAAAACCGATCAAAAAGCTCAAAAAAGGGTCCTACAGAGCCCCCGAAAAGGGATTTTACAAGAGTAAAAAATTGAAGGCAATTTCCCCCAAAAAACATGTTTTTGCGTGCTCACGCGCACGCGGTTGGACTTTGAGAGTTTTCAATCATCGGCATGGTTGCGTGGGATACTTACACAGTTCCTATACAAATCTGAGCCCTCTAGGTGCCATAGGACCGAAGTAATTAAGGGGACCGACCGGTTAGTTTAGGCTTAAAAAAATCGAAATCCTGAAAATACCAATAGGTGTTTACTCAACAAGAGTCAACATCCCTTCATAAGCCAGTGATATGTTATTAGTGAAAACCCATTGGAAATATTGTTTTTTTATGTTTTCCAAACTTTTCCTGTAATTCTAAAAACGTTATATAGCGAACTTTGAAATTAACATGCTCAGTAACTACTGGTCGTACGAGGAGCATACCTATATAAATCGAAAGAGCATAAGCTACTCTACAACCTCCCATACGCTTTATCTTCTACTTTGCCATGTTCCTGCGTAAAATATTGTAAATCTAAAAAACAAAAGTAAAAATGTTCACCTAATTACCTTAGACTTACACCTGATTTTCTCAGAATCTATATTGCCGCACTATCGGTTGTTATTCTACAGTTATTATTGGACATATAGGAATGGTGTATATACCATTTGAAAGGTAATTAACAACACTAAAAGGCCTATAAAGCCAATTTACTCTAGTAATTTTTGTTTTCACAATATGTCGTCAAAGTTGTAATTTTCTACAAATATATTCGCCTAAATCCGTAATCACCTAAATCGAACAAATACACAAAATATATAAAATGTGTTTTATAGAAACTACAGATACACCTTTTGTGAGTTGTTTGATAACATAAAACATGTGCTATGGGGATTTCTGTAGGAGTTTATCATTTTCTGCAGTGCTATGATTTTCAACTTTTGTTTATTAAATTGCAAGAAAAAAGCAAAAAAAAAAAAAATTGTTTTGTTTAATCTAGATTTATGGTCATATACACCTGTGCCAAATTTAATTTAAATTGAAAGTAAGACCTGGAAGTTTGTAATTAACAGGTCGGTCCCCTTAACCAGGACGCAACCATTGCATCGCTGGGTTCTGGTGATCGAACATTGCAGACGCAACACGTGCGTCGCTGGGATCCAGCGGGTTAAGTGTAGAGGAATATATAATAATGGGAAAGAGGAGATGGAAATACATATCTCCTATATGTATATGTATGTGTATGTGTGTATATGTGTATTTATGTATGTGTATATGTATGTATAATTATGTACAGTACTATTGTGGACAGAAGTCCTGCTACACCTGCCTGGCAGCGAATCGCAAATTGTGTTGGTAACATTGATATCCCCCACCACCCACCGTCCCCCCACTCCATCCCCACTCTACCACCCTCTCTCAGCCAAGCCCCCCCCTTCCCTCTCTACTGCTGTAGTTCTTGTTCACGTCTATAAGCCGCTCTTTATTTCTCCCTCTCTCATCGAATCATTGTATTTTTATGAATGTTTTCCTAATCTAATATGAAATATCATATCGTTACATACTTCATATCTATATTTACCATTTTATATAAACCTAACAAAATATAAAGTTTGATAATCCATTCGAATATGGAAGTGTTTTAACTATATATGTTATTTAAGTCAATTACAACTGTCTCGAGACTTTAATTTACTTTTGCATTATCATAGTTCAATTCAGTTATAATTATCTTAACCCATATATCCTACTGTTTGGAGTAAGAGTGTATTTCACTGTTACATTTTTTATATTATTAAACGAGATAATTAACACACATACAATATTAAAAGTTATACATATATGTTCACGTGTGTATTCACAATACTCGCCTGTCAACCCACCTCCATCTTAACCCCTTCAGCACAATGGCGCCTTTCTACCTTTGATTCAGTTTAAGAAGGACCTATGTTATTCAGAAGGTCTATTGAGATCGTATTTACCTCTTTGGATCCTACAAGTATATTATAAGCTTAAGAAAATCGTCTAATGGTAACCAAAATATAATGAAAATAACGTAATCGTGTTAAGCGGGTTAACTACAGTAGCTCACACTTATCTATTCATATTTTGTAACTAGTCAACTCAAACACACGGCCAAACACATTAATGTGACATTACATTACACAATATGTTATGTATTTGTTTTTACTTTAGGAGATTAGGCGTCCTTCAACTGCCTCAGCAAACACTACTCCCTCCGAGATAAACCCCTTCCATATCGGGGTTGTGTTTAGTTTAATTACAGCTATATTTCCGCAATTTTATGCAGATAAGGAAGGATCTGTGGTATTTAGAAGAACAAATTGAGCTAGTATGAAGCCTTTTAATTGTTACACTTCCTTCCTTAATTGAATACTGTGACGCACCCAGTGCTCCGCAACGCAACCTGATTGTACTCCTTGGTACTCGAATGTACCGCCTGTGATCTGGCTACCGTCAGCCGCTATGAATATTGATTGTGACAACTTATAACTATGTTCTTTGTATCTCTGCAAAGGTCTCGTCATGTGCTAACCAGTGGTGGGGTTTTTTTTAAGCCATGTCGAGACCTTCCATTTAATATGTAGTATCAATATAGAAGTTGATAGATAAGACAATGGGAGTTCAGAGAGAGAGAGTGAGTTGGGCTTCAGAGCAGGAGGGTAGCATGGCCGGGTGGGTTGCCAGACGTATGGACTGGTTGGCAGCCTTGCGCTTATAGCTAGGCGCGATAGGGTTGGTAGTCCATTGCTGCCTGCCTACGCTGCCTGGGCTGCCCATATTGTCATACAGCACATTGCCTGGAGGCTCGCTGCGTGTTCCATGATCAGGTTGCCTAGAACCTTTGAGATTCTAACATCCCTTGCCCTCTCTCCCAACTTCTCACGGTTGCACTCTTTCTCTCTGACGACATTACTCTCATTTCATTCTTCTCTCTATTTAAATGCATAACCTTCCCTTGAGGTCCTAAAGGAGTTTCAGCACTCACCTCTCGTATTACTCTTAGGACAAGCATATATTTACATGTATTAGATTTAAGGGGTTAATGTGAACAGCGATCTTCTTGATGAGGATAGTTGGTGAACGTTCTACATGTTCACGAGTTATATGCCCCGCTCATCATCCCATTTGTGACTAGACTGGTGCCATGTGTAAGAGCCCGACCATGCCCAGGAGTTGTCTGTAGAGGGACGAGGACTTAGCCTTGATTTGCATACCGAGCCAGGAGCGAGTATAGCACCCGAGACTACAGCTCGCTCGTAGTGCCGGTATAGTAGAGTAACGTAATTTATCTGTCCTTGTGTTTTCTACAGTCTTCTCCTGGGTTCTCGCTTTCGGTGCTGGGACTCGTTGTTCCTGTGACTTGGCCTGCTAGCTAGAACACATGGGGATGATGAGTGGGATATATCTTTATTTTACTATGCATTGCAGCTCTCTTTAAGTATATATATGTAACACTTTACAATACACATTACTCACACACAAGACAACACTATTAATACTTTCATGTATCAATTAACTGCACTGTCGTTTTGCTGCTGTGTCCGGAGTTCTGTTGCGTAGGGCGCATACGGACTCGGAGGGGAGACAGAGTGAGAGAAGCGAAGTAGCCTATGCGGTAGTAGGCTACCGGCGCAGTACTGTTGCCTGCAACCTTTTAGTTATTCCAAGTATAGATTCATTATTATAATAAGTGACTACTATTTATGTTCCTCCCATGTGTATTATTAGGTATCTACTGGATCATGAACATCTTGTATGCTACATGCTAGTGCATGTTAGTAGGGGACAGTTAGTGTAGTGCACGCGCTTTCAAGTAGGTGTGTACATTTGTCATTTAGCATTTCACTGTCATACCTTTAGCCTGCTTCTATTCTACATTATTAGAGGCTTAATATTAACGTAGTTTCTTGAGTATTGCATTTCTTTAGTAATAACGTAACCTATAAATGTCTGAGGGAGTTTAGCCTCATAGCCTACCCCTGTTGTACACTTTCGCCGAGTTAAGGTACCTCGTTACCGTAGACGATAACTCTGTAGGGCGTTGGTGCTTTTGTTGTCTGGAGCATATAGTATTTGGGACTGGAATCGAGCGTGTCGTTGTCACTTAAGCCATTTCTGTCCTACGATCAAGAATCCCGAATATGTATTGCCGATCCAGCCGTAACAATACACATTTATAAATATAGCTATTCTCCATTCACTCCAACAATGCCTCTGGCACCTAATTGGTGTTTGTATCGACGCTCATGATTCCCCATCTTATCAATACCTTAGCTCACTGGCCCTGAAGAATCGCAGAACTGATAATGTCTTTATTAGTATCTTTATGAATTCATTATACTAGACACGTGTTAATAATTGTAATTATTACTTAACAATCTACAGTGTTATCAGAATCTTAAGAGCCATGCTATATCACATTAAACACATTAATAAAATATACATCATACAGTAAATACAAGCGAGATAAATAAATTATAAACCCAAAATTTAAGCAAGATATGAAGACTGACCGACTTGGCCCAAGCTTCTTATAGCCAATCACAGGCCCTTCTTCACTTATTACACATATACAATAGGTAGCGACGGCATTTTATCTCTTGCTTGTGTTTAAGGTATTATATCTGCGTTATTTATGTGTTCCCTGTGATACTTCATTGATCTTAAGGTTTGGATATCACTCTTCATTATCAAATTATTATTTTAATTAATTAAACTTATTTGTATTATTCCTTATATATTCAATAAACTAGATAAGTCTTAGTAATTCTAATGATAATGTGCTAAGTGATATCCAAACCCTAAGACCTATAACATATCACATAGAACACCTAAATAACGTTGATATCCTACAGTAAACACAAGCAAGGGAGAAAATAGCGTCACTACCTATTTACATGTGTATATGTGTGGTAGAGGTATTAAGTGTTGAACACAGAGCTAAAATGTTTAGAGTTTGAATATTACCTCCGACAGAAGGAGGGTATTCTTTGGTTTTCCTTGCAACACCATTTACCCCTTGAGGTTCATGACGCATGTTGACAGTTTATTGTGGCTCCTTCTAGACGATTCTATACAGCGTAAGAAAGATCTTTTGGAATTAAAAGGGAAAAGATTATCCCAATTAACCTTTTGATTTGCATATACCCTTCCTAATCACAATAAAATTGCCTAATTATAGCCAGAACACAAATGCATTAACGATCCTAAAGGAATCTAGCCGAGTAAGGCACCAGACTTAAATCCCATGTAATCTGTGTGAGGCAACACGGTCAACTGCTGGGAACACGAGAACATGATACATGAAAGTGGATTATTTGGTTAATATATTTTCATGTAAACTATAATGTCTTAACAGTTATTAAATTATAGAAATAATAGTTCTATATCTATATTAATCACGAGTGAAGTAGTTTAAGTGATGCAGAACAAGCTCTCAAATGAACGATTATGATAGTTACAGACACAAATACGGATAATAAATTGACAAGTGGAATCTGTTTTATCTTTATATTCCTTCATTTACTACCATTTGACACACACATATTTTTTCTCTCACGCCATCACTTCCATTAGTTATAATGGTGACACACGCTTACATTGTTTCTGTTGTAATTGTTGATACATTACTTCTATTATGTGTTTTAATGAAGTGCACGTCCGTAATTTGTTAATAAATAACCTATAACTTAAATTAACAATATCTACGCTGCAACATATTATTATAATGATAAATCTTTAAACATACTGCCTCGGGAATTTAGTATATGGTGAAACCACAACAAACACGTTAGCTTAGGACTCTCTAAAACTTTTCCTTTTGTCTTTATTTGTTTCTTATTTAGCAGGTAGCTGGTTAAGTACCGTAAATAAAGCCCAGCGCGAAGTTATTTTTCATTTTTTGTTCCTTGTATACAACAGGTTCGGCCCTACACGAACACGTGGAAATTGTGTATATAATTAATCTATCTATATCTATTAATTTCATGTGGAAGAAAGAATAAGGTACCGGTATTTTTTAATATGTAACCAAACCTTGCATTTACTTTTCATAGCATGCATTTTTAAAATATTGGATTGAAAATTATATATTAATCAAATTGATAGTGTATACAGCTAGTAGCTACAAACAATATCAAAATATTTAGGAAAAAACACTGTTTACAAATATATACCACCGTTTATAAACAAGGTTATATCAATATTGCTCTTAGCTAACCTCTTCAGCACGATGACGTCTTTTTACCTTCGATTCTGGCTATAATTAGACGAGTTTATGCAGTTAAAGAAGGACCTGTAGTACTCAGAGTGATTATTGAGATCATATTTACCCCTTTGAGTCCTAGAGGTAGATTATAAGCCAAAGAAAATTGTCTAATAGTAACCAAAATATGACAACAAATACGTCATCGTGGTGAAGGGGTTAACAGACGTGTTGCATGGTAAACCAAAAACTTAACCGGTACCCTTATTGTTGGACAAGACGATAATCAAACCCAAAAAATTTCCGTTGCGTGTTTAACAATACCTCTACCACTCCAGTGTAAATATAATCTCTTTGGAGGAGAGCCTAATTGTATTATTATTACAATAAATAATAATTACAATTTTTATCGTATGAGCTATGTTTAAACATTATTCTGTAAAAGAAGGAAGTGTTACAGTTAAATGGCTTTATACCATCTCAATTAACCCTTCATAATAACACAGATCCTTCATTAGCTGCATCAAATTTTTGAAATATAGCTTAATAACAATTAAACCGATCCCTTGTGCGGAAGGGGTTAATCTCGAAGGGAGCAGCACTCGCTGAGGCAGTTGAAAGACACCAAATATCCTCACTTAAGACAATAACATACAAGTATGTAAGTAACAAGTAACAAGTAAGTATACAAGTAAGCCCCTCTCTGGGCTTAACACTAATAAGGCGTACGGTCCGGACGGTGTTCCTCCTGTTGTTCTCAAAAACTGTGCTTCCGTGCTGACTCCCTGCCTAGGCAAACTCTTTCGTCTCTGTCTATCCTCTAACGTCTTCCCTTCATGCTGGAAGTTTGCTCACATTCAACCTGTCCCAAAGAAGGGTGACCGCTCTCAACCCTCCAACTATCGTCCAATTGCTCTTATCTCTTGTCTTTCTAAAGTTTTTGAAACTATTCTTGCTTCCAAACTTCTTAAGCATTTCTCTTCTCATAATCTGCTCTCAGATCGCCAGTATGGCTTCCTTAAGGGTCGCTCTACTGGTGATCTTCTTTCATATCTTACTAACTCTTGGTCATCCTCCTTTCGGGACTTCGGTGAGACTTTTTCTATTGCACTAGACATATCGAAAGCCTTCAGATAGAGTCTGGCATAAATCTTTAATTTCTAAACTACCCTCCTTCGGTTTTTATCCCTCCATCTGTGCCTTTGTCTCTAATTTCCTTTCCGGCCGTTCCATAGCTGCGGTTGTGGACGGCCATTGTTCACTTCCTCACCCTATAAACTCAGGTGTTCCTCAGGGCTCTGTCCTATCTCCTATTCTCTTTCTAATTTTTATAAATGATCTCCTTAACTGTACCTTAATTCCCATCCATTCATACGCAGACGACTCAACCTTACACTACTCCATTAGTTTTTCAGAACGCCCCAGCCAGCAATCCCTCAACGACAAACGTAATGAAGCCATAGAACTCTTAAATTCTGATCTAAATACTATTTCCAATTGGGGCAGAGAAAACCTTGTTAACTTTAATGGTTCCAAAACCCAATTTCTCCATCTATCTACCCGTCAGGATCTCCCAGCGGACTATCCCTTATTCTTCAACAATACAAAAATCAACCCTTCATCTTCTCTCAATATTCTTGGTGTCTCTTTTTCTTCTGCTCTCATTTGGAAGGACCATATTACCAGTCTTGCTAAGGCAGCCTCCCAGAAGCTGGGTGTGCTCAACCACCTTAGGGGGTTCTTTTCCCCTGCACAGCTTCTTGCTCTGTACAGGGGCATAGTGCGCCCTTGTATTGAGTATTGTTCACATGTGTGGGGAGGTTCCTCTCACACCGCTCTCCTAGACAAAGTTGAAAGGAAGGCCTTTCGTATCATTAACTCTTGTCCACTCACCAACTCTCTGCAATCTCTCTCTCTCCGCCGCAATGTTGCATCTCTCTCGCTATTCTATCGCTACTATAATAATCAGTGTTCCTCAGAGCTATCCCAGTGCATACCACCTCCTTTACGTAGGGCACGTGGTACCCGTCTTGCAACTCAATCCCACCCCTACTCTGTGCAACTCTTCAACCCAAGAGTGAAACGTTACTCTCAAACTTTCTTCTACTCAACATTTGAGCTCTGGAACTCTCTCCCAGAATCAGTCTTTCCCTCTTCCTATGACTTAAATTGCTTCAAACTCCGTGTGTCCAGGCATTTTGGCTCGAACGTCCCTTGATTTTGGCCCTGTCACTCTTTCAACTATGGGGGAGGCACTCGCTATAGGCAGTTATGCCTTTTGCCTCCCTCAATCACATAGAAAGAAAAAAAAATGTAATGTCACATTAATGTGCGTGGCCGTGTGTTTGAGTTGACTAGTTACAAAATATGAATAGATGAGTGTGAGCTACCGTAGTAAAGGGGGAAGTGGGTTGACAGGCGAGTATTGAGAATACACACGTAACCATATATTTATAACTTTTAATATTCAATGCATTGAATCCAGGAACCCATTTGATGTGTGGGTCATTTAGCTCTTGTAATAGTACTGTATAATTATAAACTTTAACAGTGAAATACTTGCTTACTCCAGATATTGGGCTATATGGGCTTAATTAATCATAACTGAATTGAAATATGAAAATGCAAAAGTATATTCAAGTCTCAATTGCATATGATTTAGATGACAATCATTATATGATTAATATATTTCCATATTCGAATGGATCATAACACTTTATATTGTGATAGGTTTATATAACATGGCAAATATGAACATGAACTATGTAACCTATTGCTATTTTAACGATATGTTATTTAATTTTAGGAAGAAGATTTGGAAAGCATGCATAAAAATACATAGATACGATGATTGAGGGAGAAATGAAAGAAAGGAAGGAGAGAGAGGTTATCGTGCTATATATATTATAGTCAGGGTGGTGGAAACAATCCAGGGGGAGGGGCTTGTAGACGTGAAACAAGAAAGAAAGAGGAAGGGAGAGACTGGTTGAGAGAGGGTGGAAGAGTGGGGGCGGAGGGGGGGGGGGGGATGGGGGTGTATAGCAATGTTACCAATACAATTCGCGATTCTCTGCTGGGCAGGTGTAGCAGGACTGATGTCCACAATAGTACACCCGTGAACCAAAGTTTCGGCACCCCCTGAACAGGCAGTAAGACGAAGTCAAGGTTGAAGACAGGCCGGACGATCGAAAAGACTCGTAGCGAAGCTGAAGTGAGGTTCACATTCCACTAACTGAAGTCTCAGCAACAATGAATATGAATCCCCACCACCATATATAAAGCCGCTGGTCGGTCAGTTGATGTAGTAGGAAATTCATCTGTGCTTGAGGTGAGTGGCTTGGATTTTTTCGTATGAAAAGTTGTCTGCCTGTGTCACATAACTGCACTTGCATAAAATTGTCTACTGTTTTTTGGACACATTAAAGATAGTCATTATTTAATTATTTCCAGGGGAATTCCCTCCCTTTTTTGTGATTGCGTGATTTGGATGGCTACTTATTCCTCCAAACAGTGCCACAAAACCGATCCACGGTTAATAAGTGTTGTCACTTGTTGCTTAACACCCAAAGAGACAGATCTCCGTTAATAAACACTGTGTGTTCTCTTATCAGAAATGGACGTTCGCCAAGGCCGTGCGTGGCAACGCCCACCTAACACTCAAGCCAATCGCCCGGAGGTGATAACAAGAAGATCCCTGATAGTGGGCCACTATCAAGCTGGAACCACAATTAGTGAAATAGGCCGGCTCATGGGGATCAGTAAGAACACTGTCAGGCGATGGGTAAGGAGGTTCGAAGGTGAGCATGATTCGAGTAATAGCACGTAATATTATTTAATGAGAAATTAGTTAATGTCATTTCAGTGACAACTAAAATTGTCATTTCAATGGAATTCGGAAATAGCTGAATGCTGGATTATCCAATAAATACCTTAAGAGACTTCTCAGTGTAAAATATAATATACAGTATTAGCATGAATGCGCAGCTTAGCCTAGGTAGTGTAGGCACTCAAACCGCCCCGTAAGGTGCAATAAGTCTGTTATAGTTTGAATATCTTTCGTTATTCTTTGTGTTCCATTCCTTCCGGCTTCTAAACCCCCTCCCGTCTCCCATACACCCCTCCCCCCTCTCATCGTCCCTTCCACCCCCACCCCCTCTCATCCACCCTTCCACCCCCACCCCCACCCCAATCCCTCCTCTCCCTCCCGCTCCTGTCTCTCCTACACCCCCTTCTCCCTTACTTCCCCCTCCCTTCTCCCCTTCCCCCTCTCCCCTTCCCCTTCTACGAATATTGGCTAACCTTTCTACTCGCGTGAACTGGGGAAAATAAATTTGTTTCATTAATGTTGTTTAATGTTCTGTTTTTACATCTAGATGATTAATTAGGTTTAAACTTCCCCAGGAACCTGCTGATTCCATAACAAATAATTGTTTGGGGAATATTTCCACTTCGTTAAGTGGGAGAGGAATAGTCTCAAACGACCGTCGACGTGGACACTCCACCAAGAGTGTTCCTTTGTTTTCTATACAAGATGACTGTTCGATAACATTAGATTAGGATGGTTTGATTTATTAGGCAAAATTTACTGGAAAACCGATTGCGATTAATTTTAAGGAGTATCCTATATCCCAGCCTAACCTCGCCAAGCTGTAGGTGGGGACGTGTCAGGCAGCCTCTGTAAATTTCTGTGACAGACTGTAAAAACGGCACTTCCCGCTAAATCCTCTTTTCATATTAACCCTTTCACGATCCTGACGCCATTTGACGATGTCTTCTGGCTGTCATTAGCCGTTTTTATTGGAAGTATCTGAGGGACTTGAAGGGATAAAGAGTATCACCATCCACCATCTGACTCCCACATCCCCTTTCTAATCTGAATAAAATAGTCCAATACTACCCAGCATAGAGAAGAGAAAGGCGTCCTCGGAACGTGAAAGGGTTAACTAACCAAAGCTAGCTATCCTTTTCTACAGTCACGAACAATTTGTATCAAAGTGTAAAGCGATTGTTAACGCTCTTAGGATCCGAGGACGCCTTTCTCTTTTTCTTTCCTGGTTATTATTAGACTATTTTATTCGGATTAGGGATGGGATACGGAGGTCAGAGTGAATGGTGATACGCTTTACCCGTATAATTCCCTCAGATCCTTCCTTAACTGTATAAAAACGCCAAACAATTGGCAGAAGAAGATGCCAAAAGGCGTCGGGATCCTGAGGGTCATTTTACAACTATAATACAATATTACTTATTATATTTAAACTGATTAATATTTTTTTAATTCCTGCAGGTGAGGGGCATGTTAAAACAAGATCGAGATCTGGCCGCCCTCGTGTCACTTCCCAAGAAGACTTTGAGCGCATCCTCACTGCTGTCATCCAGGCACCCAAATCATCATCGGTAGCTCTGACAAGAGACCTGGGCCTCAACTGTCACCCTATAACGTCGAGATGCCGGATGCGTGAGGCGGGACTGAACTGCCATGTTCCAGCCATAAAGGAGGTGCTGACAGAAGCCAACAGGAGAGCAAGACTACGATTCGCTCAACAGCATATTCAGCGTGGCCGTGGCTTCTGGCAAAATGTTATTTTCACAGATGAAAAATGCTTCTCCTCTGTGACACGGAACGGGCGGCAGTGTTGGCGAGCACGAAACACTCGGTATGAGGCCAGGCATATAAACGAGAAGGGAAGGAGTGGCAGAGTCACCGTGTCGTTTCATGGTTGGATGTGGTGGGGAGGTCCTGGAGAACTGGTTAAAATTGATGGTAACCTTAACAGCGAGGAATACATTAATATATTGGAAACTTCTTTACTGCCATCTATTCGCGCATACGCCCTTCCAGAGCCCGATATCATCACATTGGTGCATCCCATTCACACCAGCCGAGCAGTCACACAGTGGTTCGCACAGCACCCGGAAATCCAGTTGGTAGATTGGCCTCCAAAGGGATGTGACTGCAACCCCATCGAAAATCTTTGGGGGATAATGGTTCAGGAATGGAATGTTCCAGAGATGACCAAGGAATGCGTAGAAGTAAAGGCCAGAGAAGTATGGGAGGGCGTGAGACGACGCCCAGACATTTGCAGCAAGCTAGTAGACTCGTTACCGGCTCGTCTGCAGGAGGTTATTGATGCAGAAGGGGGATGGACAAGTTATTAAGCTGCGGAGACATTGAATGTTACAACATAAATGCATATGTTGCCATATTAAAAGGACACTGTATTCCATTATCTCTCTGCACAAATAAACTTTATAACAATGTAATTGGTAATATGTATAGCAGATGCTTTAAACAAGGGCTTGATAAAATAAACAATAAACCACATATGAAATATAATATGTTTCTAACACCTACTTGTTCCATTATATTTAGTACCCAAGATATAGTTAACGGCTTATGTCTTATTTTAATATTAATAAATTATGCGTTACAGTCTATGACCATGAAATAGATCGCTCTATCACATGCATAAAAAGAAAACTAAAACAATCTTTCGCTCAGATAATTATAATCCGTTTGTGAGACTTATTATTTATTATAAAAGAACAAGCACCATGTTAACTAGGACTTTATGGCACTGTGAAGCATGGTTAAAATGGAACATGGGAGCTTAGCATAAAAAACTATATGAAAGCAGTCGTTTAACCCTTTTAGGATCTAGATGCCTTTCAGCAGCTTCTCCTGACTATCACCATACGAATTTTTACAGCTTGGGAAGGATCTGGGGATCTTAAAAGGCTACAGACTAACTCAATTGACCCTCTGACTTTCATAAACCTTTCCTAATCTGAATAAAATCATGTAAAAATAGCCAGATAACAGATGTAAAGTGTGATGCCGGAGCATGAAATGGTTAAATAAGGGACAGAAGACAGGTATGGCAAAGAAAATGAATAAGCCTGTCGGTGGAAAACGTAGGTGACTCACAAATGTTTTGAGACTTGGAGCTCATGAAAAGCGAACCTCGGTCTCGTTGCCAAGCCTGGTACACCAGCTTGTCCGAACGTCCGTTGTATCTGCAACCTTGACTTAGCCTTAATACCTGTCCAGGGGGTGCCGAAACTTTGGTTCACGGGTGTACATGTGTATGTACTGTATGTATAATTATATATATTTATTTATCTATCTATCCTTCCATGTTCTCTATTGCTAGTACCATTATAAATTATATTAGCACTATCATCAATGTTTTTATCATTCTAATTACGATTAATATTATCATTATTTGTATTATTATAATTATTATTATTATTATTTTGTACTAGTAGAGTTGTTACCCTGTATGCGTGTTTTCATGTCTGATTTTGCTTGTGCCTACTGATGTATTTTACCCATATCTAGTCTCCGCCTCCCCTCTCCCCATGCTTCTGCCCTCTCCCGGTCCTGCCTCCTTCCTGCCTCGCCCCCCCCCCCCCCCCGAACCCCAAGCCCCCCCTCCGCCACCTGTCATGACGGATATTTAAGGCCTCCTACTAAACAGGTTTTTCAGAGGCTCTGACATATCGTTTTTCATCAATAAGTTCCAAACAAAGACTTGGATCGGTATGGCGCTTTGGCACAGCTTGTTTCACACCCTGCCGTAATTTATGGCGCTATAGTGCATTGCCAGATGCGGTTAATTACGGCGATTACTCTTAACTCAGAAGGCGAAACCTGCATGAACCAGATACATATTCGAACAGGTGAGGAATAACCGTGACGTAGTTGTGACGTCTGTCCACAAACCACCTCCACTTCTGCCCTCCCATACCTACCTCCCTCCCTCTCTTTCCCTGCCTCCCTCCTCCTCCTCCTTCACCATCCCCCACCCTCTCTCTCCTCCGCCTTTTCTCTCCCTCCTTCTCTCTCTCTCTCTCTCTCCCCACCTCTCCCCCCCCCTCCCCCCGACCTCTCTCTCTCTCTCTCCCCTGCCAACACTTCTCGCTCTCTTCCCCACCTTAACTTTCTCTCTCTCTCTCTCATGGACTATATATAAGAAATGCAGCCATGCACATGTTACCCATATTCTCACATAGCGGGAGGTAACTGGGAATTATATGCTGAGTATGGTACGGTGGTTTGTGCTAACGACCGTGGTTCTTGTTCAAGCATATTTGACCGTTTTTAAGGTGTACAGAAAGTTATAGTGGTGTGTCCCTGGCATTCTGTATCACCCGTCATAGACCAGGGTATTGTAGAGAAGGCTGTCTCTTCGATGCCATGGCCAACATGTTACGATGTCCACGTGTTGCAGAAAAGCAATTGCTTTGCAACTTTTATCCATAATATACAACCGGGAGAAAGCTGCCAATACCTTAAGGATTTGTCTGAATAGGTAAGTGAATATTCATGCTCATTTATCATCGTAAATTCTATGCAATCAGTGCGTTTCTGCTCTCCATTTCTTAAAATTAATTGTTCTTGTTAAAAGAGTACTCTTTGTTTAAAACTGTTGTTACGTCTTCATATTTTGCAATTATTTGTCTTTATATTATATGTATTCATTGTCGATAGTATCAATTGCTTGCTTTTGCGATTTCCTTAGTTTATTTGTGCTATAAATGTAGGCTATTTGTAGGGTAGTTATTGATAGGGGTCACTTGAGGCATGCTATGCTTACAGGTACCTACCCGATAGCACTATCGTTAGTGAGTGCTGTACTGTACTTTATATATTATTTTGTAATAGTATAGATATCTGATCAATATTTGTATTTTGTACTATTGTTAATGTCTTGTCATGTTGCAAATTTTGTTTTATATTAATATATTGACATTTACCATGTAGTTTCATTATTCATGCAGAGTTTAGTAAAATTTACCAGAACGTCCCGGACTTCCAAAAGTTTACTAATACCTTGAACGTAACGATAGTGCGTTGTTATGTGTGCGATTAATTTGCTTGGGAACCAGATTGACTTGCTCATGTAGTGATGTACACCCTATGTGGTGGATTGTGTTTTCTTATTTCACAAATTCCATTGTATTAAGCGTTGTTTCCACATAGCGATGTTGATAATTTAATTTGACTTTATATTGTCCTTGTCCCAGTTTTTGTTTGTTTAGTTTGCAAGTTTTACATTTTAATTTATTACCACCATCGGAGCAATGAACTCGGTAATTGTAATAAAAGTGTATACTGTATAATAATGTAAAAAGGATAATTATTTTGACCATGATACCGTGCTTAACCCCTAAGTGTCGGGGCGCAACATAAGTCAAGTATAATAAATCTGGACTATCTGGCGGCGCTCGACATAGGTCGTGTGGCAATTTCAGCATGTAATGTTGCTGAGAGAGAGAGACAAGTGGTGGCAGGAGAGTAGCGAGCGTATGACTGCTCTAGACCACCGCGGCGGCCCTACTGACATGAATCCCACCTCCTCCCTCCCTCTCTCACTCGCTATATACGGAATTGTATGGGGAAAGTGCCGAATTACATGCTTTTTGCACTCGCGTTGCGCGGTTGTTGCAAGAAAACTAGCCATCATAAAAGGATCGTTATGGTGTCATTGGAAAGCTCTGTTTATGCCCTTTCAGGGATAGATACTTGTTTTACGCTCTGGGTCTTATTTAGGCATGAAAATGATCTCGTAAACAGCCCTATTTTGGCTAAAAACACCCCGCTGGGCGGTACATATAAATAAACCGCCTAGCCCACTAATAAGGTGTTAAAATGCCTTCTATGATATATAATTGGTTTTCATGCACATTATCTAATCTCCATATTTGGCTTTGCCCACTCAGGCCTTATGATCGCGTTGCAGAAGCCATTGGTGTGACGGCGAATGCAGTGCGGCTGATGGTACAGCGCAGCATGGGTGCTCTTCCTGGGGCAGCCACTCCCCCCACAACACCGCCTGGATCACGAAAACCCTCTGCCACACCAGCTGTTTTTGACAGTTTTACAATTGGTGCCATTCGCCGCCATGTACATGGCAAGTTTGCTGCCAAGCAAACCATTACCATCAGCACCTTGGGTGAAGAATTAAAGATGGCGAGCATCATACCAGAAGAAACATCACAGACGGCGGTATGGCGAATCCTGCACAACATGGGGTTCCGATACAAGACCTCACAGCGGAAAATGTAGGTGAGGAAGGAGTCGCTGGATGTTGTATGCCGCCGTGTTAAAGCTCTCCGAGTACTCCAGCGACATCAAGATGAGGGAAGACAGGTGGTTTATGTGGATGAGACATGGTTCACCACCCGGATGCACCACAGCAAAGAGTGGATGGACACCTCCCAGCCTGCCACTAGTGCCACCTACAGCCGTCAGGTGCCGCCTGGAGAAGGGGAGCGGTTTGTGGTAGTTGCAGGTGGCACAGTCGACGGTTTTGTTGCCGAATCGTTTTTGTGCTTCCCTGCCAAAAACAAAAGCGGTGACTACCACGGTGAAATGAACAGCATCTTGTTCCTCCGTTGGCTGACGTCGCAGCTCCTGCCAGCGCTGGCTGAGCCATCTGTGCTGGTGATGGACAACACACCCTACCACAGCCAGCTGGCGGAAGAGAGCCGCTGCCCCACCACCGCCACCAACAAAGCGGAGCTTGTGAAATGGCTGGAGTGCCCGCAAGATTCCCTACCCTCCACACTCCACACGCCCCGAGCTTCTGCAGCTCTGCAAGCAGAACCGGCCAGAACCTCGGTACACTGTTGACAACATCATCCGCTCATGGGGTCATGAGATCGTCCGCCTGCCGCCCGCTCACCCTGAGCTCAACGCCATCGAGCAGGTGTGGGGCTGCATGAAGCGACATGTGCGCTCTTCTTTACAGAGGTTCACCCGCGCAGATCTGCAGGCCAGGCTAGAAGAAGCCAAGCTGATCGCTACAAGGAAAGTGTGGGCAGGTGCTGTAAAGCGATCGAGAACCTTCGAGGACCAGTACTGGACTTCAGATAATATACACAAAGGTGTGGATCCCGTCATCATCACTATCGACAGCGATGATGAGGACGAGTTGTTCCTCGATAGTGATGAAGACTAAAATAAAAAATATGTGCTCAGTTGTTTGTATCATTTGTCCTCCCATTGAATTTCCCCTTGCTATATTTGTCTAAACTGACCTCTGAACACAAGGGCCTAACCACCTCCTTCCCTCCTGACTTTGTTATTTATTTATTTGTTTTTCAGTTACATTTCCTTTTACATACTACTTTACTCTTGAATCCCTGCCCTATTCCCACTCTTACACCTTATTAACCCCTGACCAACCTCCTATAAATAACCAAGCCTCAGCTGCCCCAACACACCAGACGTCCAACGTAACTGTGGAAAACAGGATCATATACATATTTCAGTTGATATATAATGCCACCATAAAACTCTGTAGCACGTAAGAAACGGCCAAACACGTTAGAACAGTGATCACGGTCGTTTGCATACAACTGCCTACAATACTCTGCATTTACTGCACACTGACTTGCCACTACAGACCGATAACATGTGCACAGCTGCATTTCTGTCTTCGTGGTGTTACGACTGGGGTTCAAATATATCAGGGCTCTTATTCATTGGACTAGTAATGGCATAAATGTTACAACGGAAAGCGCTAGCTCCAACCTCTGATGTATATCCCCAGTGAACAAAGAACACAAATACTCTACAGAGTTCTATATGCAATAATAGGCTATCAAACTCTCAATAAATGTGCGTCTACTCTAGGCTTAATGTTATGTGAAAACAGCCTATTACTACCTATAACCGAAGGTGCTTGGTTATGGTATGCAAAGTAAGGTGGTAAGAGAAGTTACAGCTTACGTTACTTTAATCAATAAATGTCAGGCACTCCTGCATGAAAGAAAGTGCACTAAAGTCCTTCAACACTAACAAGGAATCTTCTTTAAATGTTAGATGCTATAAAGATGCTCGTATCGGAAATGGAACCCAAAAAGGCAGGCAGCGGAACAATGCTCGTGCAGGCTATGCACACAAAAAGGCAGAATATATAATGCCGTCGGAGCCAAGAATATCCTGAACACTACAACAATAATAATAATCGCCACGACAATGCAGTATTCCTATCAACAAAAAGAGCCTAAGTCGTTTGTGTCTCAATACATCAAACTAGGCTGCGAAATGCTTGTGTAATCATAAATGGGTATGCATAAAAAGAGTAATTAGGTTAATATACTTAATGTCTACTGTGACTGATAAAGTCTAGCTAGAGTCAATGATACTAGATACTGGTGCGCATGGCATGCTGCATAGCCTAGTGCAAATCTCAAGTCTGTGCGTCAAATATTACGTTATAATGAAGGGTAGCTCTCTTGAGAAACCTTAATACCGAAGTATTAAGCGTTCTCCTGGCGTACCTCAAAGACAAACAATCGAGACTAGAACAGTGCAGAATGGTATAGGCAAAAAACCCTCATTCGTGCATGCTCTACTCTCAATGGCACACAGACTAGAATTTACTCAATCAACTCCAGTTCTCAGGTATGTCGTGCCGCTTTTAACTGAAGCCAGCACTCATAGGAAACAATACCTTATAATATCAGACATCAGACTCCTAGTCTAGCATTATCTAATCCAGCAGAACACTAATAACTAAAGGAAGCAGTACTAAACAATATAAATGCCAACCAATGCTTCGTGATCCACTTATCTTAACAACTAACATACATGGGTTATATCAGACCTTAACGCACAATACAACTGGCCAGCATGAAGCTGATTTTTGCAGAGTTAACCAGAGGGGGTATAATATTAATAAAAGGTGGTGAAAGATATGGAAAATGAGAGAGATAGGCAGAGGAAAAGATTCTCAGGTGGGGACAGGTAGCAAGGAATAAGATAGATGCATTCTAGAAACCAGATCTGAGGGAGAGAGTGGCGAGGAACTGTATATATATACTTGCACTAGCTCGAGCCGCGTGGGAAAAAAGCGGTTGCAAGTCCTCCAGCCACTAGCAAGAGCTTGCAGCATGGTAAGGGCCCTTCTCCACCAACCCCGCGAGGCAGCCAGCCGTGACGTCATCGAGCGGGACAAAAACACTGCGCGCCCCCTCTCACTCTGTTCTACTCTCTCTCTCTCTCCCAGATCCCATCATTACTAGTTAATGATAAAATATATACTTTACAATTAAATATATAAAGCCTTGACATGGGTGAAAAACAAAGAGCCTTTCTGGACTGCCCATGACACGAGCTTTCATATGAAATAAAGCACACTCTAATACATAAACTGTAGCCCCATCCACTGCCCTGGCGATCCTAGCGAGTCACTGTAGGACAAGCCATGCGGTTCTAACGGAGTGGTTAACGTCACAGTGGTGTAATGGTTAAGGTGTGTGTATAGTGTTTATGTGATCGCGGGTTCGTATCCCCGTGAGGACCATAACATTATTTAATTTCATTGATTTCATTGACTAAATAGTTTGGTTGGTGGGTTGGAAGAGTTAAAAATATATAATAATAATAATTATGTATTATGGAAGAGAGAGAGAGAGAGAGAGAGTTAAGGTGGGGAAGAGAGCGAGAAGTGTTGGCAGGGGAGAGAGAGAGAGAGAGAGAGGTCGGGGGAGGGGGGGGAGAGAGAGAGAGAGAGAGAGAAAGAGGAGGGAGAGAAAAGGCGGAGGAGAGAGAGGGTGGGGGATGGTGAAGGAGGAGGAGGGAGGCAGGGAAAGAGAGGGAGGGAGGTAGGTAGGGGAGGGCAGAAGTGGAGGTGGTTTGTGGACAGACGTCACAACTACGTCACGGTTATTCCTCACCTGTTCGAATATGTATCTGGCTCATGCAGGTTTCGCCTTCGGAGTTAAGAGTAATCGCCGTAATTAACCGCATCTGGCAATGCACTATAGCGCCATAAATTACGGCAGGGTGTGAAACAAGCTGTGCCAAAGCGCCATACCGATCCAAGTCTTTGTTTGGAAGTTATTGATGAAAAACGATATGTCAGAGCCTCTGAAAAACCTAGTAGGTACCAGTCTTTGTTAGTGACCTGATGAAGCTATCTGCGAAACGAAACGTTGTCAATAAAGTGATTTTCCTCAGATGGTGTTTTTTTATCCATTCTGTCTACTTTTCAAGAACCACTCATCAAGGACGATATATTCAATAATCATCTTGAATTTGGTTGGAATGTATTCTAGCTGGATTCTAGTATGGTTCAAGGTAAGGCAGAGTTAGTTACCTATGAGTAGGTATCAGTTAGGCGACTGAGTGGTCGGACCAATGTATAACAATTTACTCATAAGATAACAATATTAATTACTGATAGGGTGTTGAGGGTTTGACTTTAACGACAACTAATTGAGTGAAAGTTACATTAAGAGGGGGCCTGAGAGACAGACCATGGATAACTTCTGCAGTGAGGCTGACAGAGAATCTTGAGATATTAACCCGGCAAGTGCGGGAAGACTCTTAAGAGTTTCCCCGGGCGACTGCGGGAAGACTCTGAACCTTTGTCTAGCAGGGGGTTTTGGGCTTATTTGGGCATATTCAGGCCCTCCTGAATGATAAATCCAGTATCTGCATGAAAACAAATGTATTCAGCAAAAAACTAGGCGCTAAAAGCTTCAAAATGGGACCAGAACGAGCTACGTAGCACTCGTGGTTCTCATACAATGGTACCAGTAACATGGGAGTTTAGCGCATAGCGGCATATTTTTCCCAGCTATGCTCACTACTGGCTACACTGCCGGCCTCTCGAGAACACAGGGAACATGAGTTAATGGGCGGCAGTAAGCCCTGGGAGTCGGCTGTCTGGCCCGCTGCGCTCCCTGCCATTTGCACTCGATTTTAACCCTTTAATAGCCTTAATAATGCTCCTAACTTGCTGCAAATTGGAGGCCCCCGATCTTTAACCCATACAGCCCCAGCGACGCGCCTGATGCGTCGGCGATGTATGTAACGCACAGCCCCAGAGACACGCCTGGCGCGTCACCCTAATTGCGCCGACCGTAACCTCAGGTGTAGCCACTCAAGAGGGCTCAGATTTGTATGGGAACTGTGTACGTATCCCACGCAACCGTGCCGATGATTGAAAACTCTCAAAGTCCATGTGCGTGCGCGTGAGCGCGCAATAACCTAGTTTTTTGGGGTAATTGCCTTCAATTTTTTACTCTTGTAAAATACGTTTTCGGGGGCTCTGTAGGACCATTCTTTAAGCTTTTTGAGCGGTTTTTCGTGGTTTTTCCTTCATTCCTAACCCATTCGCTATTGTTTCTGGAATAAAACCATTTTTTGAAAACCGGCCGGGTTCTGGTGAACAAACATTACAAAACTAGCCGGGGCTGGACGGGTTAAGGGTTAAGATCCTGGGCCTAAAAAAATCCATTTAAAACACCCCCAATTTTTTTTTTTTTTCCCTGGGCCATGCCAATTATCACTGCTCCACATCCCCTCCTTCCCCACTTTCCTCCCCTCCTTCAGTTATCACCTATTTTCCCTGTTATTCCTTTATTCAGTGGTCTATTTTCGTGCTAACATTAGCGAGTTGGTAGCAGGGCGTTGTCATCACTGTTACCAAGCGTGGGAAAGAGCGAGAGAGAGACTATTGCGTAACAGTGTCTCTCCAGACAAGGGGAGGGGAGGAGGGGAGGGAGGTTGCCTCAGCCATACATTATGTAACTCCCGGCCTTTATCGCCGATTTTGAACATCCAAACGCTGTTTCCACTTGTTTTATTGCTGTAACAGGTTAATACCTTTATAATCAACCAAAAATAGGCGCATATGGAAAAGGATTAATGCTATTTATGGTAAAATAACGATGTTAGTGATGGGAACAGCTCAAATACGTGCGCACAGGCATGTGGTGTCTCATACCCCCCATGCGCACGTCTTAGGTTAAATACTCTTTGCGTCCAACAACAAATGGCTTCTGCAGTGAGGCTAACAGACGGACCTGGAGATATTAAATATTCCTTCATTTTCCTACCACACTGAGACTTTGGAGCCTTGGAGCACCTAGGGAGGTATTGGAACACTCAGCTCGGGGGGGAAGGTGAGATACTTTCCGTAACCTGGTCTGAGTACCTATCCACTCCTTTGGTCTTCCTGGGCCCTGATTGACTGCACGGAAAAAGGGCGACTTTGGCCTTTCCTAACGTTGACATAGGCCCTTGTCGCTCCGGCGATGGGGGGAGTGGTGATAGCAAAGGTAGGACCAGCAATATTTTCTTCCTTATCCCCTCCCAACTCCAGCAACATCACCAGCTCCAGACACTCCAGCAAAAATGAGAATCCACAGTTTGTCCCTCAAGATGAAAGAAGAAGAGAAGACCATCACCTCACCAGCATAATTACTAGACTTGCTCGAGAGATCAGACACCCCTCTACACCTCACTGTATACGGGGCCACCAATATCAAAGCAAGAGTGTGGTATTACTTTCTACAAAACTTAACACCATACGTATGAAGTCCAACATCCAAGACGTACAAGCTCCAAGCCCAAGGCCGGGATTATTTTTTGGAAGGCGATGTTGAGATGATGAGGCATAACAGAGAAAGGCAAAATACCACCCACAACCTGCTCCCGTCATCTAGACACAATTCAGACAACCCATGTTAAGTTGTGAGCATAAGGACACAGCCTCCGCAACCCAGACCAGCCGAGGACCGCCACCAACTTCAACACCAGCTCGTCCACAGCCAGCCAAAAAATGCGCCCTCAACTGTAGAAAACACGGTCACCCCAGTACAGGAATATAATGAGGAAATGTTTAAGTTAATTCCCCACCAAGCCCCTCGACCATATCTGCCCATCCAGTCTGACCACATTCAGCCAAGTCAGAATAGTACTCAACCATAGTAGAAGTACCTCAGACCTCATAGGACACCCTAACCAGAATTTTAATGCAACTTACAAAGATACAATCCTCCCAAAACCACTTTCACCTATGCCCCTACTACCCTGGGAATTAAGCAACATGATGCCTCCCAAAACGGGTTACTACTTGGCCGAAACCCTAGAGAAATTAAGCAATACTGGGATCCCTAGCTAGAAAAGGAACCAGTGCTCTACATCCGCGAGTGAGGCATTTCTAGTTGAAACACCAATACCACCGGGAGTAACCTTGGCTAATAATAATACATTAATACATTCAACCACCAGTGCAAAGGAAAATATGTGTAGGTGAAAAGAAGAAATTGAAGACATAGAGAAGAAAGAAAAAGACGCGTTGGGCTACTATCAGCGTGTGAAGCTTGCCCAGCACTATAGACAACGGAGGGGACAACTATTCCAGTGAACACGTGCTCGCCAGACTTCCTCCCAGGCTTCTATCTCTTCTGACTTTCTTTAAGTGTTCTCTTACTCCGTAATGGTAACGATGATTGTGATAAGGGGTTAACATGGTATGTTGAGATTCAGAATTAACGTAAATATCGAAGTATATCTATTCTTCCCTCTTGTTCTTTTACTCTGTTAAAGGAGACCACATACATAACTATCACGAGGTTAATATGTATATACTTTTCGAATACAGGCTCCTGTATTCTCCATTGGAAATATACATATATTCGTCTGGGAATAAATACAACACAGTTACATGTCAATATCTGTGAATACTTATTCAGACCTAGTTTATATGCTAATTCATCATCAGAGGTACGTAAATTATAGATAAGTGATTCACAGTGTTTGCTCAATCACTTATTTGTTTATAACTATTATTCATTATCACGCTATTTGAATTATAATTCAATTGTGTATTATTCAAGTTGTCTTTATGCTCAATTATTCAAGTTGCCTTCAACTTACTATTCGTTTCGAGTTCAGTCACGCATACATGACTATTATCCAAATTTAACCTATTTATGAATTTATATTCATAGTTATTACTCTCTGAGTTATTTGAGATTATTCTCCTATTCAAGTTATCATAACTTATTCTTCGTTTAGAAGTCAAGTAGTGCCTTAATTTACATAACTTTCAGTACCGCAAGTATGCTAGTCGCAGTAACTAATATTTACTTCGAGCTAAGCCCTCGCTAGAGATTTTGCCAAACTTACCTTCAGGACACTATTTATTGTAACTGATTGAGACTTACCTCTCTGTGTATTATTATTAGTGTGTTTGTCTATTAAACATACTTATTATTCTTATGTTCATTTGATAATCTTATTTTGACTTATGGGCTATTAGTAGCATATTGATTATTCATATATCTATTTAGAAACATTACTGTACCTTATATGTTTCGCCAGTAACTTTACCTATATTTATGAGTTACTGAATATTACCCTTGCTATAACATTTGCTTATGTACCCTAGCTATTAAGGAATAACACTTGTGAACCGTTACCGTGTATTGTGTATCCATTGAATATTCTTGAGTGTAATTATTAAATGGAGGTCCGTAACTTCCCACCTGAGAGTTGAAGATTGACGCTATTTCCTAAGGTGGAAATACACAATCAGACTATATTTCCTTTTATTAGAACGTGGCATAACAATTATATTTAAATAAACGTTAATAGTAAGGACACAATCAAAATACAGATAATAGTTAGTAGTTAGTTGATTGTGAAACTCCCATGACCCTATAGCTAACCTGGAACTGTTTTTACCAAAAGCAATGAGTTACATGTTTCCAGTAAAAAAGCAGGATATATTGGAATATAATCTTATATGATTAACTATAACTTATACTATATTATATATTTAATGTTCTTCCTTTAAGAAGGCAGACTATCTTGGTCGATACACACACACACAGGCACATACACACACAGAGAGAGACACAAACGTATAAGCATCAGTGTGTTTATTTGTACGAATGACAATTATTATGCTTACGAATATTTGTTTCGTGTATATACCGCATTATATCTATCCTGCTCAAATCTATCCTAACGTAAACCGGTCTCATTTTAAGTAGGTCATATACTGTATGTACGCACACTAAGTCTTACGCTGTCGGTTCAATCTGCTTTACAAATAACGTATCTGTTGTACATAATACATACCGTCAGTGAACTATATGCCCATAAACCAACTAATGCTTTTACATATCCATATACTGTAGATGGGAACGTGGCCACACACAAACTCAATGACTCGCACACAACCACACATACTTTCGTGCACATACACACTTAGGGTCATTACAAAGCAAACTCAGAATAGAGATTATAAAAAATATCTAGCAACTAATGATGATGTGCCCTTTTCTCGAATCAATAGGCCTACATATCTGAATATGTACACACACACACACACACACACACACACACTCACTCAAATGTCATCACTCATACAAATTACATACACACACTCTCTCTCTTGGAGTGGGGGGTGGAGAGTTAGCCTTATACTTTACAGTCCTTATCTCCACTCTGTAGCATATTATACAATTAAGTCCGGACCTCCTACTAGGGATCGCAAGGTCTGTGCAGCTTGTGCATTTATGAAACTCTCTCTCCCTCTTTCCCCGCTACTGCTGTTGCTCAATGAACATGATGATTTCTTGTTACACTTGAGTCTGTTGTTTGTTTGCTATAGTCCTGCCTCAGTGATGGCATTATTACTATAATATAAGGATGAAGCTTGGGACATAAACATGACATAAAGCATTAATACTGTTATATTGTCGGCATAGCATTAATACTGTTATATTGTCGGCATAGCATTAATACTGTTATATTGTCGGCATAGCATTAATACTGTTATATTGTCGGCATAGCATTAATACTGTTATATTGTCGGCATAGCATTAATACTGTTATATTGTCGGCATAGCATTAATACTGTTATATTGTCGGCATAGCATTAATACTGTTATATTGTCGGCATAGCATTAATACTGTTATATTGTCGGCATAGCATTAATACTGTTATATTGTCGGCATAGCATTAATACTGTTATATTGTCGGCATAGCATTAATGCTGTTATATTGTCGGCATAGCATTAATACTGTTATATTGTCAGCATAGTATTAATACTGTTATATTGTCGGCATAGTATTAATACTGTTATTATTGTCGGCATAGCATTAATACTGTTATATTGTCGGCATAGTATTAATACTGTTATATTGTCGGCATAGTATTAATACTGTTATATTGTCGGCATAGTATTAATACTGTTATTATTGTCGGCATAGCATTAATACTGTTATATTGTCGGCATAGTATTAATACTGTTATATTGTCGGCATAGTATTAATACTGTTATATTGTCGGCATAGCATTAATACTGTTATATTGTCGGCATAGTATTAGTAAAACCGATTCAAAACGCTTGTTTTATATATTTGCAAGTGATGACTATTGTTCTTAATATTGCCAGGTAGATTATGAACTTTCAATAAATAAATAATACTATTATATTCTATCTATCTATCTATTGACTGACGCCGTGATCCGCGAAGGGGTGGCCACGAACGAACCGCCCCCATGCACCTCTGTCCCCAGTCAGTCGACGCCCCTCCCCCCAACCAGCACCGCCTTCGTTCATGTAGTTCCTCACTCCATCCTTCCACCTCATATTCGGTCTACCTCTCCCCCTCTGTCCCTCCACCTCGCTCTCGTACACCCTCTTAGTCATTCTCTCGCTTTCCATACGTTCCATATGGCCGAACCATCTCAAGTTGTTCCTTTTCACACTTTCCAGCACATCTACCTCCACACCACACCTCCTTCTTACTTCCTCATTAGTCTGTCTATCCCTCCATGTAACTCCGCACGCACTCCTTAAGTAATTCATTTCCACTGCTCTCACTCTTGGTCTGAGTCTCTCAACCAACGTCCATGCTTCGCTTCCGTAAGTCAGTGTCGGGATTACCACACTGTCATGCAAGGACTTCTTCACTTCCATACTGACCACCCTATTTCTTGTTACTGCTTTTAGCGTTCCTACAACCCTCTTCCCCTGTTGTACCCTCTCCCGCACCTCTTCATCCATAGTCCCATCTTTACTCAACACACTGCCCAGATACTTAAAAGAGTTGACGATCTCCATAGCTTGACCGTTCAGCTTCACCTCACACTCTGTGACTATTATATTATTTGTAGTAATTAGCATTCCATAAATTAAGCCTCTTAGTATTATGATGTACTTCAATAATTTACTCTTACCTTTCAATGACTGTGTTCAGCTTAGGAAGGATCTGCATGGATCGTAAGCTCAAATTATTAATTGTTAAAGGAAGAAAAGCGTCCAGAAATGGTTAAGTAGTTCTAGTGGTTCTTAATAGTCCATTACTATTTATATTATCTATTGATATATATTATATATTTTGTTAATCTATATTTTTCTTGTATATTTAATCCTAATGTAGAATTTTATTTGACAATGTGCACTTAAATGAAATTCCTAATTTGTCCATATTGTGGCTTACAGTACAACTAATGATATCTTTCCGAAATGTTGTTATAACATAATGAAACAGATTGTCATGTGCTACAATACAAAATGAAACACAGAGATAATAAGTGTGTGTGTCTGTGTGTGTGTGTGTGAGGGTGTGTGTGTCTGGCTGTGAGTGTGTGTGTGGTCGTGTGTGTGTGTGTGTGTCGGAGTTAAAATTATTTACAAAGATAATATATATAACTAATAAATGGATAAGTACACGCAAACTATACATACATACCTTGAACCTGGTGTGGAAACATGTAGTGGAAACTTGTTTTTATGAGCAAACTGAACAAAATGAGGACACGTAAACCTTAAAAAAAAAAAAAATTATGCCCACTTACGTGCTATATATTTGACAATAAAACTGCGTACCTCACGGCATCATATTAAATATTGTCTATGCTGGGTTCCTTACTGCCGTTGCTAACTAACATTTCAGTTGTTTATTCTTTGTTTTGAAATCACCAAGCATTAACAGGTTATCATCGATTGAACTATTTCCTACTTAGTTTCTATGGGAGAGATGGGATGTACGCAAGGGATGGGGTTCATCTTTCACGGTTAGGGGTTTCTACATTAGCTAGTTCTTTAGATAGGGTGGTTGTGGGGTTTTGAACAGAAATATTGAGAGTGTAAATGAGAGGTTAAATGGAACAATTTTAGCGTCAGGCGAAAGCGATAAGGATATTCAGTCTCATGCTAAAAATGATAACTATATTGCAAATGATAGTAGTGATGGTGCAACGGAAGATGGAAATGTCGTTAGAAATAAAGGTAAATTAGGTATAAAGAAAATAATTAAATTGAGAGTATATTACACAAACTGTAGGAGTCTATGTAACAAAATGAACGAACTTAGAGCCCTTGTTAGCAAAGAAAATATAGACATAATAGCGCTAACTGAAACGTGGATTAATACAGAAACCAGGCATTTTTTAGCAGAATTTGATATACCAGGATATAGTTTGTTTAAATATGACCGAACAAGTAAGAGGGGTGGCGGTATAGCAGTGTTTGTCAGGAGTACATTAAAAAGCTGTATTAAATCAGGTATTAGACTAAATAACGATAATGAAAGTGTTTGGGTAGAGGTTAACGAAGGTAGTGAGACCATAGTTATTGGAGTTATGTATAGACCGCCAAATATGAGTAGAAATGACGGAACGTCATTATGGGAGGAAATTAAAATGGCATCAAGGTTTAGCAATGTGTGCATTATGGGGGATTTTAATTTTCCGAATATAGATTGGCAGCATCAAATAGGAGACTCTGATTCTGAGGAGTTTATAGAGGTAGTACAAGATAGTTTTTTATTTCAATTCATAGATACGCCGACTAGAGGTAATAATATTCTCGATTTAGTTTTCAGTAACAATGAACATATGGTAAATAATGTAGAGATAGGGGACCACCTAGGAAATAGTGACCACAATTCTGTGTATTTTAATATACAATGGAAAGGTAATACCAGAGAGAATACAACATTAATACCTGACTTTAGAAAAGCCAATTATGGTGGGTTAAGAAGAGCCCTATTAGCTGACCCTATGGTCAAAAAATTAAGTCGATCCAGGTGTCCAAATGAGTGTACCCCTTCTCAGGCACCTGTCATCTTAAGTCAGGAAGAGACGTCAACCTTGGTAGATACATACGATAATTTTATCAAGTCAGTATTCAATGCACAAAATAAATACATCCCCAAAAGAAAATTTAGATCAACACAGAACCAACCCAAATGGATGAATAATAGACTATTAGATCTTCTAGGACAAAAGAGAGGAATTTATAGAAAAATTAGGAAAGGCGAAATTCACCTACTTGCTTACTATCAGAATCTGTCAAGACAGGTAAAAAAGGATATTAGGAAAGAAAAAAGAAATTATGAAATCAAGGTTGCCAATGACTCAAAAAATAATCCTAAAGCTTTTTACCAACTATATAAATCCAAGGTTAGAGATGTAATTGGTCCCCTTAAAACTTCGATAGGAGAAATGACAGAAAATGATTTAGAAATGAGCAGTACATTAAATAGTCAATTTCTTTCCGTTTTCACTAATGATAATTTGGCACAGTTTCCAGAAGTCCGTAAGGTATATAGGGATAGTATAGAAAATAGGTTAAGTACGGTTACTATAAGTAGAAATGATGTGCTTAAGGAAATTGACAGACTGAAACCTCATAAATCGCCTGGTCCTGATGAGGTATATGCTAGAGTATTAAAAGAATGTAGGGATGAGTTAAGTTACCCATTAACATTTTTATTTAACAAGTCATTGGAGACAGGTATAGTTCCAGAAGCTTGGAAGCTTGCAAACGTAGTTCCGATCTTCAAAAAAGGTGACAAATCAATAGCATCCAATTACCGTCCCATTAGTCTTACATCAATCATAGGAAAGCTACTAGAGTCAATTATTGCTAGTAAAATTAGAAACCACTTAGATACATTTAATTTAATAAATTCTTCTCAGCATGGATTCACTCAGGGACGTTCTTGCCTTACTAATTTGCTTAGTTTTTTCTCAGAGGTATATGAAGCAGTAGATAATGACAAGTCATATGATATAATATATTTAGATTTCAGTAAAGCTTTCGACAGAGTCCCCCATGAGAGAGTGATGAGAAAGGTTGAGGCGCATGGAATAGGTGGGGCGTTGTTGGGATGGATTAGGTCATGGCTAATTGGTAGGAATCAGAGAGTCAGCATAAATGGTACGAAGTTAGAATGGGGAGCAGTCAAAAGTGGTGTCCCCCAGGGATCTGTATTAGGTCCTCTGTTGTTTGTTATATACATAAATGACCTTGATTTAGGTATAACTAGTAGGATAAGTAAATTTGCAGACGATACCAAAATGGGGAGAACAATTGATTCAGATAGAGATATAGAGTGCCTCCAAAGGGATCTAGATACCTTACACGAATGGTCAGTAAATTGGCAGATGAAGTTTAACATTGACAAATGCAAGGTATTAAAGATAGGGAAGATGCATACAAATGTTAAATATAAACTAGCTAATGTGGAATTAGAAAACTCGAATTGTGAGAAAGATCTAGGTGTGTTTGTTAGCAATGATTTGAAGCCTAGACAACAGTGTATAAGCGTTCGAAACAAGGCAAACAGGATTCTCGGGTTCATCTCTAGGAGTGTGAGTAACAGAACTGCTGATGTTATCTTAAAACTTTACTTGTCATTAGTGAGACCCCATATGGATTATGCTGTTCAATTTTGGTGTCCTTATTACAGAATGGACATAGATTCATTGGAGAGAGTACATAGTAGAATGACAAAAATGGTCCATAATATTAGAAATCTTCCGTATAAAGAAAGGTTGAAGAAATTAGGCTTACATTCGTTAGAGAGATGCAGAGTTAGAGGGGATATGATAGAGGTGTTCAAGTGGGTTAGTGGGATTAACAAAGGGGACATGACAAATGTACTAAAGCTCAGTGATAGCGAAAGAACTCGTACCAATGGTTTCAAATTAGATAAATTTCGTTTCAGAAAAGATATAGGCAAATATTGGTTTGGTAACAGAGTTGTGGATGGGTGGAATGGACTACCAAGTGCTATAGTGGGATTAAAAACGATAGGGAGCTTTAAGATAAAATTGGATAAGCATATGGACGAGAAGGGTTGGGTGTGAAGGGGGATCAGCAGGGTTGGGCCAATCAGCGCTCTGCAGACCCCCGTAATCCTGCGTTAATCTCTAACCGTTTTGGTAAGATGATCCTCAGGGTATTAGAGTGTTGAGCCTATAATTGGGCTTTGTAATTGGGGTTGTGTTGGACAGGGATCTGCCTTGCTTAGGCCAATCGGCTTTCTGCAGACTCCCATTTTCTTATGTTCTTATGTTCTTATGTTAGTTATTTTCTGACTTACCTTTCGCTCGATAAGCTTACTGATAATAATTATACGCTTAAAGTACACACAGGAATGAACTCTGGTAGGCGACTGTACAATTATGATACTCTTATCCCAATCCTAATTTCCAGATATTAAATGTATTAGAAAAAAACAGCTGAAAAAACTGAATTGATGTTTGAAAGTTTCTTGTTCATCAGTCAGAACTCTAAAAACATGTTCAAGTTTTTCGCTTATATTTTCCCTCAAATTTTAAGCAAAACTAAGTTTCTATCAGTACGAGATCAGGGATGTGCTGCTCAAGGGTGCAAGGGAAGTATAAACAATAAAGTACGATATAAAGGGGAAAACACTATGAGGCAGATACTTTGTTATCAATATCCTGATACATAATAGCCTCTTCGCTTTCTACAGTGGAACCTGAACACATTTAGCTTAGTACAGAGTCGTCTAAGTTATGGTCTATGATAATTAGTTGAAACCACTTTGTGAAAGCGTAAGATTATTTACTTATGCCCATTAATAAGAGGTGTGGCTGTCCACTACGTTAACTAATAACGTGCATATTGCACTTGTGTATATTAAAAAATAAATAAATAAAATCAACTAAAAAATCTGTATTGTCACATATACAGAGAGATTACATTATACATGGTCTAAATTACAATTATGCGTTTAACCTGTGACAAAGAGGATTTGATGCCTTATGACATAATATGTCCTTAGCTAATCTGTAGAAAAAAACATTAACAGTCAATGCAAAACTAGAGAATGTGCATTAGTGCAAAATAAAACAAAAGAAAACAATATGCACATAAAGAAAGCTACAAATACACTGCAGAGTATCATTGTGCATATACAGCGATTATACATAACATATATTCACTATACAATGCACTTATGCCAACACTTTGCAACAATTAATTAGCCACTGTGTAACTAAAATAATAACAATAATTGTCAATACAATCTCGCTCATCCTCACTACTACTCCTAAAGTATCTCATTCAACAAATATGATTTTAATTTGTGTTTGTAAGAAAAGAAACTGAATATCTATTTTGTCCAACAAACAATTCCAAATTTGAGCTCCCTTATGTCCCTTTTAGCCATTAAGCTGGTTCTGCTAACTGGTACGGTCGATGTTGTTGTTGTTGTTGTTTTCCCCAAGCTGCCTGGCCGAACAGCCCCAAGGCCCCGAGCAATTCCAAGGCCACAACCGAGTGCCCCCACAGAACCCTCCCCGCCGACCACAATAAAGCCTGGGTGACCGAAGCCACTCCATGGTGGGGAGCTGAGGAGTGTGCGGAAACGCCCGGGAAACCAAAGCCCCACCCAGGGCCCTGTGCCCCTCAGCAATTATGAAGAGAAAGTTGAGGGGCAAGGGGAAAATGTGACGCTTTGGCTTCCAATCTTGGTAGATTGGGAGGTCAATCCACGGAAGAGACGCCGTCACTTGAGATCTAGAAAATATATAAGTTAAAGGAATAGTCAGAGTAAGCTATGGGTATGGCAGAGAATGCTCAGCTCTCACTCTGTTAGTCGGTCGATGTTAATAAGTGTTGTCAGATATTTCACAAAGTTTCGGGCACTGACTAATACTCTGAGGGATAAGCACTTTTCCTAGTAACTATAAAGATACCAATAACATTTGTTGAGCGAAAACCACTGGAATCTATGACAACACTTAATACCCCCGATTGTACATGCAATGTTTGTCTTTGCCGAGTTTCAGGGCCGTGAATAGTATAATTTAAAGAAAAATGTTCATCTAAGACAGAAGGAATAAGTCTTTTTATTAGTTTAAACATTAGCTTAGCCGCACAAAACCTATAAACATTTGCAAATGGAAGTAATTTTAATGATTTGAATATTGGCTCACTATGTGCTCTATTGTGTGCTGATTAATCTCTCGAACTGCCCTTTTCTGAATAGTAACAACTGATTTTATGCAGCAAGCACTTGCACTACCCCATACCTCGATACCATATGTAATGTATGGGTATATAGAACAGTTATATAGTCACAAGCGTTGGAACACCTAGTACTTTTCTGGCTTTACACAAAATGCCAATACCCTTTGATATTTTATTCTTAGTATTTCTAGCATGCTCACACCATGATAACTTCGAATCAATCGTTAAACCCCAAAAAATCGTGTTTTCTACTTTTGTAGAGGCTTATTATTAACATAATCATCTAAATTGGTTGTATTTTGTTTCCCCTTCATACTAAATAACATATAATGTGTTTTATTGGCATTTAACGACAATTTATTTACAGTAGTCCAATCAAATCGTTGCTTAAGTTCAATGTTCATTGTCTCTATTATGTTATTAACATTGTCACCACTTACAAAGATGTTTGTATCATCAGCGAACAAGACAGGCAACAGACTTGGAGAGGCATTAACAATATTATTTACATATAGCAGATATAGCTGAGGACCAAGCACTGAGCCTTGGGGCACTCCACATTTCACATAGGCATTAGAAGAATACACTCCATTAAAATCTCCATACTGCATTCTGTTCATTAGATAACTTTTTAACCAGTTGCGTGCTGCTCCTCTTATTCCGTAAGTAAGCATTTTTTCTAATAATATTGTGTGATCTACTGTATCAAATGCTTTACTAAAGTCTAAGAATACACCAAGTACAAAGATACCTCTATCTAATGCTTTTGATATTTGGCAATTAATACAATTAATGTCAAATCCGTTCCATATCCCTTCCTAAACTCAAATTGATACTTAAGTAAAGGTTATGCTTATTTATAAACGAGAACAGTCTATCATACATAATTCTTTCAAATATTTTAGAGAACACAGATAGAACAGATATCGGACAATAATTATGTATTATCATGGCATCACCATTCTTGTACAGAGGAGTAACTCTCGCTATTTTTAGTTCTTCAGGGAACACACCTTGAGTTAATGATAAATGTATTATGTGAGTTAATGCACCAATAAACATGGTATATGTGTCTTTAAGCCGCTGAGGACCAGCTAGTTTATAATAAATGTACTACCAGGGACCGGCTGGTTTGATTTTTTGTTTTTTTCCAGAAACAATAGCGAATGGGTTAGGAATGAAGAAGAAAAAAAAAAAAAAAAAACGATCAAAAAGCTAAACAAAAATGGTCCTAAGGAGCCCCCGAAAGTCGATTTTACAAGAGTAAAACATTGAAGGCAAATGCACCCAAAATACCGGTTTTTGTGCGCTCACGCGCACGCAGTTGGACTTTGAGAGTTTTCAACCATCGTCAAGGTTGCGTGGGAGACTTACACAGTTCCCTACGATGACTATTTGTTTTGGACGATGGAGTTCATCTGAACCAGGTGGGAGCAGCACGTTTTGGGCGTCTTCTCAACGATGCGGTGACGGATTTTCGGAGAAGAAATCGACTCGGCACAGGACAACCAGGAAGGAGGACCGAAGACAGCGAGGACGGCAACCTACAAAGGAATTAAATACTAATCCGTCAAGAACCGCGAATTTGGATAAAGCTCCACCAACACGACCCAAATTCAAAACCGACAGAGATAACGACCGAGGACCGAGGACAGCCATGAATGTAAATGTAGATCCGACCAGAACCAAAAATTCGATGAAAGAACGTTCTGTGAGTTCTAAAACCGCAACTTTAAAGGTTTTCTATGCAAACGCTCGTAGCATACACAATAAATTTTCAGATTTAGAGGAACTAGTGTTTACAGAAAATTATGATGTGATTGGCATAACAGAATCTTGGCTTAATACAGAAGATAGAGACTTTTTAGCAGAGTATTCACTTCCCGGTTATGTAATGTTTGAAAACAGCCGAATAAATAAAAATGGAGGTGGCGTTTTATTTTATATCAAAGAAAGTCTTAACCCGACCCTCGTGTCAAAACCTCAAATTGTGAACGTCGACACATCTTTTGTGCTAATAAAGAATAATAAAGGTACAAAAATAATACTTGCGTTAATATACAGACCTCCAGCTCAATCAGTGCAAACTGACCGAGAAATTTACGAACAAATTGCAGATGTAAGTAACTCACAAGATACCGTAATTTTTGGCGACTTTAATTTACCTGTGACCAAGTGGGGCGATACTCTTACTTCACACTCCGGACATGACTTGTATATGAACTTGCAAGAGAGTTCGCTTTATCAATTTGTTCGAACGCCGACCCGTGGTAATAACGTTCTTGACATTGTACTTGCAACAAAAGAAGAATTGATAGAGAATTTGAATGTTGGTGATGAATTCAGTAACAGCGACCATCGTACGATAACTTTCACTTTAAAGTTTACTAGTAACGAACCAAATAGTAGCATCGAAAAAGTCCCTAATTTCAAGAAAGCAAACTTCCATAAACTTAGAGCTATGTTTAAAGAAACTGACTGGAGCTTTTTAATTAACAATAACGACATAAATACATCTTGGAAGTTATTCGAAACCACTTACCCAAAAGCAGTGCAAGACTGCATACCATCGAAAATACGGCGTCCAGGCCATAATAATAAGCCCAAATGGTGGAATAAAGATATTTCAAACTGCCTGCTTGCTAAAAAATTTGCTAATGATAGATTAAAATCCTCACAAAATGACGAAGAACGGGTGAAATTTGTAGAGCTACGACGCAAAGCCAAAAAGTTAATTAAGCAGAGTAAAAAGACCTTAGAGTTACATATTGCGAATCAAAGTAAAACAAACCCGAAAGAATTCTATAGTTATATCAGAAAGAAAAAAGTAGTTACTTCAACTGTTGGACCATTAGTCAATGAAAATGGAGAATACACCAAAGACGAAGTACAAAATTATGAGTAATGCCCTCAATACCTTCTTTGCATCAGTTTTTACAACAGAAGACCTCAGTGATATCCCTATACCATCGCCGATTCAGATTGATAATTCAGATGTTCTAAGCAATATCACCGTTACAGAGAGAGAAGTATTGAATAAAAAGACCTCCGTCTACGTATTGTGAAAAACCTGTTATCCTCCGGCAAATTGTGGGGTTGAGTGAGTGAAGGGGGGGACAGTGAATGAAGGAGGATGCATGTTTTTCATAATACGTGTTGCTAGCCCCAAACGCGCGAGCAACTGTGGCTTTCAACCATCCGACACATCCCCTTTTATTAATGTGTATCACACATGTTACATACAAATAAAGTTTATGTTTTGTTTTACCCTACTGTGGAAAGACTACGGATACACCACTCCTGCCGGGGCCTCACGCAGTGGCATGACTCAGTCCTGTCGAACTGAGCTCATGACGCTGGTGGCATTGCCCCGGAGGATAGCCATCCCTAGTCTTTGCTTGAGCCAGAGGGTTTCCCGGGGTTCTCCTGAAACTTCTCTGATTTTACGGCCTATTTCATTCACCATCTTAAGGGTGGTAGGGCCGAAGACTCCTGAAGTTTCGAATGCCAGGGGCTCGAACTGATGAATTCTGGCGATGGCTTGATATTTTTCTCGCTTTTTATTTTCTGCTATCCGGGCGGCTTCACCTGCTTCGTCGGCGTTTCTGGCGGCGTTGGTTGTGGAGAAAGTGTCAACACATGTGGCATCCCACACGAGGCACCGGCCATTCTTGTAAGGGTAAGTGGTCATCCCATCTGGCCGTTTGCCGTCTTCTCTGTGAAGTCCATGTGGTTCGAGGATTGATGCGCAGTTAGCACTCTGCAGGGCCCGTTTTATGACATCATTTAGTGCAGAGTGTCTTGGCAGGCGGCCTGCGTTGTAATTACATGACAAGGCATGGTGACCTTGAGCATCCATCCTCCCATCACACTTGCAAGTGTGTGGGTGACAAACTGCCGCACCCACTCTGAGCGCGATGGCGACCCGGAGCGCTTCAGCATCCAAGTGAGTTCCAAGAGGTGGGATGGGGATGGCGTGTAACCACAAGCCACTCTCCGAACGGGCGGCTGCCTGGAGGCGTGCTTTTGCAACCTGGTCTGCATTGGTTAGGAGATTTTCTTGTGTTTTCTTCGCCGAGATGGTATCCCACGCTTTCTGCTTGCTCCTGGAGGTACCCTGAGGCTCCTCCTCTACTCCTGTACTTCCCTTCCAGGTGTTAATCGCTGCTGTTACGTCCCCGTTAAGTGTCATTCCGGGTTTAGAATAAAGGATGGACAATACGAGGTCATTGGTCGCGATGAGGGAAGAGATAAAGGCTGGGGAGGCAATATCCGAGGCTCTCCGTATGCCCAAGCCCCCGAGGCGGACAGGAAGGGTGGCTTGTGTCCAGGCCTGTTCTTTAAATTCCACGTTGGTGATGCTGGTCACTGCATCTCGGATTATGCTGTCTAATTCTTGGAGGCCGCCGTTGTTCGTGTAAGTCATCGATGTGCGCAGGAGGTATTGGAGTTTTGGGATGGAGAAACAGTTCTTGAGCAGGGCCAGAGCTGAGTGGGCATCGATGTGTATCAGGCGACTCACGAGACGTTGAAGCTATTGAATTGTTTAGATAAACTCAAGGTAAATAAAACGCCAGGACCTGATACAATCTCGCCTAGATTTCTAAAGGAAGCTAAGGATGAGCTCTCCAAACCACTGACATTACTATTCAATAAATCCTTGCAGTCTGGAACTATGCCTGATCAGTGGAAGCTAGCCAACGTAACACCGATATTAAAAAAAGGCAGCAAATCCCTACCCAGTAACTATCGTCCAATTAGCTTAACCTTAGTTGTTTGTAAAATACTAGAAACGGTCATACGAGACAGACTCGTAAATCACTTAGAGGAAAATAACATACTTAAAGATACTCAACACGGCTTTCGTAAAAAACGTTCCTGTTTAACAAACCTCTTAGACTTCTTCCACGATATCCTCAACCTCTACGATGAGAGTAAAGCTGTAGATATTATATACCTTGATTTTCAAAAGGCCTTTGACAAAGTTCCCCACAAACGTTTACTGCTAAAACTAAAAGCGCATGGAATACAAGACGGTGTGTTGAAATGGATAGAAAATTGGCTCAGCAACAGAAAGCAAAGGGTATTCATAAACGGTAAGGCATCTAAATGGACCAATGTAAGTAGCGGGGTACCCCAGGGATCGGTACTAGGACCAATTCTCTTTCTAATTTACATCAACGACATAGATGAGGGTCTCACCTGTACAATCTCAAAATTTGCTGACGATATAAAAATTGCAAATAGCGTACTCTCAAAAGAACAAGTTGACGATATGCAACACAATCTAGATAAATTGTCATGTTGGGCCCAAATTTGGCAAATGAGTTTCAATGCGGATAAATGTAAAGTACTACATGTCGGATACCTAAATGAGAAAGCAAACTATTCGATGAATGGCACTCAGCTTAAGAATGTAAACAGAGAAACCGATCTGGGAGTAACAATATCGAGTAACCTAAAACCGAGTCAACAATGTTCAGAAGTTGTTAAGAAGGCAAACAAAATAATTTGCTTTATAGGCAGGTCATTTGAGCATAAATCAAAAGAAGTTATCCTAACCCTTTACAATTCCTTAGTCCGCCCTCTTCTGGAATACTGCGTTCAATCCTGGTGCCCTTATTACCAAAAAGATATAAACAAGCTAGAACGAGTTCAACATAGAGTTACCAAAATGATACCTAGCCTAAAGAACAAACCATACGAAGAGCGTCTTAGAGAATTAAATCTATTTCCTTTAACCCAGCGCAGATTAAGAGGTGACTTAATTCAAGTGTTCAAAATCATCAAAGGCATCGACAATATGAACTGTAGTAAGTACTTCACTATCGACCAATCTAATTACACGCGGGGAAACGGTTGCAAAATTATTAGTAAATCTTTTAACTCGCACGAATCTAAGAATTTCTTCTTCAATCGAGTTGTCAACTTGTGGAATGGGCTTCCCCGAAATGTTATAGACTGCATCACCGTTGATTCATTTAAACTCCGCCTAGACAAATATCTCTCATTAAACCCGCGACTGACTGCGTTTGTAAATGAATAACTTTATTTTATCCCCCCCTCAGTTACTAACCCATCTGTCCTCTACTAACTCCCTAATCCTGCCACGGACATTAGTTCCAGGGCAGTAATTCCCTTTCCAATGTTCCCTTACCCACTCTAAACCACTGTTTGGACACTTGATCCTCAGTGTTTTGGAGGACAAGCAACCTAGAAGGGTCACTAGACCTGTTGTTGCTTGATTTCCTTTGTACTCCTTTGTACACCTTTGTACTCCCATACAAATCTGAGCCCTCTAGGTGCCATAGGACCGGAGTAATTGGGACCGGACCGGCCAGGACGCATGGTTTGCGTCGCTGGGGTTTAGCGTTACATACATTGAGGACGCATGGTTTGCGTCGCTGGGGTTCTGTGGGTTAATAATAGAAGTGCTGATGCCATCCCACCCTGCACTCTTATTTTTCAATGCCATTATAATGCCCACTGAATCCCAGGCAATATAATATAAATGTACACTCCAGGCCCAGCAGGTTGTCAAAAAAATAGTTTTTTTCAGAAAACACCTGGAATGGTTAGAAATGAAGGAAAAAACAAAAAACCGATCCCCTAGGTCATTAACCTAACAAGTGCGCATGGGGGTAATTGGAAACGTCCCCCTGTGCTGACGTATTTGAGGTGTTTCCATCACTAAAATATTCATTGTGCCATTAATAGCATTAATACTTATCCATATGCGCCTATTATGGGTTGATTATAAAGGTATTAACCTGAAACAACAATAAAACGAGTGAAAACAGCGTTTGGATGGTCAAAATCGGAGATATAGCCCGCGAGTTGTATAATGTATGGGTGAGGCAACCTGCTTTCCCGCCAATTTCCCCCAAGGCCACTGAGACACAGTCGATCGATACTCTCTCTCTCTCTCTTGCACTCGCTTGCCATCAGTGATGACAACACCCTGCTTGCAACTCGCTAATGTTAGCACGAAAATATACCTCAGAATAAGGGAATAACAGGGAAAATAGGTGATAACTGAAGGAGAGGAGGAAAGTGGGGAAGGAGGGGAGGTAGAGGACTGAGATTTTGCATGGCCCAGGGGCCAAAAAAAAATAAAAAAATAAAAAAATAAAAATATATATTTTTTTATTTTTTCGATGTCAAAAGTTGATTTTTTGTTTTACTTACTCTCAAGAGTCTCCCCGCAGTCCGCCGGGGGAACTCTTAAGAGTCTCCCCGCAGTTCCCGGGTTAAGGGGTCCTAAGGGGTGCCCGAAAGTCGGAATTAACATGGGGAAATGGGCGGGCAAAAACAGGTGTTTGCGTGCTCACGCGCACACGGTTGGACTTTGAGAGTTTTCAACCATCGGCATTGTTGCGTGGGATACTTACACAGTTCCCATACAAATCTGAGCCCTCTAGGTGCCATAGGAACGGAGTAATTAACCACGACACACCTTTGGCGTCGCTGGGGTTTAGCGTTACATACATTGCCGACGCTTACGCTGCGGCGCTGGGGTTGTGGGGGTTAACTTCAGTCAAATCTACAGGTTTTAAAAATATTGTGTACGGATTATCTGCCGGCATGAATGATTTGAATGACTTATCTACAGCTGGTAATGAATTACTTATTTTCGTTCCAATGTTTTCAAAAAAGTCATTAAAAGCATTGGCAATGGCTTTATCGTCCATCACTGTGACTGCATTATAATTAAACTCACTTTTCTTCTTTGACCTTGTTTTTTTACTTATAACTTCTTTGATCAACTCCCACGATTTCTTGATATTACCTATATTCTCTTTAAACATCTTATCATAATGATCCTGTTCGGCTTTACGTAATAGTTTCTGAAGAATGCGTCTATATTTGTTATATTTGTTTCTGTTATAAAGTGTTGATCTCTTTAACGATAGAACATACAGTTTATTCTTTATCTTAATAGCATTTTTCAAACTATCTGTAAGCCAAACTTTTCTATTACGATAAGTTATTTTTATTTTGACAATAGGGAAACATGCTTCATAACTTTGCATAAACCTAGAATGGAAATCTGAAAAAGCAGCCTGACAACTTTTATGTTCATAAATACTTCCCCAGTCCATTAAAGTTATCATATCTTTAAATGTACGCACATTACTTTCATTGAACTGACGCTTAGTGATGAATAATGGAGATTGTTCTTTTCTTTCTCTTAGATTAATGCTCAATATTGGAAAATGATCAGTAATCTCTGTATATATTAATCCGTTCACTATGGTATTACTACTAATGTCGTTACATAATATAATATATTGTCTATAAGGGTGGCAGAATTAGCTTTGACTATTGTAGGCTTATTGATCAGCGGTACATAAGAATAGGAAAACACACTTTCTATAAAATCTGATGTTAATTAATTTAACATATTTATGTTGTAATCATCCATTAAGTATACACATTTCTGTTCCTTATCTAATTTGTTGAGGTCATTAAAATAATGCAAAAAATCTTCAATGTTAGAATTAGGAGGTCTATATATAACACTTACAACAACATTCCTATCATAACCAAGAGAACCCTGTTCTATTTCTATAAATAATTATTCACCATGATGCTCCATGATATTTAGATCACATCTTACATTATATGTTATATTATTGTTTTATGTAAAGTGAAACCCCACTTCCAACTCCTGTTTTTCGGTAATTGTTTTCGTGAGTATATCCACCAATATTATACCTCTCCACATTAAATTAATTAAACCAAGTTTCTGTAAGACCAATTATATCAAAATTAAATTGAAGATATTGTAAATAAGATTAAAGTTTATTCATTTTTTTAGGGGCACTACGAATATTCAAATGCAAACAAGAACAAACACTATTATTACTTAAGGCAACTCTATATTTGTTATTGATTGAATCTTCATAATAATAATCACATGTTAAATTGTGACGATTTATTGCATTGTAATAGTTATGGTCAGGATCTATACAGTAGAGAGGTACCATATTATGAATATCATTCAGTTCCATAGGATTAAAAATATTATTTTCAAGTCAAGTTCAAGATTCTCTGGTGTGTACTATATCATTCCTAGTAACACTTGACAAAATATCCTCATCAGACAAGTCATTAAAGGGGAAGGTATCTTTCCTACAGTCTACACACATCCAATTAAAGGGGAAGGTATCTTTCCTACAGTCTACACACATCCAATTAAAGGGGAAGGTATCTTTCCTACAGTCTACACACATCCAATTAAAGGGGAAGGTATCTTTCCTACAGTCTACACACATCCAATTAAAGGGGAAGGTATCTTTCCTACAGTCTACACACATCCAATTAAAGGGGAAGGTATCTTTCCTACAGTCTACACACATCCAATTAAAGGGGAAGGTATCTTTCCTACAGTCTACACACATCCAATTAAAGGGGAAGGTATCTTTCCTACAGTCTACACACATCCAATTAGAACATTGTGAATGTATGGCCTTCCTACAAACTGAACACAAATAATGCTCTACATTCGACAGAATAGCCCTTTTACATGTGTTACATATTTTCATCTGTAATGAAGAACGATACGCATTTCACACAAAGGAATTGGACTATATTCAAACCATATAATAGTAACATTGATTGCAGAAAATAAATAGCTGTCCTGTTACCATTGTATTCATATTTAACTGAACAGTATAAATTCAAAAGGCAGACATACATAAAAAGACAAATATAAACAGTGAAACACAAAACGCAAGTGAATATGTACTTTCCCGCAAAATATATGCACAATCGTTTAAGAGCGTCTGCAGGAATTGGCATAGAATATTGGTGCATATTAGCCTGGCAAATACCAATGTACTCCAACAAGAGTCAAGATATATGTTGAGTGCAGAAATAATGTGCAATATATAAAGGTAAGTAAGAAAGTAAATTAAGTAAGTAAAACAATGAATACCCATACTACCAAAACACTGTGACAAAATGCGGAGAGTGTGCAATGCACTATTTCTCATTCGAGTGAACTAATCAAGTATACATTTAGTGAATCAACGTACATGGAACCGCATTTAAATATTTATGTTTCCCTATACAGTTTACTATCACCCACGATTACACACACACACGTACATACATAAAATACTATCTTTAAATACACATACAGTACATGCATAAACATTGCATACATAATTATATATTATACATAATTATGGTTTGAACAAACAAATATTAATAATAAATCATGACATTCACTTCATTTAATATATATAATATACTAGTACTCGAATTGAGAGTAACTGTGCATTATAATGTATAGCGTGTGAGCGTATTCGCTTGGGTAGTTTATTGTCTGATGTTTTTTTCACAGTGAGGCATATATTCTTAATGTGTGTGTGTGATGATTGTGTATTGACTAGGGTTTCCTGCCTGTAAGAAATAAGATCGGATTTCGTATTGTACTAGAAAATATGATACATACTGTATATATAATATATATATATATATATTTATATTATGTCCCTCACTCGTTAACCGGCAAGTTATTAAGTTTATAAATGGTAAAATAATATTCTTGAGGAAGCTATGAGTGGCCACCGTCCAAAGAAAGAGTAGGAAGCTGCAAGAGGAAGAGGGGGACTATTTCATTCTCCAAAATGTCCGACGCCATTGCTGCATCGATCATTCAACCGCCTTGCACAGCCCCTGCACAAGCTCGAAGTTTACTGAAATGTTTTTGGACATGCAATAATGCAAATATGCTCTTCTGTAAATATAAAATGGCTTACTTTACAATGGGAAATGGGTGGGACATTCTATTTATAAACAACAAAACTCAAACATTGCGAAATCAGAGAAAACTGAATGAAGCAGTCCTGTTTACGTGATGAAGTTTGTGTACCATAACGACAGTACAGGCAACAACTATCATATTTTATAGATTATTATAATTGTTTACTCTATGTGAGGTTTAAGCGCTATATAATTATGTCAAACACTTCTAAGGAACTTGCATTGGATGAATTATTTACTTCATAAACCTCTCAATAGAGCAACTGAAACGATACAATATTGTATACACTGGTTTGAGACATTCAGAGAAATATATATTTATATTTACAAAGAGCGAATATACTACGAATTAAACAAACGAAAACTGATTAAAAAATCATTCTCATGGCTGTTATTAGTACAACATATTATAATCTTGGTATATATAATTTTGCCCTAAACAAATATTCTGGTTATTCCTCAAAGTGACCATTCTCCATCTGGTGGTCAACACAAGAAGCTTGTATGTAGGGCTTCTATTTGAGACATATTGTTGGGTAGCAATTTATCATTCAAGAAGGAGTTAAAGGTGGTTTAGATTAGGAGAGAATATCCATTGTTGAGGAAGAAGCTTGTGAAATATTTAATATCCTGATCCAATGAGGTCCATTCAGAGCATAGAGCAAATCCTCCATTTAACCCATTGAGACCCAGCGACGCACTGTTTGCGTCCAAAATGTTTGTAACGCTAAACCCCAGCGTCACATAAGGTGCATCCTGGTTAATTACTCCGGTCCTATGGTACCTAGAGGGCTCAGATTTGTATGGGAACTGTGTAAGTATCCCACGCAACAATGCCGATGGTTGAAAACTCTCAAAGTCCAACCGTGTGTGCATGAGCGTGCAAAAATCTTTTTTTGCCTACCCATTTCCCCTCTTGTAATTCCGACATTCGGGCGCACCGTAGGACCCCTTAATGACCTAGGGGATCAGTTTTTTGTGGGTTTTCCTTCATTTCTAACCAATTCCTGGTATTTTCTGGAAACACATTTGTTTTTCACAACCTGCCGGTCCTGGGTGGTACATTTATTATTAACTAACTGGGGCTCAGTGGGTTAAAGTTGAAAGCTATGCGAATGAAAAAGAAAAACATGAATCCCTAGTCCTTTGAAAGTTGGCATTCTGAATACGGAGGTAGAAGTAGAATGGGGTTTTCGCGTGGCAAGTACAGTTGTGGCCATACTGTATAATGACTCGCTTTCCTCTCCCTCTCCGGGCTCGGTCTTTTTAGGTCTGTGCGAAGCAGGACCTCTAAAGCTTACTCATGTTGTTGTTGTTGTTGTTAGGGTGATCAATATTGAAAAGGGCTATTTCTCGGATATAACTGAACCAAATGTAATTATTTTATACGTGCATATATGCTGATCTATCCTCTAAGCTAGGCTGTAATGAAGACTTTTTTTTTTTTTTTCTTAATTTCTGCCTGGGTGCCCCTCAAATCGCCACCTTCTACAGTAGGGTGATGTATATAAATAATTGCTATTTCTTGGTTAGTACTGAACCAAACTTAACGATTTTACACATGCATATATAATTATGATCTATCCTTTATGCCACAACTGAGCCCTTTCGTTCACTTCTTGCTAGGGCGTCCCTTAAATAGCCTCCTTCTGTAGTAGTGCGACGCTTATCAAAATTTGCTATTTCTCGGTTATTACTGAACCAAATTTTTTGAGTTTACACACTGTTACGACCCTGGCGGCCATGAAGCAGTTGGTTCGCTTTACCAGAGTAGCAACAGTGAATTGTTATGATTCTCAAGTCTCTGGTAGAATTTTGGCTGTCTGTTGTAGCTTGCTTTCCTTTCACTTAATTTAAATCAAACAGATAAAAAATGATATACTAGTCACAAAGGAAGAATAGCTAGATCAATTACACGTTCCAGAATAACCTTAAGATCATATTTAATTTACTAATGATTATTTTGATTAATTACGATTAGTATGATTATTTACAGTTAACCCCTCAGACCAGGTTGGGCTCTGAGGCATCCATAATAAACACGGCCCGCGCAACTCGGACGGGCTCTGAGGCTCCGAGTGCTTGCGTACGTGCTTTCAAATGGCGCGCGTACATTTTTGGTGTCGTGGGTGGTAGATGGTGCCACCACACGTGAACTACGCCACAACAACAGTCTCTACCCCGACGCCATCATGGATAGTACGCCAAAAAGTGATTCCGCTGTGTCCGATACCGTGCTCCCTACGACGCCCGCCCAAGCTCGTCGCGTCTTACGCAGACGCCACCGCCTAAATGTGTTATCTCCCGGATGTATTGAGGAGACATTGAGAATTTATGAACGTGCTGATGCACAGTATAATGTTGATGATGAAGGCAGTGATAAATCGGCTAATTATCAGTCGAGAGTGCTTATGGCTATGACAGTGACAAAGACGCTCAATTCATAGGATTTGAGAGTGAACATGAGAGTGATGAAGGTGATGTAGCAGCTTTCGTGGAAGCTGTTTTAGCTGAAGACAGTGAAGTGGGGAAAGTGAGTGAGTGGGAGAGTTCAAGGTCACTCTCCAAGTTTCAGTTGAGTGGCACGACTCAAAGCCCTTCGCCAGCCAAATCGCCTTTCAAGCTACGCTTTTATAAGAAACAAGGTACTTGAAAAGGCGGCTGCGGCAGCCAGGGAAGAAGCCAAAAGACTTGGTGAGGATGAGGCTGTGAGTGAGGGTGAGCGTGGTGACTCATCTCGCCCGCCATTGTCTCCCTTATCTACCCAAGCCACCCAAGATGACCCGGGCACCCCGTATTCTTCCCCACCACTGCCAAGGGTTGAGGACCCCCCACTTTCAGCCTATTTGCCTCCTAGGTCCCCCGACAGGAGACATACTGCTGCCAAAAAGGGGAAAGGCAGGAAATATGTGAAAAAGGGACAGAAAACTAGGCGGGCTTTGTTCGAGGCTCCCGCGGCGTCCATCCCTGCCGGCCCCAGCCATACGCCCCCGCAACTTTCCCCACAGTACAGTGAAACATTGCTTTCTGCCACTCGTCGCAGGCCAAGGAGCCCAGGACCTCGGGGGGACATAGCCTCACCTGCCACTCCTTCCCCACCTCGCCCCCCCGCACGCCGCCCACGCACCATTCGTTCCCCGCCAGATTATGTGGGGGACACTGACGATGAAGGGCACCTCTCAGAAGACTCTGGCCATGACTATATAGGTCCTCCGTCAGTGCAAGATGACCACTCTGACGACGACGAATATATGGACATGGACGACCCTCAACCCCGCCCCGCCCTGGTGGCCGCCCTGGCCGCCCTAGGGTGCGCGCCTCCCGAGTTGGCCGTGGGCGTGCTGGGCCACCAAGCTGGAGCTTCTCGTCAGCGTCGCCAAGACCCATTCTACTTTTTTCAGTGGCAAGACGTGGCTGACGGGGAAGATTACAACCCTGATGTACCAGCTTTTGATGAGGTACAGGAGGGTTCAGGAATTACCCTCAATTTTCCCGCAGGCCCCAATGCTCCACCACATGAGCTTTTTGAGGTCTTATTTGATGAGGAGGTTACCGGATTTGTCATCAAGGAGACAAACAAGCAGCACCAATTCCAGGTCCACTTTTTTGACAAGGTGACCAAGGGCCACATGAGGAAGTGGACCGACATGACTCATCACGAATTCATGGTGTTCCTGGCACTCACCATGCTAATGCCTCATGTCAAGAAGCATAGGTTGCCTGACTGTTGGATCACCAATGATCTCATATCCACCCATGCCTTCGGGAAATATATGTCTCGCGACCAGTACCTTGACATCCTCGCAGTGCTCCATCTTGTCACCAACACCGACGCCCACAAGCCAGACAAGCTGTGGAAGATTAGGACGTTGTACGAGATGATGCGACACCATTTCTCCTCCTACTTCAAGCCCTTCTGCAAGGTCGTCATTGACGAGTCTCTTGTGCTGTTCCGGGGAAAGCTCAGCTTCCGGCAGTACATCCCCTCAAAGAGACATCGCTTTGGCATCAAATTCTTTGTGCTGTGCGACTGCCGAACTGGCTATGTCCTGGACTTCCTGGGCTACAGCGGGAAGGAAGGGGACGTGCTTGTGGACCCCCTCATTGGCTTTGGCGGAGCAGTGGTGCAAGCCATGGTGGACCGCTATTTCCACAAGAATCACGTCCTCTACACGGACAATTACTACACGTCCCCCACTCTCTCAAAGTACCTCCATGAGCGCAAGACGGGGACTGTAGGTACAGTACGAGGGAGAAGGAAGGGCATGCCACCTTTCCCTCCAAAGACCAAAAAAGGCGATGTGTTCAGGAAGAAGTCGGGGCCCATTCTGGCTATCCACTGGCATGACCAGCAGAAGGTCAACCTCCTGACCACCGTCCACAAGGGGGAAATGGTGGAGACTGGCAAGGTGGATCGCCGCACCCAGGCCAGGGTGACCAAGCCCGATGCTGTCATGGACTACAACATCAACATGAGGCTGGTGGACATGCAGATAGGCTTCATTGACTGTCTGCGTACCTCGTGCAAATGGTATAAAAAGTTCTTTCTGCACATGGTGGACATGTCCATTCTGAACGCTTACAACATCTACAAGCTTCGGAATGAGAACACACCCAGGAAGTTCAATAGCCTGCGGAGGTTCCAATAGCAGGTGTGACGCATGCCGAGTATGAGCATGCTGTACAGAACGCTCAGTCAGACCCCACTCTCGCTAGGATCGTCAGGGCAGGAACTTTGGCTGTAGTCCGTGTAGAGTTTCCTAACTCAGTTTATGTGAGCCGTTGTACTATAAGTATTATAATTATGTATTTTGTTTTCTTCTAAGTCAACGAGTTCTATTTTATATCATTAGATATAAGTATTGTGTGTGGGACTTATATATAATGATGAGAAGAGAGAGAGTTATGTAACGACGGCCAGTGAGCGCGCCACGAGGTAGGTAGGCCTCCCTCCCTCCTCCCTCCTCCCTCCTCCCTCCTCAAGCGCGTGGGAAATCCTTTGTCGATCCCAGATTGAGAGAGAATATGACGTAATGATTGTCAGTGGGCGGTCCTTAGTAGTTTGCGATATGCCGCTAGAGGGCCGAGTATAAAAAGGAGAGGTCCTCGCCACAATTCTTTAGAACTCATCAGGCAGAGCGACTTCTCATATCCCTTGCAACTATCCATATTCTTCCGACTGATGTGAACTTTCTCTACTCTCTGAACAGCCTAACTTCTTCTTCTCCTGAACCCTTTTTAACCTCAATGACCCTTTGGTGCAGATTTAGTCAGCCAAAGTATTATCGCTTGAGTTCTCACGAGATATATGCCTGTTAGATAGCCTATTTTGGAAGGGATAACTAGAATAGGATTGATTGATGTTTGTTGCACTCGTATATGCATTTCCCTGTGTATGATTATTCATGTTCCTGTTTTCTGCTGGTTTAGGTAATGCTAGACTGGGATAAGGTTTCGGGAGTTGTGATTTCCTATGAGTACTAGGTTTTGGTTGAACCGGTACAATTGCAACGGAGACGTGGGAAGCCTAGGTGGTCTTTCTGACTGTGTACCTTGAGAGTTTAGCACTGTGTTGCGAGTGAGGGCTTTTGCCTCTGCCACCCAACACTGTGCTATCTCGTTTGCTTGACTTTGAGAGGATCGCCAGGAGAGAACCAGATACTAGTGATCTGGATCTCTCAAGAGAGCATCCCGTCAATTAACGTAATTTGGCCGCACAGTCTTAAGGACCTCGCTAGGCTACGAGCCGCTTGCTCAGCCATTGTTTCCTAACCTTAGATATCCCAGCTAGACTTTGCTCGACCAGCAGATACAGCATAGTATTGAAGCTTCTCCTTATGTATGTTATTGTTTATGCACTATTGATTTCATGTGTGGCACGCTTAGCTACTGTAGAGATTAGTGGCCCACGAGCACAATCCTAGTAGGCTATTGTCAGTGCATTGTCGGAGTACTTCTTCTTAATGTTTGCCATTTACTATTGTCTATTCTTATAATTCTTCTTATGTCAACTTAAAGCCTTTAATTGCCAGTGTGTTACTTATTGAATTGCTGTTCAAAATCCGATACTTACTTCTTACGAGTATTCGAGAAGCATCTAACTTTATCAGAAGATTCCTTGCTTGATGCTCGAGGACTATTGTTTAACGTAACGTAATAGTGCCGATCCGAAGTAGAGGGTGGAGGACTTCTTAAGTTCTTAGTCAAGGGTGGATTACTTCGGCTTCGGCCAACACTATTCTTTAGTGTTGTAGTACTTTCTTCTTTGTTTGATTGTTGACCAGACTAGATAACTCCCGTCTTGTTATTAGTCTGTTGTGTGAAACGCTAGTACCGAGTTCTTGTATACCCCGTTATAGCAGATAGAACTCTGGAGGGTAGTGGCGTTTTTTGTTCGGCTGGCAGTACTCTGGGGTTGGGATCGTGTGTTTCCGTTGTGGCAGCGAGCCATACTCGAGTCCTGTGTAAGAGCCCTAGTGTACCCGAGTGCCCGGTCGTAACAAATGGCGACCTTGCTTAGGATTTTGTGAACAGTATAATTTTTTGCAGAGTTGTACAACATTTGTTTGTTCGTACTTTAGCGTACATATTGAAGAATATTTTTTTTTGTAAGGCAATTAGGAGAGCATTTAAGAGACTCCAGTTAATTTAGTAATTAGTGCTTACATAAGGGAGTTTAACACTTTTGTCTCGAGAATTTTTTGTGAACTTCAGTATGTCGTGCCCTAGTACTGACGAGGAGCGAGAGATGCCATTTGAGGAGGTGCCGTTAGTAACTAGTGAGGAGGATGCTAGAGTTTTTGTGAGTAAGCGGTACCACGTGACGGAGGAGAGGCTGACTGGGGTGAATGTTTATGGCTTGCACCTGATAGCCAAGGTTTTGGGTCTATCCAATGTAGGAGGGATGTCCAAGGGGGAGCTGATTTCCTGGGTGTTGCGTGGGCGACATGGGGTTTCGGAGGAGAGGGCGTTTGGGGGGGTTCCTCCCCAGATCCCCTCTCACTCGACTCCCACAGTGCCGTCCACTCAGTTGCCGGAGGTTAGCACTCTCCCACAGAGGGATGAGAATTGGAAGATTGGAGTGCCCTCGGGCGGTGCGTATGGTGGTTCCCCAGTTCTTGCCCCCCCTCCCTCAGTAGTGGCAGCTCCCTCTTCCTGCCTGTCTCCAGATATGATATTTAAACTTGAGCTTGCTAAAATTGAGGCTAGGAGGCAGGAGAATGAGACTAGGAGGCAGGAGAATGAGACTAGGAGGCAGGAGAATGAGACTAGGAGGCACGAGGCTGAGCTTAGGTACGACTCAGAGAAGTATTGTGCTCAAATAGATTTAGATAAGACTCGTGCAGAGTCGACAGGGATTCGGATGGGCCGTGAGGGCCAAGTAAGAGAGCAGTCCTTGTCCCACTTAGTCAAATTGGTGCCGGCATTTAGTGAAACTGAAGTCACAGAATTTTTTAATCGATTTGAGAAGAAGTGTAGGGAGCATAATTGGCCTGAAGAGAAGTGGGCAGCTCTGGTCTCCTCAAGACTTACGGGTAAGGGTCTGAAGGCTTATGATGCACTGCCTTTAGAGTCTTGCATTGACTACCCAGAATTGAAGAGAGCTGTCCTACGGGCATACGAGTTGCAACCAGAAACATATCGATTGAAGTTTCGGGGTGTTACAAAGACTAGGGAGGCGACCTTTCTTGAACATGCCCGGGACTTAAAAGATGCACTTACAAACTGGACACGTTCTGAGAAAGCTGAGACGGCCGAACAGTTGACTGAGCTGTTTCTGCTCGAGCAGTTTTATAAGTGTACAGGTGCAGAAATGACTTTAACTATTAAAGAAAAGAATCCAAAAACTCTACAGGAGGCAGCTGAGATGGCTGACCTCCGGCTATCATTAATTCGTGGGTGCGGGTCTGCCCAGCGTAGTGAGGCAGGTAACAAGGGGCGTGACGCCCCACCCCCCCGAGTTAGTAATATATCTTATGCAAACAAGTACAAGAGTTACGATACCAAGACTGACCACAAGACTAGCACCGTCCCATTTAAGAAGGGGCCGGGCCCTTCCCAGTACCAAGGGAAGCCCAAAGGGGAGTTAGAGTGTTATCAATGTCATAAAAAGGGGCACTTTGCAAGAGTCTGTCCTAGCAAACCACCTACAGCAGCTGTGTCTTTGGCCTGCAACATTGGTGTGTCTCTGAAGTCTTCTGAGTTTGCCCGGGGCAGTTCGTCAGAGGCTGAGGCACAGCCAGTGCAGAAGCACCTGGGAGGCTCGAACCCTGCTCAGGATGTTTTTTGCGACCATAGAGGACGGGGTTGCGTGATGTGGGCGGGGCGCAAGCATGGAGTAGAGGTCTTGCGTGATACAGGTGCTTCCCAGACTTTGATGAAAAACTTGACTGGCTACCCTATAAATGCGGCTCGGGTGGTAGTGGTGCAGGGTATTAATGCAACTCGGTCATACCCGCTGGTGCGGTTGGAGTTGGAGGTGGATGGTGTGGCACGTGAATGTTGGATGTTGGGATTGTGGAGAAACTGCCAGTGGAGGGCGTCGACCTTCTTCTCGGCAACGACTTTGCAATGCCCGCTTCTGAGGTTCTACCCTTAGTCGTTGCCGAGAGGCCGGCCGACGTGAGTAGGGAAGAGCGAGAGTGGGTCGAGCGGTGCCAGGCACAACCCATGGCGTGTGCTGTCACCCGAGCTCGGGCAGCTAAAGTGTCACAGCCTAGTCCTCCGTCTTCAGACCAGCAGAGGAACGATCAACAGGAGGAGGCTAAAGCTGGAGTTGGTTTTAAGAGTTTTGACTCGGCGGCTCTCCTGGGTGATTCAGTATTAGCACCATTACTTAGTTCTGGAGTAGCCCCTGGGCCTGTCATCGAGAGTGACGAGGCTGGGCATGACGAGTCTCCACGACAGCAACGTTATGAACATCGAGAGAGACAGAGGGAGCAGCCCAGTATCGGGGAGGGTCATGCATTGCTCCAGGAGCAGTTAGATCGCTTGGCACCCTCAGATATACGTCGGTTGCAGCTGGAGGACCCTGAGCTCCAAACGTGTGCTAATGGAGCTGTGGAGCTCGACGAGGACGGTGATGCACAGCCGGGAGATTTTTTTTATTTAGATGGCATCCTCTATCGGCGTTTTCAAGACCCTAACCGTAGCTGGAAAAAGGGGTCCGGAGTAGTGGACCAGTTGGTGGTGCCGCGGGAGTGCAGGGATAGCCTACTGAGTTTGGCGCATGACACACCGCTGGCAGGACATTTGGGGGTAAGAAAAACAGTGGCGGCTTTGGGGAAGTTGTTTTGGTGGCCGGGGATGAAGTCTCATGTGCAGTCATGGATAAACTCATGTGATATTTGTCAACGGGTCGGGAAACCAAACCAAGTTATTCCTAAAGCTCCGTTGCACCCTATTCCTGTAATTGGGCCACCTTTTAGTAAGATTGTTGTTGACATGGTTGGTCCACTCCCTCCCACAAAGGCTGGTAATAAATTTTTGTTAACCATCATGGATGTTGCCACTAGATACCCCGATGCATACCCCATGAAAAACGGCATGGCTAAGACGGTAGTCAGTAACTTGTTGTGGTACTTTTCAAGGTACGGGTACCCGGAGGAGATTCAGTCTGACCAGGGGTCCAATTTCACCTCCAATCTCTTTAAGCAAACAATGCAACAGCATGGGATACGGGCGGTGGTATCGTCAGCGTATCACCCTGAGAGCCAAGGGGTGCTTGAGCGGTGGCATGCCACCCTTAAAAGCATGCTCAGGTGTTATTGTGCTGACAACGGAAGAGATTGGGATCTTGGATTGCCGTATGTACTGTTTGCTGCTCGGGAAGTGCCTGGTGAGAGCCTGGGATTTAGTCCAAACGAGCTGATTTTTGGACACCGCGTCAGGGGCCCCCTTAATATGCTGCGGGAAATTTGGGAAGGAACTGTGCAGCCTTGTTCCTTGTTAAAGTATGTGTTTGAAAGCCGTGAGCGCATGCTTAAGAGTCTGGAGATGGCAGGTCGGAATTTAACAGGATCACAAGCTTTAATGAAGGACAGGTATGATCGCAAAGTGAAGCTCCGGAAGTTCATTGTAGGACAAGAGGTATTAATTTTGTTGCCTTTGGTTGGTAACCCCTTGTCTGCGAAGTATACTGGACCCTATAAAATTGTGGAGAAAATTTCGGACCTAGATTACCTTGTTGCCACTCCAGACCGGAGGAAAAAGAACCAGTTATGTCACGTGAACCTGATAAAAGAGTATGTGAGGCGCCCCTCTGAGCCTCTCACTGTCCCTGTGTTGGCTTGTTGCGGCCGTGGTGGAGAAGGAGAGGGGGACAGTCAAGCTTCAGAGGAGGATAGCTGGGATCACCATGTTTCAGCGGATCAGTGGGCGGGGAACTCGAGCCTAAGGGCTGACGAGGCTATAGCTCATTTGCCTGAGCCGCAGTTTGAAGCTATCCGTCAGTTGCTCGGTTCATACCCCACTGTATTTGCTGAACACCCAGGCCTCACTACTCAGGCTATGCATGATGTTGACGTGGGGGACCATCTACCCTTTAAGTCAATCCCGTACCGTGTGCCCCCCATAAAACTACCCGCTCTGAGGGATGAGTTGGAGTATATGCTCGGTAGAGGGTTGATAGAGAAAGGCACCGTTAAATGGACTTCCCCCGTAACACTGCAGCCTAAGCCAGATGGCAAGGTACGCTTCTGTATTGATTTCCGTAGGCTAAACGGTTTGACTCCAACTAACCCATATCCTCTTCCTCGGGTTGATGATAGTGTTGATAAAATTGGTAATGCTCGGTTTTTGTCTAAAGTAGATTTAGTAAAAGGTTACTGGCAAGTACCTTTGTCCGAGCGTGCTAAAGAGGTATGTGGTTTTGTGGTGGACGGGAGTACTTACCGGTGTAATGTTATGCCCTACGGACTTAAGAATGCACCAGCAACGTTTCAGAACCTGATGAATGAAATTGTCAAGGACATTCCAAATTGCACCGTATACTTGGACGATGTAATCATTTATGATGACGACTTTGAGAGCCATTGTGAGCACCTGGAGACCTTGTTCCGGAAACTTAGTGAAGCAGGTCTGGTAGTAAATTTGGCAAAGTGTGACTTCGTAAAAGCCACTGTGCAGTACCTTGGGTTTGTAGTGGGAAGGGGACAGGTGTGCCCTCCTCAGAACAAGGTACAGGCTATCAATAAATTTCCGCACCCAACCACCAAGAAGCAGATTATGAGATTCTTGGGTATGATAGGCTACTACAGACGCTTTATAAAAGGTTACTCCACGGTGTTGGCACCTCTCACAGATTTGTTATCTAAAGACAAAAAGTTTTTGTGGGCGCCTGAGTGTGAAAAGGCTTTTAATTTGGTGAAGCATTTGCTGTGTACTCACACGATACTCAGGGTCCCAGACTTTAACAGGCCTTTTCAGCTGGCAACAGATGCTAGTGGTGTAGGGGCTGGTGCCGTCTTGCTACAGACAGACAATGAAGGTGTGGAACACCCAGTAAGTTTCTTTTCTAAGAAGTTCAATGCTGCACAAAAGAACTATTCTACAATAGAAAAGGAATTACTGGCGATTGTGCTGTCGCTCAGGCACTTCGAGGTGTATGTTCCAGCCTATGGCCCAGTCGTGGTTATCTACACTGATCATCACCCTTTGAGATTCCTAAATCAATTTCACAATCGCAATATGAGACTGACCAGGTGGTCTTTGATGTTGCAGGAGTATAACCTGGACATCCGTCATATTGCGGGATGTGACAATGTGATCGCGGATTGTTTATCGAGGGTAGATGATCAGTCGTAGGCTATCACAGGTGTATGATCCCGGAGAGATTGAGACACGGGTAGCCTCCTGCTTTAGTTTGAGTAGTATTTTGCGCTTGGTGCTTGTTGGCTCGCGGTTGTAGCCCAGCGTATTGGGTCGTAAAGCAGGAGTTGAGCGTTTGGTATAGAAGAAAAAATAGGCTGCCTTATAGTGCAGCCGGAAAAAACATATTAAAATATAAAAATCATAAAAAAACTCTTTCTTTTGTTATAGATAATTGTATAAGTTTGTCATAGCCTATAGAGTTTGAGTAGTCCACGAACTATCAAACGGCTGAGCTGCTGTAAGCTCGCTCTGGGAGCATGATATTATGTCTTTTGCTATTGTTAGGGAGGAGTTATGAAATGTGAATTTTTTTTTTTATAAGATGTGTTTTAGTGATAAACTCAGCGTTGTTTTAGTGCCATGCGGTCGCTGGGTGTGAGGGGTTTGATGAGGTTCTGCGTGTCAGATTTTAGCTCAGGGTTGAGCAAGTAAAATCTTGGGGGAGGTGTGACGCATGCCGAGTATGAGCATGCTGTACAGAACGCTCAGTCAGACCCCACTCTCGCTAGGATCGTCAGGGCAGGAACTTTGGCTGTAGTCCGTGTAGAGTTTCCTAACTCAGTTTATGTGAGCCGTTGTACTATAAGTATTATAATTATGTATTTTGTTTTCTTCTAAGTCAACGAGTTCTATTTTATATCATTAGATATAAGTATTGTGTGTGGGACTTATATATAATGATGAGAAGAGAGAGAGTTATGTAACGACGGCCAGTGAGCGCGCCACGAGGTAGGTAGGCCTCCCTCCCTCCTCCCTCCTCCCTCCTCCCTCCTCAAGCGCGTGGGAAATCCTTTGTCGATCCCAGATTGAGAGAGAATATGACGTAATGATTGTCAGTGGGCGGTCCTTAGTAGTTTGCGATATGCCGCTAGAGGGCCGAGTATAAAAAGGAGAGGTCCTCGCCACAATTCTTTAGAACTCATCAGGCACAGCGACTTCTCATATCCCTTGCAACTATCCATATTCTTCCGACTGATGTGAACTTTCTCTACTCTCTGAACAGCCTAACTTCTTCTTCTCCTGAACCCTTTTTAACCTCAATGACCCTTTGGTGCAGATTTAGTCAGCCAAAGTATTATCGCTTGAGTTCTCACGAGATATATGCCTGTTAGATAGCCTATTTTGGAAGGGATAACTAGAATAGGATTGATTGATGTTTGTTGCACTCGTATATGCATTTCCCTGTGTATGATTATTCATGTTCCTGTTTTCTGCTGGTTTAGGTAATGCTAGACTGGGATAAGGTTTCGGGAGTTGTGATTTCCTATGAGTACTAGGTTTTGGTTGAACCGGTACAATTGCAACGGAGACGTGGGAAGCCTAGGTGGTCTTTCTGACTGTGTACCTTGAGAGTTTAGCACTGTGTTGCGAGTGAGGGCTTTTGCCTCTGCCACCCAACACTGTGCTATCTCGTTTGCTTGACTTTGAGAGGATCGCCAGGAGAGAACCAGATACTAGTGATCTGGATCTCTCAAGAGAGCATCCCGTCAATTAACGTAATTTGGCCGCACAGTCTTAAGGACCTCGCTAGGCTACGAGCCGCTTGCTCAGCCATTGTTTCCTAACCTTAGATATCCCAGCTAGACTTTGCTCGACCAGCAGATACAGCATAGTATTGAAGCTTCTCCTTATGTATGTTATTGTTTATGCACTATTGATTTCATGTGTGGCACGCTTAGCTACTGTAGAGATTAGTGGCCCACGAGCACAATCCTAGTAGGCTATTGTCAGTGCATTGTCGGAGTACTTCTTCTTAATGTTTGCCATTTACTATTGTCTATTCTTATAATTCTTCTTATGTCAACTTAAAGCCTTTAATTGCCAGTGTGTTACTTATTGAATTGCTGTTCAAAATCCGATACTTACTTCTTACGAGTATTCGAGAAGCATCTAACTTTATCAGAAGATTCCTTGCTTGATGCTCGAGGACTATTGTTTAACGTAACGTAATAGTGCCGATCCGAAGTAGAGGGTGGAGGACTTCTTAAGTTCTTAGTCAAGGGTGGATTACTTCGGCTTCGGCCAACACTATTCTTTAGTGTTGTAGTACTTTCTTCTTTGTTTGATTGTTGACCCGACTAGATAACTCCCGTCTTGTTATTAGTCTGTTGTGTGAAACGCTAGTACCGAGTTCTTGTATACCCCGTTATAGCAGATAGAACTCTGGAGGGTAGTGGCGTTTTTTGTTCGGCTGGCAGTACTCTGGGGTTGGGATCGTGTGTTTCCGTTGTGGCAGCGAGCCATACTCGAGTCCTGTGTAAGAGCCCTAGTGTACCCGAGTGCCCGGTCGTAACACAGGTGCTGAAGGAGCTCCTGGAGAAGTATGCTATGCCACAGAGGGCAGTGGCACATGCTGGGCCCGCCGCTACTCACCGCTTGCACTGTGCATATTACATGAATATGCACAGGCTCATTTCCCTGCCTCAGACAGCAGCAGGAAGAAAGCAGCAGAAGCGGTACCATGTCTGCTAAAACACCATGCTCAGATAAAAAGTCCACCCTGGAGTGTGTGGAATGCAAGGTGGCACTCTGTGCTGAAGGGTGCTTTTTTGATTACCACTCCCAGCAGGAGTTCTAATAATCATGGTGACAGTACCATAGACAGTGACAATATGTATATATATATAGGCAAAAAGTGGAAATAAAACAATTTATTGTAATACAAAAGTCATGTATTATGAGAAAATTGATACAAATACAATTACACCATAATAATATGTGAAAGTGACACATATGTATATAATAAGTGACATTCATATGATTAGACCCTATAGACATATATAAATCAGTGAAAAAAGACAATACATTGTATATAAAACGTTTACAAAGCATATAACTAAGTGCAAGTGACACACGTCCTAATAAATGATGGCCAAAGTATAATAAACACCTGTGATAATGAATAATCAGTGCCTAATATAACAATAACCTACCTCAATTACTAATAAAGCATACGGTATCGAGTGAAAATGAACATTATCAGTGACAGTGACACTCTCTAAAGCATATTTACCAAAGTGAAATTGACACAAGACCTAATATTTGATGGCCAAAGTATGTTAAACACCTGTGATAACGAATAATCAGTGCCTAATATAACAATAACCTACCTCAATTACTAACAAAGTGTACGGTATCGAGTGAAAAAGAGCAATATTAGTGACAGTGATACCCTAATACAAATTTAAATACTTTATATAATTGGCTTCAAAATAACTATAAAACTATCAAATTAGCATCAAATTCTCTATATCAAACACTAAAATTGTTTAAGGGAGGTAAACACTCTGGCGCGACGAATGGCTTGGTGCGTGGTAGCCGTGGCAGGGGCGACGCATCCGAACGCGGGAAGAATTTGCCGCCGAAAATCACTCTACTTCCCGCACTCGCCATTATACAACCACTTGGGCTAGAGACCTCTACTCAACGGCATTCTACAGAGGAAGGTTTGTGCAACATTTAAATTTTTTATTCATAACATTACATGCCCTATTTATTGAGTTACAGGTGAGTTAACATAGCCCAATAATCGTCAAAACACCCGGTACCACAGTACAGTCGCGAGCTAGAGGCCCCGGGTCTGGAGGGTTAATTATGATGAATTATTATATTAGATATTATTATTTATTATGATGATTTATCCAGAATGGTTCCCGCAGTCCACTGGTTAAGAAGAATCAAGATGGAGATTAATTATAAAGTATTATTTCTTAATTATTTAGATATTTCTTATTTACTCGAATAACATCTTTTTTATAATAAACAGTTATGATAATCATCTTATTATTTTATCATCCTTCATTATCATTATCTTATTATATTCTTTACTAGTACTATGGAAGAAGGGAAGATATTAACCCTCTCCGACATATGATGCGATTTTGAGCCTATTAGGGATACTTTAAAGCCTTTGTTACCATCAGGAGTATTTAGAAACCTTTAGTTTAGTTACTTCAACCTCTGCAGTTGTCTTTAAGTTAGCTGTGGGCAGAAAACTAATTTTGGAGAGGTAATTATAAGAGTGAGAGAACTCTATTTCTTATTGCTAATCTGGCAACCTCTGCTTCATATGTGCTGTGACGCTCCTGCATAGTAGCCACGTGCGGGCATGCGCGAGGGTCGGCTGCCCAGCCGTTTAGAAACCGGCTGGCGGCAGCCGGCCGGCCGGCTTTTCCTTAGTATATATCCTACGACAATGTAACTAATGTCTGGGATATTCTTATGTTGTTTCACAGCTTGAAGCTGCCCTTATTCTTAACCAACGCATCTTAGTATATTTTATTCTAGATAGTTGGTTGTTTCATTATTATATATAAGATGTAAGTCTAGTGAGAGTGGGAGGAGACGAGCGGGAGAGAGAGACCGGCTGGGGGACGTTGCTTCGCGCGGGCGCGGAGAGACTAGCTTGGGACGAGCCTGATTGTTGCCAATTAATCGCAACGTTAGGCTTAGTTTCGACTCACGCAAGGGGTAGACGATTTTGCCCTGGCAACGGTGTTGAGTGTTGCCAAGCATGGGATGTATTTTGCATGCCTAGGGTGGGATCCAGACAGATTCAAGACTCAGAGCTCACCTCACTGTCGTACCCTTCGGACCCTCTTGATATCTATCCCTCTCAACCCCACTTAGAAACATTCTCTCTTACGTTGTATACCTTCTTTCCCGTACTTCACCAGTCTATTTAATTACCCCATCCCCTTGATAGACCTTATATCTATCATTGTATTAACGACGAGCTCTCAGATAACTAGATAGGATTTTGGGCCTTATGCAGAGATATAATTGTTAATGAGACCTAGAAAGCTTTTTTGTTGTCTCATATTTGGTGGTTTCATGCTTGTTAGTGTGTTCTTGTGGCAGGTGAGCAGGGGCTAGACCGGAGGGGAGTTTTTTTTGTGATCCTTTAAGTAAAGTCTGCTGGTGCGAGTCCTGTGGACCTGCACGACTTTACTAGGATACCCGTGGGAGTCTGGGGGCATTTTCTTGTCTGTGTGCTTGTGTGTCTAGTGTTGTGTTGTGTGAGGGCCCTTGCCTAGTCCACTCAGCACTGCGCTAACATGTCTTGCGTTTGTTTTAGGGTCGCCAGGAGAGAGTCAGATACTTGGGATCTGAGTCTCTCAAGAGAGCACCCTTTCAATTAGAGTAATTTGGCGCACAGACTTGGGAACGTCCCTAGGCTAGAGCAGGTGGCTCAGCCCGGGTATCCGAAGCCTATATCCTTCCGGCTAGACCTCTGCCACCTGGCAGATTAACAGCTAGGGGTTTATTATTTCTGTATGCTTGTTATTGTGCCACAGTTTACCGTTTTTGTGAGCATTGTGAGTCAGGGTGTGGCTTAGAGACTCTGTCCGAGCATGCTTGCCTGACTAACAGTGAGAAGCACACCTGTATGTGGTTATGTTGCGAGTTGCTGCCTTTATTTAATTATACCTATGCCATTATACACTGTATGGCCTATCACTAGTATTTATTCCTGCTTATGAGATAAGAGTTCTCTAAATCCGTAACGTACTTTCTTTGCTAAGCATCAGATCCTACAGTAGCCGCATGCAGTTTAGAGGCCCGCATCTTGTCTACCTGTACGATGTTTTGAGGACTGTTTGCTTTCACCTTCTTTCATGCAGGGGTAATTAGTTGTATTAATTAACGTAACGTTAAATGTACTTTCTTCTAGTTTGTTATTAAATTGTTTCTGCAATTTAATTCCGTTATCTATCTTTTCCTTGAAGCTTTAAGTCAACTTAATTGTGTGACCTTTTATATAGCCTGCTTGACTATCAGCAGTCTATAGTGCGTGCACCCTGTAACCGAGTCATAGGATACCTTGTTGTCCAGGCAGGACTCTTGACGGTTTAGGGTGGTTTGTTGCCTGGGTTTATAGATATGGGTGGGATCTAGCGTTTTCCGTTGTTGCTTGTTGCCGCATACCTAGTCCAATAGAAAGAGCCCAGTGTTTATATATCCCAGGACGTAACAAATGGCGACCTTGCATAGGATTTACTGAACAGAGGAATATAGTGGTCATTTGTTTTGAGATTCCTTATGATTAGAGGAATACAGTGGACATAGAGTTTTTTTTTTTGGAGCAACGAATATAACACATTAAAGACTTTAAATAACATTAGTATATATATACTTGCATAGGAGATAAGGCACATTCTATAACTGTGATAATTACTGCAGTGCACAAACATGTCTAATACATCAGAACACAGTGGTGGGTCAGGTCACGATACGGGCTCGGAGGGAGAAAGACCTGTGGAGTGGCTAGTCGATAGCGAGGAGGGTGCTAGACGATTTTTAGAGGTGCCCCTTACCGCTGCCAGGGTGTTGAAGCTGAATAAGTATGGCTTAAAGTGTGTGGCAGGTCTTCAGGGTCACCAGGGTTTAAGTGGCATGAGGAAAGATCAGCTGAGGACTTTGATATTGGGTTTAGAAGGGAGAGACCTGGTTGGAGAGGCGACTGGGGGCCCCAGTCCCCAGCCCCCCCTCCACTCTACCCCCATATCAAACGTCAGGGTGCCTGAATTTAGTACATACCCCCAAGTTGATGGTCAATGGCAGCGTGGAATTCAATCACAGGGACCCTCTCCATTAAATGCATCTTCCCCTCCTCAAGGGTTGAATCCAGATGTGTTGTTTCGGTTTGAGATGGCCAAGGTTGAGGCCGCCGAAAGACAGGTTAGTGTGCAGGCTGAGGTTGCTGCTAGAGCTCAGGTTGAGGCTGCTAGAGCTCAGGCTGAGGCTGCAGAGAGAACAGCTATACCAGAGGCTGAACTGCAGGCAGAGTCTACTAGGTATCGGGCTGACAGGGAGCTGGAGAGATCTCGAGTGGAGGTAACAGGGCGAAATATTGGGGAAGGTAACAGACATCGGGACCAATCATTGTCGCACCTGCTTAAACTAGTTCCTGTGTTCGATGAATCATGTGTGACTGAGTTTTTTATGCGATTTGAGAAGAAGTGTCAGGAACACCAGTGGCCTCAGGAAAAGTGGGCAGCATTAGTTTCATCAAGACTCCTAGGAAAGGGGCTAAAAGCGTATGATGCACTACCTTCACAGTCCTGTTTAGTTTATGATGAGCTAAAGAAGGCTGTGCTACTGGCCTATGAGTTACAACCAGAAACTTACCGCTTGAAGTTTCGGGGTGTAACTAAGGGCAAGGATAGTACCTTCCTAGAACACGCCCGGGACTTGTCTGATGCACTACGACATTGGCTGCATTCTGAGAGGGCAGCTACTTTTGAGGAGTTGAGGGAGCTGGTTCTCTTGGAGCAGTTCTTTAAGTGCACAGGCGGGGACTTAACATTAAATATAAAGGAAAAAAATCCTAGAACTCTCCAGGAGGCAGCAGAAATGGCTGACCTCCGACTGTCATTAATTCGAGGGTGCGAAGCAGCACCTAGGAGTGAGTCGGGTGCAAAGGATCGTACCCCTCCCCCTCCCAAGAATTTTGATACACATAAATACACAAAACCAGGTAGCACTGACAATAAAACTGAACATAAACCAAATACCGTCCCGTATAAGAAGTCTAATGGTACCTCCCACTCCCAAGGGAATCCAAAGAATAAAGAGTGCTTTGCATGTCACAAGGAGGGTCACTTTGCAAATGCTTGTCCGAACAAGCCACCAAACAAGGTTGTGTCATTGGCCCACAGCATAGGGGTGTCGCCTATATCTTCTGAGATTGCCAAGGGTAGTTCGTCAGAGGTTGGGACACAGCCTGTGTTCAAGAGTCCGGAAGGCTCGAACCCTGTCCGCGACGTCTTTGGGGGTCATAGAGGGCATGGTTTTGTGAGGTGGGCTGGCGAAAGGCGAGGAGTTAAGCTATTGCGTGATACTGGGGCTTCTCAGACCTTGTTAAAGAATTTACTGGTAGGCCGATTAACGCTGCTCGGGTGGTGGTAGTTCAGGGGATCAATGCTACGAAGTCCTACCCGCTGGTGCGGATGGAGCTGGAGGTGGGTGGTGTGGCGAAGGAGCTGGATGTCGGAATCGTAGAGAACTTGCCTGTTGGGGGCGTCGACCTCCTCCTCGGCAACGACTTTGCGGTGCCTGCTTCTAAGGTTTCACCCTTGGTCGTTGCCGAGAAGGCGGCCGACGTTAGTAGGGAGGAACAGGAGTGGGTTGAGAAGTGTAGCGTGCAAACCATGGCGCGTGTTGTGACGCGTTCTCAGACATCCGGAGCCTTGCAGCCACTACCTCAGTCTATCAAACCGCGGAGGAAAGGTCACAAGAAAACGGGAAGTGTTGGTCAATTGGAGAGTTTTGAGCCGGCAGTGTTTCTTGGTGACTCATTATTGGCACCTATGCTAGAGTCTGGAGAGGCCCCAGGACCTGTCACAGCTAGTGAGGAGGTAGGGCAGGAAAAGACTCCGAGGCAGCAACGTTACATACGGAGAGAAAAAAGGGTTGCTCAGTTTGATATTGGGGGAGGACTTGGGTTGCTTCGGAAGCATCTAGACAGGTTGGTTCCCTCAGATATTTGTAAACTGCAGTTGGAGGATCCGGAAGTTCAGAAGTGTGGTAATGGTGCTGTCGAGATCAAACACGAGGACGGGGAAACATGTCATGTGAACCTGTTGGAGGAGTTTGTGAGGCAACCACCTGAGCAGCCTACTGTCCCTGCGTTGGTCTGCAGCGGCCAAGGTGGAGAAGGAGAGGGGGGCAGTAGGGCACAGGTGGAGGAGAGTAGGGATTGTCATGTCTCGGCGGAGCAGTGGGCGGGGGACACGAGTCTGGTGGCTGTGGAAGCGCTAGAGCACCTGCCTGAGCAGCAGTGTGCAGCGCTCCAGCACCAGCTCGGTTCATACCCCACTGGTCGTGCCGAGCCCCTGAGTCTCACAACTCGGGCGGTGCAAGATGTTCCGCGGGCAGGTCACGTGAATGTTGAAAGACCGTTAGCCTCGTTGTTTCGGTGGTTCAAGGTGGGCGACGAGGCTTTGGCATGGTTCCCAGGTCAGGGTCGACCCATGGCTGCCAAGGGTGGTGGTCAAAAGGAGGACATTGAGCAGATTGGTGAGGTTGGCTGTGGAGTGGCTGTGCCCGGTCGTCGCATAGCCTCCCAATGCTTCTCTAGTCTAATGCAACAGCCCTACCATAGACCGACTGTATCTGGCCATGTCGCTAAAAGTGGTGATGCTGCGCAGGCAGATGTCGTCACAAGGAATGCGGGGGTGCGCATGTACGGTATCGGCGGGGAAGCCTTAGCAATAATGAACTATGGGAGTGACTGCACAGGTGGTACTGATTGTCCCTCTCATGACCTGGCTGTTCTAGGGACGAAGGTGGAGAAGGAGGGAGACTACAGGTTAGAAGCTGCGGTCTCGGCTGGGTTGTGGAAGGGCACTAGGATTGTTATTCTGCGAGATAAGTTGTTTACTAGGCTGTGGCAGTGCATCCGCATGTTTGTTGCTTCTCCAGGCCTGATGTACGGGGTAGAATCCGACATGCAGGCTGGAGATAGTGCAAGGCTCAGTTTAATTCCCTACCGTATAAATCCTGCTTGACAGCCTGTGGTGCAAGCAGAGCTGGATTACGTGTTGACGAAGGGTCTGAGGGATAAGGAATGTCGTGAGTGGTCGTTGCCTGTAACTTTGCAACCGGTGTTAAGTGGCAAGATCAGTGAGTGTGTTGATTGCGAGAGTGTGTGTGCATTATCCCTGACAGACGCCTATACCTTATCGAGAGTTGACGACACCGTAGACCGCCTCGGGGCTGCATCGCCTATCACGAAGGTAGAACTAGTGAAAGGTTATTGGCAGGCCCCGTTGCCGGAAAGAGCGAAGAGAAATGCCAGTCTTGTGATGAACTGGGCAGTTTATCAGTGCCAGGTGTTGTTTTGCTGCCGGGACACAAGTTGGATGTGTGGCATGCTAAGGGCACTGATAATGTTTTGGCTGATTGTTAGTCACGGGAGGGTTTGTTTGCAGGAGAACCCTCGCCGTTCAGTCAGTGTGTGTTGAGAGTGGAGTAAAATAGGTTGTCACTGTAGTTCAGCTAAAAAAAAAAAAAATTAAAAAAGCAAAAAACCTTATAAAAACTCTTTATTTTTATAACGTGTAGAATTTTGTATAAGATGTTGTAGCAGTATCTAAGTTGAATGTTTTTGCTTATTGTCGCTAAGTTAGTTGAACTTGCTCGGTGGAGTGCAACAGTCCTTATTTTTTTATATATAGTGCCTTGTGTCGCAACAGTGTGTGGTACTATGAGAAGGTTTCTGTTAGATATGAAGAACTTAGTCAAGTGTCTTATATCTTGGGGGAGGTGTGACGCTCCTGCATAGTAGCCACGTGCGGGCATGCGCGAGGGTCGGCTGCCCAGCCGTTTAGAAACCGGCTGGCGGCAGCCGGCCGGCCGGCTTTTCCTTAGTATATATCCTACGACAATGTAACTAATGTCTGGGATATTCTTATGTTGTTTCACAGCTTGAAGCTGCCCTTATTCTTAACCAACGCATCTTAGTATATTTTATTCTCGATAGTTGATTGTTTCATTATTATATATAAGATGTAAGTCTAGTGAGAGTGGGAGGAGACGAGCGGGAGAGAGAGACCGGCTGGGGGACGTTGCTTCGCGCGGGCGCGGAGAGACTAGCTTGGGACGAGCCTGATTGTTGCCAATTAATCGCAACGTTAGGCTTAGTTTCGACTCACGCAAGGGGTAGACGATTTTGACCCGGCAACGGTGTTGAGTGTTGCCAAGCATGGGATGTATTTTGCATGCCTAGGGTCCAGACAGATTCAAGACTCAAGAGCTCACCTCACTGTCGTACCCTTCGGACCCCCTTGATATCTATCCCGCTCAACCCCACTTAGAAACTTTCTCTCTTACGTTGTATACCTTCTTTCCACTACTTCACCAGTCTATTTAATTACCCCATCCCCTTGATAGACCTTATATCTATCATTGTATTAACGACGAGCTCTCAGATAACTAGATAGGATTTTGGGCCTTATGCAGAGATATAATTGTTAATGAGACCTAGGAAGCTTTTTTGTTGTCTCATATTTGGTGGTTTCATGCTTGCTAGTGTGTTCTTGTGGCAGGTGAGCAGGGGCTAGACCGGAGGGGAGTTTTTTTTGCGATCCTTTAAGTAAAGTCTGCTGGTGCGTGTCCTGTGGACCTGCACGACTTTACTAGGATACCCGTGGGAGTCTTGGGGCATTTTCTTGTCTGTGTGATTGTGTGTCTAGTGTTGTGTTGTGTGAGGGCCCTTGCCTAGTCCACTCAGCACTGCGCTAACATGTCTTGCGTTTGTTTTAGGGTCGCCAGGAGAGAGTCAGATACTTGGGATCTGAGTCTCTCAAGAGAGCACCCTTTCAATTAGAGTAATTTGGCGCACAGACTTGGGAACGTCCCTAGGCTAGAGCAGGTGGCTCAGCCCGGGTATCCGAAGCCTATATCCTTCCGGCTAGACCTCTGCCACCTGGCAGATTAACAGCTAGGGGTTTATTATTTCTGTATGCTTGTTATTGTGCCACAGTTTACCGTTTTTGTGAGCATTGTGAGTCAGGGTTTGGCTTAGAGACTCTGTCCGAGCATGCTTGCCTGACTAAGAGTGAGAAGCACACCTGTATGTGGTTATGTTGCGAGTTGCTGCCTTTATTTAATTATACCTATGCCATTATACACTGTATGGCCTATCACTAGTATTTATTCCTGCTCATGAGATAAGAGTTCTCTAAATCTGTAACGTACTTTCTTTGCTAAGCATCAGATCCTACAGTAGCCGCATGCAGTTTAGAGGCCCGCATCTTGTCTACCTGTACGATGTTTTGAGGACTGTTTGCTTTCACCTTCTTTCACGCAGGGGTGATTAGTTGTATTAATTAACGTAATGTTAAATGTACTTTCTTCTAGTTTGTTATTAAATTGTTTCTGCAATTTAATTCCGTTATCTATCTTTTCCTTGAAGCTTTAAGTCAACTTAATTGTGTGGTCTTTTATATAGCCTGCTTGACTATCAGCAGTCTATAGTGCGTGCACCCTGTAACCGAGTCATAGGATACCTTGTTGTCCAGGCAGGACTCTTGACGGTTTAGGGTGGTTTGTTGCCTGGGTTTATAGATATGGGTGGGATCTAGCGTTTTCCGTTGTTGCTTGTTGCCGCATACCTAGTCCAATAGAAAGAGCCCAGTGTTTATATATCCCAGGACGTAACAGTGCGTGAAAGGGTTAAAGACACCAATTCAACAGCAATAAATATATGTATAAACCCAATAAACGAAAGATAACGTATGTACAAAACAAAGGGTAGTCAAAGAGTTTGGTGTGGTTTGTGGAAGGAGGAAACTGAAGGTGAACGTCAATAAAAGTAAAGTAATGGTGTGTAATAGGGGAGATCATAGGGTGAATCTAGATGGGAGGCTGGATGGGGAAATATTGGAACAAGTAGAGTGTTTTAAATATCTAGGAGGAACGATAAGCAGGAGTGAAGGTATGGAAGTGGAGGTAAAACAGAGAGTGTGTGAAGGAAGGAAGGTTTTCGGAGCAATGGGAAGTATGTGGAAGACGAGAAATCTCGGAGTGAAAGTAAAAAGTGCACTGTATCAAGGAATTGTTGTGCCAACAGTGATGTATGGGGCTGAGACATGAGCTCTGAAGAAAAAGGAGAAAAGAGGGCTGGATGTGATGGAGATGAGCTGCTTGAGGAGTATGTGTGGAGTTACTCGTAGAGACAGATTGAGGAATGAAGAGATACGTAGGAGAGTGGGGCAGCAGGAACATTTGTCAGCCAGAGTGGACAGAAGGGTGCTGAGCTGGTATGGTCATGTTGAACGAATGGGAGATGAAAGGCTTACAAAGAGAATATGTGAGTCAGGTACAAGGGGAGATAGAAGGGCAGGAAGACCCCCATTGAGATGGAGAGACTGTGTAAGAAAGGCTTTGGATGATAGAGGAATGACTATAGATCAGGCAGGGGAAGTGGTGGTGGACAGGAGTGAATGGAGAATGCTTGTGAATAGTTGAGTGAGCACGTGGTCATTTGGAGTAAGGGGTCGGGTGCAAGTTGGACTAGATAATAGGCCATCAGGCGCCTGGCCCAGGGAGACGATTAATATGAAGGGTGTGGTGGGAGGGCTTGTGGCTTTGGCTCCGCTGCATGTCTGCCTGCCGAGATCGGAAGCTCTCCGGGTGGTCAGGGGCCGGGGGAGTGCTGGAGCGACCTTGGTAACCCTGGTCTCTGGGTCTTCTCCTGGGTGACCTGGATGTGTGTGAGTTTGTGTTTTTTTATCTGTGTTTATTTTTTGTTTTATGTTGTTTTTGTGTTTTCCCTGTTCTTGCTCTGTCTTGAGTCGGCTACCCCCAAAATGGGGATTGGGCCTGAGCATATAGATAGATAGCATATAGATAGATAGAAAACAAAGAAAAAATAAATAAAGAAAATAAATAAGATCCAGGACGTACCGGTATATGATTGTCCGATCGTTCACTGCTCGCTCGTTTGCCCAATATTAAATTATTTCAATGTTTAGTCAAGTAGAAATTACAACAAGGACGCCTTGCAAGTTATTAAGTATCAAAATATAAGTTGCTTAACAAATTGACGAATAAACAACTAGTTTAACATTCATTAATAAAGTCACCAATAAACCTCTCCATTGTCACGCCACATTGTTAACCTTGCTAGATTCATAGAACAAATACAATAATGCAAGGCGGCCCAAAAGCATACCTTAACACACCTGATAGTTATAACCTGTCATACTTTAACTGCAAGACCACACCACGCATGTTAAGTACGGTATCTTAGAGTTAAAATTCAAAGTTAAATCAAGTTAAATAAGTTCAGGTACACTGAACACCATTACCACTTTAGTAATATAACAATATGAATCTTATCTGTTACTGCTATGTCTGAACTACCTCCTTCATCGCCTCTCCTCACCCTCACGATCTCAGCCGAGTCAGGAATACAACTGATCTCTACACCCAGGTATACCCCTTAAATACACATTCTATTTTGTCTCTAGCGAAACACCAAGCCCCATTATCATGACGTGATGGAAATTTCCGGTCGCGTCCTGCCGCTTCCAATTATATCACTCTTGTCCTGCCTGCGCCAGTCAGACAGCTCTCACCCCCACTCGTTTGACCCCTCCATACGGGCCGAAAACATCCAACAACTATTTATGTCCAGAGGGGGTCCTGGGGGTCATGGTGGGGTGAGTGTAGAGGGCTCAATTCCGCCAACTAGGTACTTTATCTCCAGACTGGTTGCTCATCTGTCACACCTTCACCGCTACCGCTTCACCGCTTCACCGCTTCACCGCTGCTTGAATTTATCAACCTCTGGGATAATTTCTATAACCAGCCTACTCTGGTCCGCAAGGATGGCACTCATCTAAACCATGTGGGTTCAGCACGAATGGGTCGTCTCCTACACAAAGCAGTCCGCAGCCATGCATCAAAAAACTCCATCCGAGAAGAAAGAGCAGTGACATAAATCATCCAACGCCAAGCAAAAAACAGAGGCAACCGAGGACCGTCAGCGATAAGGACCGAAGACAGCGAGGACCGAGGACAGCCATGAACATACATGTAGATCCGACAAGAACCAACAATATTATTAAAGAGCGTTCCCTGAGTTCTAAAATAACAAATTTAAAGGTTTTCTATGCAAACGCTCGTAGCATACGCAATCAATTTTCAGATTTAGAGGAGCTAGTGTTTACAGAAAATTATGATGTGATTGGCATAACAGAATCTTGGCTCAATACAGAAGATAGAGACTTTTTAGCAGAGTATTCATTTCCAGGTTATGTAATGTTAGAGAAAAGCCGAATAAATCGAAATGGAGGTGGCGTTTTACTTTATATCAAAGAAAGTCCTAACCCTACCCTCTTGTCAAAACCTCAAATTGTGAATGTCGACACATCTTTTGTGCTAATAAAGAATAATATAGGTACAAAAATAATACTTGCGTTAATATACAGACCTCCAACTCAATCAGTGCAAACTGACCGAGAAATTTACGAACAAATTGCAGATGTAAGTAACTCATAAGATACCGTAATTTTTGGCGACTTTAATTTACCTGTGACCAAGTGGGGCGATACTCTTACTTCACACTCCGGACATGACTTGTATACGAACTTGCAAGGGAGTTTGCTTTATCAATTTGTTCGAACACCGACCCGTGGTAATAACGTTCTTGACATTGTACTTGCAACAAAAGAAGAATTAATAGAGAATTTGAATGTTGGTGATGAATTCAGTAACAGCGGCCATCGTACGATAACTTTCACATTAAACTTTACTAGTAACGAACCAAATAGTAGCATCGAAAAAGTCCCTAATTTCAAGAAAGCAAACTTTCATAAACTTAGAGCTATGTTTAAAGAAACTGACTGGAGCTTTTTAATTAACAATAACGACATAAATACATCTTGGAAGTTATTCGAAACCACTTACCTAAGAGCAGTGCAAGACTGCATACCATCGAAAATACGGCGTCCAGGCCATAATAATAAGCCCAAATGGTGGAATGAAGATATTTCAAACTGCCTGCTTGCTAAAAAATGTGTTACATATTGCGAATCAAAGTAAAACAAACCCGAAAGAACTATATAGTTATATCAGAAAGAAAAAAGTAGTTACTTCAACTGTTGGACCGTTAGTCGATGAAAATGGAGAATACACCAAAGACGAAGTACAAATGAGTAATGCCCTCAATACCTTCTTTGCATCAGTTTTTACAACAGAAGACCTCAGTGATATCCCTACACCATCGCCGATTCAGATTGATAATTCAGATGTTCTAAGCAATATCACCGTTACAGAGAGAGAAGTATTGAATTGTTTAGATAAACTCAAGGTACATAAAACGCCTGGACCTGATACAATCTCGCCTAGAGTTCTAAAGGAAGCTAAGGATGAGCTCTCCAAACCACTGACATTACTATTCAATAAATCCTTGCAGTCTGGAACTATGCCTGATCAGTGGAAGATAGCCAACGTATCACCGATATTAAAAAATGGCAGCAAATCCCTACCCAGTAACTATCGTCCAATTAGCTTAACCTCAGTTGTATGTAAAATGCTAGAAACGGTCATAAGAGACTCGTAAATCACTTAGAGGAAAATAACATACTCAAAGATACTCAACACGGCTTTCGTAAAAAACGTTCCTGTTTAACAAACCTCTTAGACTTCTTCCACGATATCCTCAACCTCTACGATGAGAGTAAAGCTGTAGATATTATATACCTTGATTTTCAAAAGGCCTTTGACTAAGTTCCCACAAACGTTTACTGCTAAAACTAAAAGCGCATGGAATACAAGACGGTGTGTTGAAATGGATAGAAAATTGGCTCAGCGACAGAAAGCAAAGAGTAGTCATAAACGGTAAGGCATCTAAATGGACCAATGTAACTAGCGGGGTACCCCAGGGATCGGTACTAGGACCAATTCTCTTTCTAATTTACATCAACGATATAGATGAGGGTCTCACCTGTACAATCTCAAAATTTGCTGACGATACAAAAATTGCAAATAGCGTACTCTCAAAAGAACAAGTTGACGATATGCAACACAATCTAGATAAATTGTCACATTGGGCCCAAATTTGGCAAATGAGTTTCAATGCGGATAAATGTAAAGTACTACATATCGGATACCTAAATGAGAAAGCAAACTATTCGATGAATGGCACTCAGCTTAAGAATGTAAACAGAGAAACCGATCTGGGAGTAATAATATCGAGTAACCTAAAACCGAGTCAACAATGTTCAGAAGTTGTTAAGAAGGCAAACAAAATAATTGGCTTTATAGGCAGGTCATTTGAGCATAAATCCAAAGACGTTATCCTAACCCTTTACAATTCCTTAGTCCGCCCTCTTCTGGAATATTGCGTTCAATGCTGGTGCCCTTATTACCAAAAAGACATAAACAAGCTAGAACGAGTTCAACGTAGAGTTACCAAAATGATACCTAGCCTAAAGAACAAACCATACGAAGAGCATCTTAGAGAATTAAATCTATTTCCTTTAACCCAGCGCAGATTAAGAGGTGACTTAATTCAAGTGTTCAAAATCATCAAAGGCATCGACAATATGAACTGTAGTAAGTACTTCACTATCGACCAATCTAATTACACGCGGGGAAACGGTTGCAAAATTATTGGTAAATCTTTTAACTCGCACGAATCTAAGAATGTCTTCTTCAATCGAGTTGTCAACTTGTGGAATGGGCTTCCCCGAGACGTTATAGACTGCAGCACCGTTGATTCATTTAAACTCCGCCTAGACAAATATCTCGCATCAAACCGGCGACTGACTGCGTTTGTAAATGAATACATTTATTTTATCCTCCCCTCAGTTACTAACCCATATGTCCCCTACTAACTTCCTAGTCCTGTCACGGACATTAGTTCCAGGGCAGTAGTTCCCTTTCCAATGTTCCCTTACCAACTCTAAACCACTGTTTGGGCACTTGATCCTCAGTGTTTTGGAGGACAAGCAGCCTAGAAGGGTCACTAGTCTGTTGTTGCTTGATTTCCTTTGTACTACTCCTTTGTACTAAACAGGAGAATGCGACAAAGGGGAGTATTCGATAAACATTTTAAGTACGCAACAGATCATCTGCCAAAACATTCTGTACACCCTTTATGTGGCGAATGTCAAGGGGGTATTCTTGTAGCAGTAGGCTCCACCTGGTAAGACATTGCTTTTTGTCTCTAAATTTATTTAAAAATTTAAGTGGATGGTGGTCAGTATATACCGTGATTGGGCCAGGGGCAGATTAAACATAAACTCCAAAGTACTGAAGGGGCAAATTCAAAGCCAAAATCATTTATCAAAATCAGGGGCACGGAGAACAGGATAAGTAGACAACACATTCTTAGTTGCATTAAATGCCTCATCACACTCTGGAGACCATTTAAATTTAGTGTCCTTCCTAAGAAGATCAGTCAAAGGGAAAGTTAGGTTTGATAAATTAACTATAAACCTCCGGTAGTATCTAATCATACCCAAATACCTCTGAATCCCTTTCTTATTACTAGGGGCAGAGAAGTCCAGAATGGCATCTACCTTTGCAGTGGGAGGTACAACCTGACCCTGACCCACTCTATACCCAAGATACTGTATGGTGTTTTTAACAAAGTCACATGTAGTTAAGTTGACAACCAGGTTAGCCTCAGCAAGGCAGGAAAACAACGAAGCTATCTGTTGGAGATGTTTTTCCCATGTATGACTGAAAAGGAGTATATCATCTATATAAACCACACATCCAGGTATGCCCTGAGTCAGTTAGCTCATCAAACGCTGGAATGTGGCTGGTGCATTATTCATACCATAACCTCACAACAGAAAACCTGGTTGTTTGCTACAAAGCAATATATTTCTCTCGCCCTAGGGGTGAGAGGGACTTGCCAAAAAACTATCATCAGATCGATTTTGGTGATGAAACTTGCTGTGCCAATCTGATCTATACAATCATCTATTCTTGGTAAGGGGTATGTGTCAGTCTTTGTTACCGAGTTGACTTGCCTATAGTCTATACAAAAATGATACTTCCCACCAGGCTTTGGAACAAGAGTGACCGGGCTACTCCACTGACTCATGGCTATGGTGATTAGTTTATTATCAAGCATGTATTCTAGTTATATTTGCAAAATACCGCAACGTTGGGCGGAGACACAGTAGGGAGATAATTTGATTGGGTCAACATCCCCAACATCAGCATCATCAGTAGCCAGTGAAGTGAGACCTGGAACATCCCGGAACACGCATTGAGTCTGCGAAAGAACATTGATTAGTTGACTAGCTTTATCAGGGGAAAGGTGACACAGGTGATTAGGCAACTCCTTCCAGACAACAGAATTATCCCCAAAAGTACTTAGATTACCTAGCGTTAGATGACTGAAGACATCCTCAACCTCGGGATCAAGACTGACACACTCAGGACTCGGGACAGTCTGGCATGGGGCAGATAAACACTTCTCATCGTCCATACAAGAGTGCCCAAGGTTACCCACATCAAGAACAGCAACTGAGGGAGAAGAGTCAAGGGCGCGATGGTAAGGCTTCAGCATGTTGATGTGAAAGACGTGTTGAGACTTCTTCCTGTCTGGAGTAGCCACAACATAATCTGTCACACCAACATGTGTTATGACTTTGTAGGGACCACGGAACCGAGCAGCCAGGGATTGGCCAAATAAGGGGAGCAGAACCAGGACTTCATCGCCAGGTTGAAATTCCCGAATTCGAGCCCGCTTATCATACCAAACCTTCATGGCATTTTGTACAACTTTCAATTTCTTGGCCGCAAACTCACAAGAGGTTCTTAATTGAGTTTTGAATTCAGAGACATATTTGAGTAGATTTAGTTCCCCCTCATGACTGACAAAGTCATCCTTTAACAGTTGTAATGGACTGCGTACTTTGTGACCAAAGATCAACTCATTAGGGGAAAAACCAAGTGATTCTGTGGGAACTTCACGGGTGGCGAACAGCAAAATGTGCACACCCTTGTCCCAGTCACCTTCAGTCTCCTCACAATATTTCCTTAACATAGATTTCAAGGTCTGATGGTAGCGTTCGAGAACACCCTGACTCTCAGGGTGGTAGGAGCTAGATTTGATGTGGTCTATGCCCAATTCCTTAAGGGACTGCTGGAATAAATTGGATGTACAATTTGTCCCTCGATCACTCTGCACTTCAAAGGGAAAACCCATCCTTGTGAAGAATTTTAACAACTCTTTTATAATGACAGGGGAAGAGATGTTACAGAGGGGTATGGCTTCCGGGTAATGGGTTGCCATGTCCATAATGGTCAATAGGTAATTATGTCCCTGGGAGGTTTTAGGTAATGGCCCTACCACATCAATCACCACCAGAGTGAAAGGTTTCTCAAACACGGGCAAAGGCACTGGAGGGCTAATAGGTACCCTCTGGTTGGGTTTACCAGTCACTTGACAAGTGACAAGTGACAAGTACAAAACTGGGCCACATCCACTTGCATTCCTGGCCAGTTGAAGTGCGTGTGGATGCGCTCCAGAGTATTATGCACACCCAAGTGCCCCGCCAAGGGGATGTCATGAGCCATCTCCAATATAGCTCGATGACAAGGATTTGGGACAACTACCTGATGGATGTCCCATGTCCCATAATCTATGGGTCTGTTTGGCGGTTGCCATCTTCGCCACAAAACACCATTCTTCATGTACATGCATTCGCCAAGCTCATTCTCACTTTCCTCCTCACTCACAGCACTAGCAGCTAATTCCTTACACTCTTCATCTTTACTTTGTAATTCCACCAGGCCACCAATACTGTTCGAGGGGAGGTCACTACCGAATTCATTCATATCCAGGTCTGCCATGAAGGTGTCAGACAGATTCACTACCCTTTGTTCAGTTGGAACATTAATGGACTCTGTAAGAGCCTCATTTCTCACCTCCCCACTCATCTAACCCTCACTCCCTGGTAGAGTTACAGATGACAGAACATCAGGAGGGGAATTGTGCTCAGAGGGGATTGCTATTTTGGTCATGGACCTTGTGACTGCACACACTGGGGAAACCTCAGATATCTCCTTCTCGAGCACACAGGTTAATGGCTCATCAACAGGGGCGAATGACAGGACTGGGTCAAGTTTTACCCGATCCCCCGCCAAATCGTTACCCAAAAGGAAACTCAATCATGGCACAGGCAGTTCCTCTGCCAGTACACAGGCCTTACCCTTGAACAAGTCACATTCTAGTTCCACATGAGCTAAGGGAACAGAAAAAGGTCCACCAGCACCCCTCAACACAACATGGTCGTCAGTTAGACATAAACCAGGGTTAGGATTCAACCACAGTGTGCGTGAGGTGCCTGTATCACGCAGAATTCTCATCTCATGCACACAACTATTCATCTTTACTGTACCAGACGAAATACATGGGCGGTAACTGTCAGAAGAGCAAACAGTGGATGGAAGGCTAACAACTGGTTTGGTTACAGCACATTGCATTACACACGCCACCATAGCATTCTCACTGTCACTCTGAGGGTCATTTATATCATTCCCACGAGAATCAGACACCACTGCCACAGATTCTCTCTCTTTGTTCCAACATTAAGAGGCCAAGTGGCCAATTTTGCTACAATAAATACATATTTTCTGAGAGGCAGTTCCTCTGTTACTATAAGTATTACCTTGATTCCCATAACCATGGGTTTGAGCAGCAGTCCTGACTCGGGGAGCATCCTGAGGGTTACGAGAATAAGACGACACAACAGGCTTGGGAGAGGGAGTGGATTTACTTGCAGCATGATTCCTGTTTTGATTATAGTTATTGCTATTGGGGTTATCATACTGTTTCTTACCACGGGACTTATTAATCAGAACATAATCATCAGCCATGGCAGTTGCGTCTGTGAGACTGTCTACTTTCATACCTCTCAAATGATAAGCCACCTGTGGTTCAATTTTCTGCAAGAAGTTTTCCAGCAAGACCAGGTCCTTAAGACCCTCAAAATCAGAGACAGATATACTATTTAGCCAATTATTAAAAGACTTAGTCATAGTCCTTGAGAACACAGCATGAGTCTCTTCAGGTTTCTTATGAACTTTCCGGAAGGTTTGCCTATAGGCTTCTGGTCTCAATTGGTATGCCTTCAGAATGGCTAATTTGAGCGATCATAGTCATGTCTCACATCCCATTCTACTGCTACATACGTGGTGTGGGCTAGCCCTGTCAAAATAGTTTGGAGCATGAAAGACCATTGCTCTCTGGTCCAATTCATGCCCCTTGCAAAATCCTCGAACAGTACAAAATAATCATCAACATCATCATCAGTAAACGGGGGAATGACACTACTCAGAGTTAAGCCCTGAGGGGGAGAGGAAACTGAGGAACTGGTGGCGCTCTGGGCAGCCAACTGGGCCATTCGATATTCATGGTCTGCCTGAGCTTGTTGGGCTTGTAACTCGGGATCTTCCCGAACTTGTAGGGCTTGTGACGCTCCTGCATAGTAGCCACGTGCGGGCATGCGTGAGGGTCGGCTGTCCAGCCGTTTAGAAACCGGCTGGCGGCAGCCGGCCGGCCGGCTTTTCCTTAGTATATATCCTACGACAATGTAACTAATGTCTGGGATATTCTTATGTTGTTTCACAGCTTGAAGCTGCCCTTATTCTTAACCCACGCATCTTAGTATATTTTATTCTCGATAGTTGATTGTTTCATTATAATATATAAGATGTAAGTCTAGTGAGAGTGGGAGGAGACGAGCGGGAGTGAGAGACTAGCTTGGGATGAGCCTGATTGTTGCCAATTTGATCGCAACGTTAGGCTTAGTTTCGACTCACGCAAGGGGTAGAGGATTTTGACCCGGCAACGGTGTTGAGTGTTGCCAAGCATGGGATGTATTTCGCATGCCTAGGGTGGGGTCCAGACAGATTCAAGACTCAGAACTCACCTCACTGTCGTACCCTTCGGACCCCCTTGATATCTATCCCTCTCAACCCCACTTAGAAACTTTCTCTCTTACTTTGTATACCTTCCTTCCACTACTTCACCAATCTATATAATTATCCCCTCCCCTTGATAGACCTTATATCTATTATTGTATTAACGACGAGCTCTCAGATAACTAGATCGGATTTTGGGCCTTATGCAGTGTTGTAATTGTTAATGAGACCTAGGAAGCTTTTTTGTTGTCTCATATTTGGTGGTTTCATGCTTGCTAGTGTGTTCTTGTGGCAGGTGAGCAGGGGCTAGACCGGAGGGGAGGCTTTTTGCGATCCTTTAAGTAAAGTCTGCTGGTGCGAGTCCTGTGGACCCGCACGACTTTACTAGGATACCCGTGGGAGTCTGGGGGCATTTTCTTGTCTGTGTGCCTGTGTGTCTAGTGTTGTGTTGTGTGAGGGCCCTTGCCTAGTCCACTCAGCACTGCGCTAGCACGTCTTGCGTTTGTTTTAGGGTCGCCAGGAGAGAGTCAGATACTTTGGATCTGAGTCTCTCTAGAGAGCACCCTTTCAATTAGAGTAATTTGGCACACAGACTTGGGAACGTCCCTAGGCTAGAGCAGGTGGAACGGAAAATGCTAGATCCATCCCTTATCTATAAACCCAGGCAACAAACCACCCTAAACCGTCCACAGTCCTGCCTGGACAACAAGGTATCCTATGACTCGGTTACAGGGTGCACGCACTATAGACTGCTGATAGTCAAGCAGGCTATATAAAAGATCACACAATTAAGTTGACTTAAAGCTTCAAGGAAAAGATAGATAACGGAATTAAATTGCAGAAACAATTTAATAACAAACTAGAAGAAAGTACATTTAACGTTACGATAATTAATACAACTAATCACCCCTGCATGAAAGAAGGTGAAAGCAAACAGTCCTCAAAACATCGTACAGGTAGGCAAGATGCAGGTTTCTAAACTGCATGCGGCTACTGTAGGATCTGATACTTAGCAAAGAAAGTAAGTTATGGATTTAGAGAACTCTTAACTCATAAGCAGGAATAAATACTAGTGATAGGCCATACAGTGTATAATGGCATAGGTATAATTAAATAAAGGCAGCAACTCGCAACATAACCACATACAGGTGTGCTTCTCACTCTTAGTCAGGCAAGCCTGCTCGGACAGAGTCTCTAAGCCACACCCTGACTCACAATGCTCACAAAAACGGTAATACTGTGGCACAATAACAAGCATGCAGAAATAATAAACCCCTAGCTGTTAATCTGCCAGGTGGCAGAGGTCTAGCCGGAAGGATATAGGCTTCGGATACCCGGGCTGAGCCACCTGCTCTAGCCTAGGGACGTTCCCAAGTCTGTGCGCCAAATTACTCTAATTGAAAGGGTGCTCTCTTGAGAGACTCAGATCCCAAGTATCTGACTCTCTCCTGGCGACCCTAAAACAAACGCAAGACGTGCTAGCGCAGTGCTGAGTGGACTAGGCAAAGGCCCTCACACAACACAACACTAGACACACAGGCACACAGACAAGAAAATGCCCCCAGACTCCCACGGGTATCCTGGTAAAGTCGTGCAGGTCCACAGGACTCGCACCAGCAGACTTTACTTAAAGGATCGCAAAAAACCTCCCCTCCGGTCTAGCCCCTGCTCACCTGCCACAAGAACACACTAGCAAGCATGAAACCACCAAATATGAGACAACAAAAAAGCTTCCTAGGTCTCATTAACAATTACATCTCTGCATAAGGCCCAAAATCCTATCTAATTATCTGAGAGCTCGTCGTTAATACAATAATAGATATAAGGTCTATCAAGGGGATGGGATACTTAAATAGATTGGTGAAGTAGTGGAAAGAAGGTATACAAAGTAAGAGAGAAAGTTTCTAAGTGGGGTTGAGAGGGATAGATATCAAGGGGGTCCGAAGGGTACGACAGTGAGGTGAGCTCTGAGTCTTGAATCTGTCTGGACCCTAACCTAGGCATGCGAAATACATCCCATGCTTGGCAACACTCAACACCGTTGCCGGGTCAAAATCCTCTACCCCTTGCGTGAGTCGAAACTAAGCCTAACGTTGCGATCAATTTGGCAACATCAGGCTCGACCCAAGCTAGTCTCTCCGCGCCCGCGCAAAGCAACGTCCCCCAGCCGGTCTCTCTCTCCTGCTCGTCTCCTCCCACTCTCACTAGGACTTACATCTAATATATTATAATGAAACAATCAACTATCAAGAATAAAATATACTAAGATGCGTTGGTTAAGAATAAGGGCAGCTTCAAGCTGTGAAACAACATAAGAATATCCCAGACATTAGTTACATTGTCGTAGGATATATACTAAGGAAAAGCCGGCCGGCTGGCTGCCGCCAGCCGGTTTCTAAACGGCTGGGCAGCCGACATTCGTGCATGCCCGCACGTGGCTACTATGCAGGAGCGTCACACCTCCCCAAAGATATAAGACACTTGACTAAGTTCTTCATATCTAATAGAAAGCTTCTCATAGTACCACACACTGTTGTGACACAAGGCACTATATATAACAAAAATAAAGACTGTTGCACTCCACCGAGCAAGTTCAACTAACTTAGCGACAATAAGCGAAAACATTCAACTTAGATACTGCTACAACATCTTATACAAAATTCTACACGTTATAAAAATAAAGAGTTTTAATAAGGTTTTTGCTTTTTTTTATTTTGTTTTTGGCGGCTGTACTTACAGGGGCAAGCCTATTTTACTCCACTCTCAACACACACTGACTGAACGGCGAGGGTTCTCCTGCAAACAAACCCTCCCATGACAAACAATCAGCCAAAACATTACCAGTGCCCTTAGCATGCCACACATCCAACTTGTGTCCCGGCAGCAAAACAACACCTGGCACTGATAAACTGCCCAGTTCATCACAAGACTTGCATTTCTCTTCGCTCTCTCCGGCAACGGGGCCTGCCAATAACCTTTCACTAGTTCTACCTTCGTGATAGGCGATGCAGCCCCGAGGCGGTCTATGGTGTCGTCAACTCTCGATAAGGTATAGGCGTCTGCAAGGGGATAATGCACACACACTCTCGCAATCAACACACTCACTGATCTTGCCACTTAACACCGGTTGCAAAGTTACAGGCAACGACCACTCACAACATTCCTTATCCCTCAGACCCTTTGTCAACACGTAATCCAGCTCTGCTTGCACCACAGGCTGTCGAGCAGGATTTATACGGTAGGGAGCCAATTTGAACCTTGCACTGTCTCCAGCCTCCATGTCGGATTCTACTTCGTACATCAGGCCTGGAGAATGAACAAACATGCGAAAGTACTGCCATAGCCTAGTAAACAACTGCCTTGCACTGTCTCCACGAACAACATGCCTAGTGCCTTCCCACAACCCAGCCGAGACCGCAGCTTCTAACCTGTAGTCTCCCTCCTTCTCCACCTTCGTCCCTAGAACAGCCAGGTCATGAGAGGGACAATCAGTACCACCTGTGCAGTCACTCCCATAGTTCATTATTGCTAAGGCTTCCCCGCCGATACCGTACATGCGCACCCCCGCCTTTCTTACGACTACATCTGCCTGCGCAGCATCACCGCTTTTAGCGACATGGCCAGATACAGTCGGTCTATGGTAGGGCTGTTGCAATTGACTAGAGCAGCATTGGGAGGCTATGCGACGACTGGGCACTTCTATGCCACAGCCAACCTCACCAATCTGCTCAAAGTCCTCCTTTTGACCACCACCCTTGGCAGCCATGGGTCGACCCTGACCTGGCAACCATGCCAAAGCCTCGTCGCCCACCTTGAACCACCGAAACAACGAGGCTAACGGTCTTTCAACATTCACGTGACCTGCCCGCGGAACATCTTGCACCGCCCGAGTTGTGAGGCTCAGGGGCTCGGCACGACCAGTGGGGTATGAACCGAGCTGGTGCTGGAGCGCTGCACACTGCTGCTCAGGCAGGTGCTCTAGCGCTTCCACAGCCACCAGACTCGTGTCCCCCGCCCACTGCTCCGCCGAGACATGACAATCCCTACTCTCCTCCACCTGTGCCCTACTGCCCCCCTCTCCTTCTCCACCTTGGCCGCTGCAGACCATCGCAGGGACAGTAGGCTGCTCAGGTGGTTGCCTCACAAACTCCTCCAACAGGTTCACATGACATGTTTCCCCGTCCTCGTGTTTGATCTCGACAGCATCATTACCACACTTCTGAACTTCCGGATCCTCCAACTGCAGTTTACAAATATCTGAGGGAACCAACCTGTCTAGATGCTTCCGAAGCAACCCAAGTCCTCCCCCAATATCAAACTGAGCAACCCTTTTTTCTCTCCGTGTGTAACTTTGCTGCCTCGGAGTGTCTTCCTGCCCTACCTCTTCACTAGCTGTGACAGGTCCTGGGGCCTCTCCAGACTCCAACATAGGTGCCAATAATGAGTCACCAAGAAACACTGCCGGCTCAAAACTCTCCAATTGACCAACACTTCCCGTTTTCTTGTGACATTTCCTCCACGGTTTGATAGACTGAGGTGGTGGCTGCAAGGCTCCGGATGTCTGAGAACGCGTCACAACACACGCCATGGTTTGTACGCTACACTTCTCAACCCACTCCTGTTCCTCCCTACTAACGTCGGCCGCCTTCTCGGCAACGACTAAGGGTGAAACCTTAGAAGCAGGCACCGCAAAGTCGTTGCCGAGGAGGAGGTCGACGCCCCCAACAGGCAAGTTCTCTACAATTCCGACATCCAGCTCCTTCGCCACACCACCCACCTCCAGCTCCATCCGCACCAGCGGGTAGGACTTCGTAGCATTGATCCCCTGAACTACCACCACCCGAGCAGCGTTAATCGGCCTACCAGTAAAGTTCTTTAACAAGGTCTGAGAAGCCCCCGTATCACGCAATAGCTTAACTCCTCGCCTTTCGCCAGCCCACCTCACAAAACCATGCCCTCTATGACCCCCAAAGACGTCGCGGACAGGGTTCGAGCCTTCCGGACTCTTGAACACAGGCTGTGTCCCAACCTCTGACGAACTACCCTTGGCAAACTCAGAAGATATAGGCGACACCCCTATGCTGCGGGCCAATGACACAACCTTGTTTGGTGGCTTGTTCGGACAAGCATTTGCAAAGTGACCCTCCTTGTGACATGCAAAGCACTCTTTACTCTTTGGTTTCCCTTGGGAGTGGGAGGTACCATTAGACTTCTTATACGGGACGGTATTTGGTTTATGTTCAGTTTTATTGTCAGTGCTACATGGTTTTGTGTATTTATGTGTATCAAAATTCTTGGGAGGGGGAGGGGTACGATCCTTTGCACCCGACTCACTCCTAGCTGCTGCTTCGCACCCTCGAATTAATGACAGTCGGCGGTCAGCCATTTCTGCTGCCTCCTGGAGAGTTCTAGGATTTTTTTCCTTTATATTTAATGTTAAGTCCCCGCCTGTGCACTTAAAGAACTGCTCCAAGAGAACCAGCTCCCTCAACTCCTCAAAAGTAGCTGCCCTCTCAGAATGCAGCCAATGTCGTAGTGCATCAGACAAGTCCCGGGCGTGTTCTAGGAAGGTACTATCCTTGCCCTTAGTAACACCCCGAAACTTCAAGCGGTAAGTTTCTGGTTGTAACTCATAGGCCAGTAGCACAGCCTTCTTTAGCTCATCATAAACTACACAGGACTCTAAAGGTAGTGCATCATATGCTTTTAGCCCCTTTCCTAGGAGTCTTGATGAAACTAATGCTGCCCACTTTTCCTGAGGCCACTGGTGTTCCTGACACTTCTTCTCAAATCGCATAAAAAACTCAGTCACACATAATTCATCGAACACAAGAACTAGTTTAAGCAGGTGCGACAATGATTGGTCCCGAAGTCTGTTAACTCCCCCAATATTTCGCCCTGTTACATCCACTCGAGAGATCTCCAGCTCCCTGTCAGCCCGATACCTAGTAGACTCTGCCTGCAGTTCAGCCTCTCGTATAGCTGTTCTCTCTGCAGCCTCAGCCTGAGCTCTAGCAGCCTCAACCTGAGCTCTAGCAACCTCAGCCTGCACACTAACCTGTCTTTCGGCGGCCTCAACCTTAGCTCTAGCAACCTCAGCCTGCACACTAGCCTGTCTCTCGGCAGCCTCAACCTTGGCCATCTCAAGCCGAAACAACAAATCTGGAGTCAACCCTTGAGGAGGGGAAGGTGCATTTAATGGAGAGGGTCCCTGTGATTGAATTCCACACTGCCATTGACCATAAGTGGGGAGATTGTAGGCACCAATCGATCAGGGCTAGACCCAGGTGAGGTTATAGGCATGTGATAAAGAGTCGCTGGAACTCCTGTTTCATTTGCTTGGCCTCTCTTACTGATTTTCTTTGTGCCTCATTTACACTGAGAGCAATCCAGCTAGCTCTCACAAACACCTCCTCCTCCTATCCACTTCACTACACTAAACATGCACACCACACTTCATTCCTCCACACCAAAATTAAAAAAACACAAAATGATGAATTTTAGACCAGCCTCGGAGTCCCCAGGGGGGGGGACCATAAATGCCCCCTCATCCGACCGACCATCCCCTGACGACCCCACACAATTACCTGGACCTCGGCCTGTTACACTTTCTATTAATTTCTGCAACATTCGCGGACTTTCCTCTAACTTTCACTCTGTTGAGCACCATCTCTCCTCCTACAAACCTGATCTTCTCTTCCTCACCGAAACCCAGGTGTCTGTAGCAACATCCAGCAACCCCTTCTCTGTATCCTCCTACTTTCTCTATCCTAGTTTCAAAGCCAAAGGCGGATGTTGTGCATATGTGCACAACAAACTCACTTGCTCTCGTGTTCCCGATTTTGACTCCTCTGAATTCTCAACTTTATGGCTCAAACTTTCCTGTCATTCTCTTACTAAATATTTCTGTGCTGTCTATCTTTCCCCTAACTCTACCAACTTTCCTAAATTCTTTGACTATCTAAACTCTACAGTGGAACACATTCTATCCATTTCTCCTTTCTCAGAAATCTCCATCTTAGGAGATTTCAACGTTCACCACCGCCAATGGCTCTCCTCTCACACTACTGATCTACCTGGTGAACAAGCCTACGTCTTTTCTATCCTAAATGACCTAGAGCAGTTAGTTCAGCAGCCCACCCATATCCCGGATCGCATCGGAGATCGGCCCAACATTCTTGACCTGTTTCTAACTTCTAACCCTTCTTCTTATACTGTCGATCTTTTCTCTCCTTTGGGCTCCTCCGACCATAAACTTATCTCTGTCACCTGTCCTATCTCTCCAGTACAGCCACCCGATCCTCCTAGCCGGCGGCGCTTGTGGCACTTTGGCGCTGCCGACTGGGAGGCTCTTCGGCAGTACTTCTTTGATTTCCCATGGAATGATTTCTGCTTCCATGGACGAGGACCCTCGGAGAGTGCTGAACGCATTACCGAGGTAATCCTATCGGGCATGGAAGCATACATTCCATTCTCTTTCTCTCAGACTAATGCTATAAAATCTTGGTTTACTCACGCCTGTTCTACTGCTGTCCGCAATAAGGAGGAAGCATTCAAACGGTACCGACGCCTTAAAACTCAAGACTCTCATTCTTCATATGTTTCTGCCCGGAATCAAGCCAAATCTGTTCTTCGACTTGCCAAACACTCTTTCATCAATAATAAATGCACTGAACTATCCAACTCTAGCTCTTCCCAAGCTTTCTGGCATCTAGCCAAAAACCTCTCCAACAATTTCTCTTCCTCGTCTTTCCCTCCCCTTTCCCACTCTGATGGCACAACCATCACTTCTTCCTCTGACAAAGCTAAACTCTTCGCTCAAACTTTTGCTAGAAACTCCACCTTGGATGATTCCGGTGCTATTCCTCCCTCTCCGCCCTCCTCTCTCTTACTTATGCCTAATATCCTAATCTCTTCTAAAGATGTACTTTCTACCCTCTCTGGGCTTAACACTAATAAGGCGTACGGTCCGGACGGTGTTCTTCCTGTTGTTCTCAAAACCTGTGCTTCCGTGCTGACTCCCTGCCTAGGCAAACTCTTTCGTCTCTGTCTATCCTCTAACGTCTTCCCTTCATGCTGGAAGTTTGCTCACATTCAACCTGTCCCAAAGAAGGGTGACCGCTCTCAACCCTCCAACTATTGTCCAATTGCTCTTATCTCTTGTCTTTCTAAAGTTTTTGAAACTATTCTTGCTTCCAAATTTCTTAAGCATTTCTCTTCTCATAATCTGCTCTCAGATCGCCAGTATGGCTTCCTTAAGGGTCGCTCTACTGGTGATCTTCTTTCATATCTTACTAACTCTTGGTCATCCTCCTTTCGGGACTTCGGTGAGACTTTTTCTATTGCACTAGACATATCGAAAGCCTTCGATAGAGTCTGGCATAAATCTTTAATTTCTAAACTACCCTCCTTCGGTTTCTATCCCTCCATCTGTGCCTTTGTCTCTAATTTCCTTTCCGGCCGTTCCATAGCTGCGGTTGTGGACGGCCATTGTTCACTTCCTCACCCGATAAACTCCGGTGTTCCTCAGGGCTCTGTCCTATCTCCTATTCTCTTTCTAATTTTTATAAATGATCTCCTTAACTGTACCTTAATTCCCATCCATTCATACGCAGACGACTCAACCTTACACTACTCCATTAGTTTTTCAGAACGCCCCAGCCAGCAATCCCTCAACGACAAACGTAATGAAGCCATAGAACTCTTAAATTCTGATCTAAATACTATTTCCAATTGGGGCAGAGAAAACCTTGTTAACTTTAATGCTTCCAAAACCCAATTTCTCCATCTATCTACCCGTCAGGATCTCCCAGCGGACTATCCCTTATTCTTCAACAATACAAAAATCAACCCTTCATCTTCTCTCAATATTCTTGGTGTCTCTTTTTCTTCTGCTCTCATTTGGAAGGACCATATTACCAGTCTTGCTAAGGCAGCCTCCCAGAAGCTGGGTGTGCTCAACCGCCTTAGGGGGTTCTTTTCCCCTGCACAGCTTCTTGCTCTGTACAGGGGCATAGTGCGCCCTTGTATTGAGTATTGTTCACATGTGTGGGGAGGTTCCTCTCACACCGCTCTCCTAGACAAAGTTGAAAGGAAGGCCTTTCGTATCATTAACTCCCGTCCACTCACCAACTCTCTGCAATCTCTCTCTCTCCGCCGCAATGTTGCATCTCTCTCGCTATTCTATCGCTACTATAATAATCAGTGTTCCTCAGAGCTATCCCAGTGCATACCACCTCCTTTACGTAGGGCACGTGGTACCCGTCTTGCAACTCAATCCCACCCCTACTCTGTGCAACTCTCCAACCCAAGAGTGAAACGTTACTCTCAAACTTTCTTCTACTCAACATCTGAGCTCTGGAACTCTCTCCCAGAATCAGTCTTTCCCTCTTCCTATGACTTAAATTGCTTCAAACTCTGTGTGTCCAGGCATTTTGGCTCGAACGTCCCTTGATTTTGGCCCTGTCACTCTTTCAACTATGGGGGAGGCACTCGCTATAGGCAGTTATGCCTTTAGCCTCCCTCAATCACATAGAAAAAAAAAAAAAAAATTGGGGGTATGTACTATATTCAGGCACCCTGACGTTTGATATGGGGGTAGAGTGGAGGGGGGGCTGGGGACCAGGGCCCCCAGTCGCCACTCCACCCAGGTGGAGTGGCAATAGTCCTCAGCTGATTTTTCCTCATGCCACTTAAACCCTGGTGACCCTGAAGACCTGCCACACACTTTAAGCCATACTTATTCAGCTTCAACACCCTGGCAGCGGTAAGGGGCACCTCTAAAAATCATCTAGCACCCTCCTCGCTATCGACTAGCCACTCCACAGGTCTTTCTCCCTCCGAGCCTGTATCGTGACCTGACCCATCACTGTGTTCTGATGTATTAGACATGTTTGTGCACTGCAGTAATTATCACGGTTATAGAATGTGCCTTATCTCCTATGCAAGTATGTATATACTAATGTTATTTAAAGTCTTTAATGTGTTATATTGGTTGCTCCAAAAAAAAAATCTATGTCCACTGTATTCCTTTAATCATAAGGAATCTCAAAACAAATGACCACTATATTCCTCTGTTCAGTAAATCCTATGCAAGGTCGCCATTTGTTACGTCCTGGGATATATAAACACTGGGCTCTTTCTATTGGACTAGGTATGCGGCAACAAGCAACAACGGAAAACGCTAGATCCAACCCTTATCTATAAACCCAGGCAACAAACCACCCTAAACCGTCCAGAGTCCTGCCTGGACAACAAGGTATCCTATGACTCGGTTACAGGGTGCACGCACTATAGACTGCTGATAGTCAAGCAGGCTATATAAAAGATCACACAATTAAGTTAACTTAAAGCTTCAAAGAAAAGATAGATAACGGAATTAAATTGCAGAAACAATTTAATAACAAACTAGAAGAAAGTACATTTAACGTTACGTTAATTAATACAACTAATCACCCCTGCGTGAAAGAAGGTGAAAGCAAACAGTCCTCAAAACATCGTACAGGTAGGCAAGATGCAGGTTTCTAAACTGCATGCGGCTACTGTAGGATCTGATGCTTAGCAAAGAAAGTAAGTTACGGATTTAGAGAACTCTTAACTCATAAGCAGGAATAAATACTAGTGATAGGCCATACAGTGTATAATGGCATAGGTATAATTAAATAAAGGCAGCAACTCGCAACATAACCACATACAGGTGTGCTTCTCACTCTTAGTCAGGCAAGCCTGCTCGGACAGAGTCTCTAAGCCACACCCTGACTCACAATGCTCACAAACACTGTAATACTGTGGCACAATAACAAGCATGCAGAAATAATAAACCCCTAGCTGTTAATCTACCAGGTGGCAGAGGTCTAGCCGGAAGGATATAGGCTTCGGATACCCGGGCTGAGCCACCTGCTCTAGCCTAGGGACGTTCCCAAGTCTGTGCGCCAAATTACTCTAATTGAAAGGGTGCTCTCTTGAGAGACTCAGATCCCAAGTATCTGACTCTCTCCTGGCGACCCTAAAACAAACGCAAGACGTGCTAGCGCAGTGCTGAGTGGACTAGGCAAGGGCCCTCACACAACACAACACTAGACACACAGGCACACAGACAAGAAAATGCCCCTAGAGTCCCACGGGTATCCTGGTAAAGTCGTGCAGGTCCACAGGACTCGCACCAGCAGACTTTACTTAACCTCTGAAGTGCGCACGGGGGTAAATGAAAACCTCCCCCTGTGCTGACGTATTTGAGGTTTTTCGTCACTAAAATATTCATTGTACCATTAATAGCATTAATAATTATCCATATGCGCCTATTATGGGTTGATTATAAAGGTATTAACCTGAAACAACAATAAAACGAGTGAAAACAGCGTTTGGATGGTCAAAATCGGAGATATAGCCCGCGAGTTGTATAATGTATGGGTGAGGCAAGCTACCTTCCCGCCCATTTTCCCCAAGGCCACTGCGACACAGTCGATCGATACTCTCTCTCTCTCTCTTGCACTCGATGGCCATCAGTGATGACAACACCCTGCTTGCAACTCGCTAATGTTAGCACGAAAATATACCTCAGAATAAGGGAATAATAGGGAAAATAGGTGATAACTGAGGAATAGGAGGAAAGTGGGGAAGGAGGGGAGGTAGAGGACTGAGATTTTGCATGGCCCAGGGGCCAAATTTTTTTTTTTTTTTTTTTTTTTTTTTTTTTTTTTTTTTCGATGTAAAAAGTTGATTTTTAGTTTTACTTACTCAGGAGAGTCTTCCCGCAGTCCGCCGGGGGAACTCTTAAGAGTCTTCCCGCAGCTCCCGGGTTAAAGGATCGCAAAAAACCTCCCCTCCGGTCTAGCCCCTGCTCACCTGCCACAAGAACACACTAGCAAGCATGAAACCACCAAATATGAGACAACAAAAAAGCTTCCTAGGTCTCATTAACAATTACATCTCTGCATAAGGCCCAAAATCCTATCTAATTATCTGAGAGCTCGTCGTTAATACAATGATAGATAAAAGGTCTATCAAGGGGATGGGATAATTAAATAGATTGGTGAAGTAGTGGAAAGAAGGTATACAAAGTAAGAGAGAAAGTTTCTAAGTGGGGTTGAGAGGGATAGATATCAAGGAGGTCCGAAGGGTACGACAGTGAGGTGAGCTCTGAGTCTTGAATCTGTCTGGACCCCACCCTAGGCATGCGAAATACATCCCATGCTTGGCAACACTCAACACCGTTGCCGGGTCAAAATCCTCTACCCCTTGCGTGAGTCGAAACTAAGCCTAACGTTGCGATCAATTTGGCAACATCAGGCTCGTCCCAAGCTAGTCTCTCCGCATCCGCGCAAAGCAACGTCCCCCAGCCGGTCTCTCTCTCCCGCTCATCTCCTCCCACTCTCAATAGGACTTACATCTTATATATTATAAGGAAACAATCAACTATCAAGAATAAAATATACTAAGATGCGTTGGTTAAGAATAAGGGCAGCTTCAAGCTGTGAAACAACATAAGAATATCCCAGACATTAGTTACATTGTCGTAGGATATATACTAAGGAAAAGACGGCCGGCCGGCTGCCGCCAGCCGGTTTCTAAACGGCTGGGCAGCTGACACTCGCGCATGCCCGCACGTGGCTACTATGCAGGAGCGTCACGTTCTGATGTATTAGACATGTTTGTGCACTGCAGTAATTATCACGGTTATAGAATGTGCCTTATCTCCTATGCAAGTATGTATATAATAATGTTATTTAAAGTCTTTAATGTGTTATATTGGTTGCTCCAAAAAAAAAACTCTATGTCCACTGTATTCCTTTAATCATAAGGAATCTCAAAACAAATGACCACTATATTCCTCTGTTCAGTAAATCCTGGCAAGGTCGCCATTTGTTACGTCCTGGGATATATAAACACTTGGCTCTTTCTATTGGACTAGGTATGCGGCAACAAGCAACAACTGAAAACGCTAGATCCAACCCTTATCTATAAACCCAGGCAACAAACCACCCTAAACCGTCCAGAGTCCTGCCTGGACAACAAGGTATCCTATGACTCGGTTACAGGGTGCACGCACTATAGACTGCTGATAGTCAAGCAGGCTATATAAAAGATCACACAATTAAGTTGACTTAAAGCTTCAAGGAAAAGATAGATAACGGAATTAAATTGCAGAAACAATTTAATAACAAACTAGAAGCAAGTACATTTAACGTTACGTTAAATAATACAACTAATCACCCCTGCGTGAAAGAAGGTCCTCAAAACATCGTACAGGTAGGCAAGATGCAGGTTTCTAAACTGCATGCAGCTACTGTAGGATCTGATGCTTAGCAAAGAAAGTAAGTTACGGATTTAGAGAACTCTTAACTCATAAGCAGGAATAAATACTAGTGATAGGCCATACAGTGTATAATGGCATAGGTATAATTAAATAAAGGCAGCAACTCGCAACATAACCACATACAGGTGTGCTTCTCACTCTTAGTCAGGCAAGCCTGCTCGGACAGAGTCTCTAAGCCACACCCTGACTCACAATGCTCACAAAAACGGTAATACTGTGGCACAATAACAAGCATGCAGAAATAATAAACCCCTATCTGTTAATCTTCCAGGTGGCAGAGGTCTAGCCGGAAGGATATAGGCTTCGGATACCCGGGCTGAGCCACCTGCTCTAGCCTAGGGACGTTCCCAAGTCTGTGCGCCAAATTACTCTAATTGAAAGGGTGCTCTCTTGAGAGACTCAGATCCCAAGTTTCTGACTCTCTCATGGCGACCCTAAAACAACCGCAAGGCGTGCTAGCGCAGTGCTGAGTGGACTAGGCAAGGGCTCTCACACAACACAACACTAGACACACAGGCACACAGACAAGAAAATGCCCCCAGACTCCCACGGGTATCCTAGTAAAGTCGTGCGGGTCCACAGGACTCGCACCAGCAGACTTTACTTAAAGGATCGCAAAAAGCCTCCTCTCCGGTCTAGCCCCTGCTCACCTGCCACAAGAACACACTAGCAAGCATGAAACCACCAAATATGAGACAACAAAAAAGCTTTCTAGGTCTCATTAACAATTACATCTCTGCATAAGGCCCAAAATCCTATCTAATTATCTGAGAGCTCGTCGTTAATACAATAAT